>OX459106.1:13909818-14226407 GCA_949775045.1 Metridium senile | reverse complement strand
GCTCTTGACCATGATTCTAAAGGCCCGAGCAAACGCACGCAACAATGTTGGCCAACATTGTTTTTCGCTCGTGCTAGTTTGCTGATCAGATAATGAGACATTGTTTGGTGTAAAATATATTTTCTTCAAAAGACACAATCAGTTTTAAATATATATGTACTTGGCGACAAGCTGTATTAATAAACAATGTATCTAATTTAGATTTCAAAAAACGTTTTGACTTATTAGGTGTCAATGTGTCTCCAGAACTAATAAATAACATTAAAAATGCACCGGTGAAATATACTCTAGCAATAAAGGTTGTAATAATGAGGTTATAACAAATAGCTTCCGGGTATATATTGGTTGTTATTTAGCTAGTGTTTGATTGAGTCTGTGGAGTTAATAAGAAGAATGGACTAGTGGCACTGTAAAATCCTTGATTCCTTATGTTGAATTTAATTTTTTGTGATGTCTTCTTCATTGTTTGTAAATAATCTAGACTTATTAAATCGCCGTAATTTTGGTGATTTTCAGGGCGATTTTAACTGTATTTGATTGAGTCTGTGAAGTTAATAAGAAGAATTACACAAAATTTACCATAATTGTACGATAATTTGAGTGTACATAACTTTTTTCACCGAATGTATACTCGTATACTCGAACTCGAGAGTGTTAAGTGCTACTTTTGAACGCCTTTGAACGTTCGATTCGAGCCAACGATGTGCGCGCGCACAAAAACCGCTGAAAAAAATACAAAATTTCGTTAAGGAACCATACACGTTTTGAGCTTCAACAGGGCAAAATCCTCGAATTTTGCACGGGACTCTATACTTTCTTTATGCTTAGTTGAAAGAACCAAATAAAATCTAGTACGTTATATCAAAGTTTTTCAAAAAGTTGATTTTTCTAACGTACAAAAAAATCGATTTTCGTAGTATTTTTTGTCGGACTTCATGCGAGTTTCGAAAGCACTGAAATGACAAAATATGACAGATCAAGGTATTGCTTTGTCTTTTATTCAAAACCATCCATGTTGTATTTTAGAATGATTCATTACCCGGCATTTGTGCTTGATAGTATGAAAAAAAAAACAATTTTATTATGAGTTGTGAATGTTTTCATATCGCTTCCGTTTTCGCAAGTTTTTCTTCAAAATCTCGCGCGTAGGCATCCATTAAATGCTGATTATCTCGAAAACAAGCTCGGGACACCCCATTTTTCTTTTCATATTTGTAATCAGCATTAAATTTCACATTAATAAATCGTAGTTTAAAGAAAAGTTTAACATTATTTCCAAAAGTAGCCAGTCACCTTAAACTACTTTGGCCACCACACACGTTTTTCTTTTTCCTTATATCTGTAACTCAAAACATAGTATATTTTATAAAGAATGTAATCATATTTTAATATTTGTTATATCATTATAGTAAATGTAATTATACGTGTGAATAAACAAAAGTCTAAAAGTCTAAAAGTATAAGACATTTAGTATCATATATATTATATTTCTTTCTAATTAACTTCCGGGAGACAAACCACTCTGAACTAAACTAAAATGTACCATATTTGTGTCATTGTTTTGTCTGCTTGCTATTCAGTTTCATGATTGCTTGTATTAATGGTAAACTTATCTTTTTGCTTGTGTGCTTTCTTCAGTTGTTGTTACAGAGAGGATACTCGAACCTTGAACTCTTGACTTTTTTCATGTTATTATTTTCTGGACCTTCTACTGCTTCTAAACCTCTAAAAATGATTGAAGCATTGCGTTCAAATACACTAAGTGTTCAAAATAAAACTTATTTCTAATCTATTCGCTTATGTGATGTGGGCAAAAAAAGCCTTTGTTTAATTGTTTTTGTTTGCAACTAAAGTATCGACCCAAAACATATTTTTACAGTTTCCTTAAAGCAACTGTCGTCATACTGACCCACATGCACCTTACTGTTTCGATTAATCAATACACGAGGACCTTTGTTTATTTGTTTCTTTTAACAAATTCTCATACAACACATCTTTACAGTTTATTTAAAGAAACGACCACCATTCCCACACCTTGCTGCTACGATTAATCAATACACGAGGTATCACGTGTACTACTGATCAGTTTTATGATTGTTTTTCTGTCTGTCTGTCTTTCTGTTTGTTTGCTTACCTTATGGACCTTTGTTTATTTTATTTTATTTTTTCTTAACAAATTCTCATACAACACATCTTTACAGTTTATTCAAAGCAACGACCACCATTCCCACACCTTGCTGCTACGATTAATCAACACACGAGGTACCACGTGTAGTTTACGCCCCCTGCTGTGCCCCATAATGCTTTGTGGTCGTTCTATCAATGCTATCTAACTATCAATATCCTTAAGGGTCTGTTATCACTATTTTGAAATCGCGTGACTTAAATCATTCAAAGAATTGATACAATAACTTAGTTAATGAGATCGCTTTCACGTGGAAGATATTTAAAAGATAACATCACGGAATTGACCTAATCGGCTAACGCGTTGCTATGTACGTTTCAACCCATTTCAAAACCACTGGAAATAAACCGCCTTTGGCTCAAAAATCTTTCACGGGATATCGAAATACATGAAGACAAAGAATCTTATATTCCCAAAAGATTTGAATTGGGTGAAAACATACATATCATAGCAACATGTTAGCAGATTTGGTCTATATTTATTTAGTAAGTAACCTCGGGAGATTTATAGCTTTCAAAATTGCTTTTTGGAGCAAGGATAATCATATATAACGACATGACAGAGCACAAACTAAGCATCAAGATCTAATAAAAAGCTAATACCACATATTGAATATTTAGCTTGGCATGCTAATCGTAAACAACACGAGAGAGTCTATTCGCAAACGACTGAGAATCACATAGCACCTTTGGGTGATAGTTTGTTAACATTCTGTAGTTAATATCAAGTGAGCTACTTAGGACTCCTTACCTTGCTTTCAAAAGATCGCCCAGGATCGCTCAAAATTCGGCATAAGATCGCCTTAGATTTTACTAGGAGCTTTTTGCTAAAATCGCCTTAAGTCGCCTAAGATCGCCTTACTGGATTTTACGAGCTTAATGCTAAAATCACCAAAATTACGGCGATTTAATAAGTCTAGATTGTTTACAAACAATGAAGAAGACATCACAACAAGAAACTTAACCTAAAGAATTTCAAAGAATTTCTGCCTAAAACAGTATTCAACTTTAAATATATATATCAAAAAAGTCAACATGTGAGAAGTGATGTTTGCTAAAATATCTAGGGGTAGCGAGTGCGAGTGTGTTCAATACTTAAACATTAGCAGGGAGATTTGGTAACGACTACCTGTATTTTGAAGTAAAATACTAAAATAAAAATATAATAGTAAAATAAAAAGATTTATATCCCAAGACACAGAATATATCGGCTACCGAAATATCGTTACTATCTTTCTTATAGGCAAAATAATAAGCCATCTGCTCGTGCTCAGTTTTTATCGAAGCTGTTTTTATCTGTTCGTAAAGTAAAAGGAAAGTAACCTTATTTAACGTTGGTAGCTGGTGACAGTCAGACTGATAAACGTGAGGCCGACGGTGCTCATTTTACTCCCCTCTTACCATCAGTGCTCCCGTTTTACGGGTATTTAAAGCTACTTAAAGCTACACGGAAAGAAGAGTTTTTATTATTAAGATGTTGAACAGGAGTTATGAAGTGAAAATGAAGACGAAAATTATATTAAAAAATATTCAATAGTAAGGTGCAAACAAAAGCGACGTTTGAGGAGGAAGTGGGTTCAATTCCTGTCTTGAGAACTTAGAACCTGTTTTGTTATTAGTATTAGTATTTTTAATTTTGAAACAGGATGTCTTTCTACCCAATGGCCTGCATACTTTTATAATGATACAAATACATTTCAACTAAAAAGACGAAAAATATATCAAGAAAGATTCAATAAGATGTAAATAAAAGCGACGTCTGAGCAGGAAGTGGGTTCAACTCCTGTCTTGAGAACTCAGAACCTGTTATATATTATTAGTATTAGTATTTTTAATTTTGAAACAGGATTTCTTTCTACCCAATGGCCTGCATACTTTTATAATGATACAAATACATTTCACCTAAAAAGACGAAAAATATATCAAGAATGATTCAATAAGATGTAAATAAAGGCGACGTCTGAGCAGGAAGTGGGTTCAATTTCTGTCTTGAGAACTCAGGACCTGTTTTCTGAGTATTTTTAATTTTAACATTAAATTTTTTTAGTGAAACAGAATTTCTTTTGTGTTATCTGCAGATACTTTTATGATAAAAACAGTTCACGCAACGAAAAAGATGAAAATTTCAGCTCATTAAAACTAAACACACAAACACCAATAATTATGAAAATCTTAATACCAAAAATGAGATTGACATTGGTTTTCCAAAATTAGAAATATTCAAAAAATAATGAAAAGTGACATATCCAATAAAACTGGGCTGACAACATGAGACGTAGATCAACGTCAGTACTAAGCATTAGAAAGAAATTCAAATACAAAAGGCAACTTAGACACTACAGTAAAACCCCGCGTATAAGAACCTAGATTTTTCCAAGTCAGCCTCAACAGGTTCTTATATAAATGGTGCTGAACTATAAATTTAAATCAGGCTATCTAGGTTCTATTAGCATCACTCACATACAGGCCAATGCTTTTGCACATGGCTCTCTTTTTACAAAAAACACAAGTGAAAATTTCAGCCTGGCAGGTTCTTAAATTTTAGGTTCTTATAGGCAGGGTTTTACTGTAGCTGTAAATATTAAAAGCCAATGAATAGTACTGAGTGGAAATTTTTGAAGAGGAGGAGGGGCTTAAAGTATCGGATATGCTAGTCAGGAATTTTCAAAAACTCCCAAATTCCTTTTAAAAGGGCGTGGCAAGTTGCACGTGGCGTAGATAGCGATGGTATTTTCCCTTTTCGATATTCTAGAAAAAAAGAAATATCGAAATTCTAAATTCAAATTTTAATACCCTAAAAGAATGATGTAAAATCGCTAGATTTTACCCCTATGAGTTACCTCGAGCATACCCGATAATTTTACACCCGAGTCCCTCCTCCTAAAGTTTCTTCAAAATGTGTGAAGTTACCATTTTGTACATAATCATCGACGTAATGCAAAACCTTGAAATTGGCTAAAAACAAACACTTTTACCAAGGAAGGACTCTATTTACTTTCATATTTCTAAAGAGTTTCAAGAGTATATCTCAATATTTAAACTTTCAATTGTTGTTTTAGCCATTTTTTCATTAAAGTTATCAGTATTTTTTTATACTTGTCGTAATTAAGGCAAGGCGCGTCATAAACTTTAATTATCGTCACTTGTTTTCGCTTGTAAACTTTCAATTGTAGTTTTAGACATTTTTTCATTAAAGTCATCGGTATTTTTTGTTTTTCCTACTTGTCGTAATTACTGCAAGGCACACCTTAAACTTTAATTACTTTCGCCGGAGAAGTTGCCATCACTTCCTCTACTCTGATAAGCAAGTGGTGACAATATGTTTATTAAACAAAAGCAATATTGGATACAAACGAATAGTTGTATGTAAAATAAATTAATGTTAAAAATGTACGTACAACCATGTCAAAATTGTCAAGAGACTTATCAAAAAAGCAATATATATATGTTGCAGTACGTATACCTTGTCAAAAGGGCTGTTGTACAATTAAATTTTTATAAAAAGGGCTGTGGTACAATTACATTTTTATCGTCACCAAAATAGATTCAAAATGTACTGCCATTCCAAAATTGTCAAGAGAGAATTATTATCAAAAAGCAATATACGTTGTGTTAACTAGATATTAAGAAACTTTTCAGCTTCTTGAAAAACGGCTGTGGGATAATTCAATTTTTTATTGTCACAAAATAGACTCGAAACGTACACATTATATCAAAGTTGTTAAGAGAAAATTATTGAAGAATTAATATTATTATATGTATCAAAAATGCATTATTAGAATGTAGATTTAAGTTGTATTGACTTAATATTAAAACAATTAATTTTCAGCTTGGTCATTTTTTTTAAATGACTTTGGTACAATTCGATTTTTTTCTTAATCTGACACTATAAAAAATCCATAAAGAAAAAAGAAAAAAAAAGGATATTTTCAATTTTCAACTTGTCTTCGTTTTCTCTAACAAAGAATTAGCGTTCCAAGCATCAAGAATATTGGTGTATGAGTTCCTATTTTTTTCGACAAGATCTCAGTAAGATTCCAAACATCAGTAAATAATTACCCTCTTTGTTACGGGGTATAAGTTGCCACTCCCATTTTACAGTATAAATATAGCAATTTTATTCTAACAAGAGTCTTAAACGTCAATAAGCAACAATTCATATGGTGGATAAGTTATAAGTTCATATATTTTCTCCCCTAGTTAGTACTATATCTCGGTTCTCAATGACAATCGTTCATTTTAAATGACAAAAGCGTTCGAAAAGTACATAAAATACGGTTTATAAGTTACAATATATGTTCTCTCCTAGTTAGTTCTATATCTCAGCTCTCAATGGCAATCGCTCATTTAAAATGACAAAAGCGTTCGAAAAGATATAGATTTCTCTCGACTAAACAAATGACCGCGACGAATCAATGGCCGTTTACCTCACACAGCGAAACACACTACGTAACATGGTTGTTTTGATGTATCTTTCAGAAATACTGACGCACCACCAAGAGAGAGAACACAATGCCGAACCGTTAACAAGCGGGAAGCTTCAGACATTTCGTCTGGGATTAAGTTGTTAGCATTACAATGGAGGAACTTGGAAACCAGAGGGTTTCTTGATCTAGTATTTGTATTTATCATTTGTACGTCTGTCCTCGTTAACCTCAAAAGATGTACAAACGCCAAAGCAAGTAGAAAATAACCTCTGGTACCCAGAGTATACATGGAAAACCATAGGGCTTCTTGATCTAGTATTTGTATTCATCATTTGTATGTCTGTGTTCGTTAAGGCCGGTTTCCATATGATCGATCACGATCGCCGGATAGCTTAGCTGAAAATGATGCCAGCGATCGTCAGCGATTATACAATTTTTCTGCACACAATGCAAATCCGATCGCTCCATCGCTGAAAAGTGTTTCCATATAATCGCTGACGATCGCTGGCATCATTTTCAGCTAAGCTATCCGGCGATCGTGAACGATCATAAATGGAAACTAGGCTTTAATCCCAAGAGAAACTTCTCGCTGCTTCACAAATCGTCAGATTTACAAAAGCCAAACAAGTAGAATATATCTGTTGGTACTACTTAGAAGGGTATGGAGGAGTAGCCTGGATATCATATGTTTGAGTGAAAATACTTTTAAAAACACGTGTGAAACAAAATCTAAAATTTAAGTTAAATAGTCGAATAGCTAGACAGAAAAGAAACGGAGTAGGAGATGTGTACTAGTCCATTAATTGTTTTACAACCGGGTTAAAAGCTCATTATAAGCCTTCCTAGTCGACCAATTCTAAATATACATGAGAACCTGGACTTAATTGTTCGTGACTTGCTAGCCTCGTGTTTTTTCACATGTATGAGAGGCTAGTTAGTCTTCATTCGAAATATATCGATTTGGTGTGCTCTACCACCTTAATTTTTTCAACTTACTTGTCTTAGATCGATACTCTACTTTAAATACCGGACCATGAAACCTTGATTTTTCACTGATATGTATGAGAGGCTAGTCAAGTCAAGTAGGTCTTCATTCGAAACTGATATCGATTTGGTGTATTCTACCACCTTAATTTTTCTCAACTTACTTGTCTTAGATCGATACTCTACTTTAAATAACGGACCATGAAACCTTGATTTTTCACTGATATGTATGAGAGGCTAGTCAAGTCAAGTAGGTCTTCATTCGAAACTGATATCGATTTGGTGTATTCTACCACCTTAATTTTTCTCAACTTACTTGTCTTAGATCGATACTCTACTTTAAATAACGGACCATGAAACCTTGATTTTTCACTGATATGTATGAGAGGCTAGTCAAGTCAAGTAGGTCTTCATTCGAAATATATCGATTTGGTGTATTCTACCACCTTAATCTTTTTCAATTTACTTGTCTTAGATCGATAGTCTACTGACTTTAAATACCGGACCATGAAACTTGATTTTTTATATGTTTGAGAGGCAAGTCAGTCAATCTAGTCTTCGTTCAAAATATATCAATTTGGTGTGTTCTACCAACTTAACGTTTTTTCAGTTTTTCAACCAAAAACATCATATATTAAAAGAGGAGGCATTAGCCTGTTACAACTTACTTGTCTTTGAACGATACTCTATACTTTAAAGACTGCCTTCGGTACACACCGTTCAGCGTTCACTACTAAACAGAGACTTTTGTTTATCACAACACCGGCTTAACAGTGTACAAGTATTTCGGAAATTTAATCTATATATCAAAATTGGAGATCTAATTATTCCATATAGTTCAATTGTTCAAAGACGCAAAATCCCTTTGAGCCGAAAAAGGAAAATCTCCACATAATTAGAAAAGGCAGAAAAGTTATAAGGAGAAATTAAAGTTTTATGAGGATATCAGATGTCATTTTAGAATCTGCAACTTCAAGTGGAAAGATATCAACATTATTAGGTGAAGTACACGACAGTTAATTAATTTTTTAATCCGCGTTTTTGTAATTAATAATCCACCGATTGAGGAAAACCTCAAATTTTAATTAAATTGTAAGAGATTGTGCCAGCAAATTTAAGCACAACCGTAATCAAATAGTAAAAATAACATTCTTTTATACGGCGTATATAAACAATTAATCTGAGAAGGGCTAGGTTTATTGCCCGAAACGTCAGTCATTAACACTCTCACTCTATTCAGTTATACGTTATATGCTACACGTACTACTCTGAAATTCATGTTAACATTCTAAACGTCAGTAAGTAACATTCTCATTCTCTTTTACAAGTGTATGTTACACATATTTCTCCGAAATTCACATTAACATTCAAAACGTCAATAAAAACGTTTCCACACTCTTTTGTATACGGTGTATGCTACACATATTTCTCCGAAATTCACATTAACATTCAAAACGTCAATAAAAGCGTTTCCACACTCTTTTGTATACGGTGTATGCTACACATATAACTCCGAATTTCATATTAACATTTATATTACTCTGAAACTCATGTTAACATTCATATTACACTGAAACTCATGTTAACATTCATATTACACTGAAACTCATGTTAACATTCATATTACACTGAAACTCATGTTAACATTCATATTACACTGAAACTCATGTTAACATTCGAAACGTCAGTAAAAACGTTTCCACACTCTTTTGCACATACGGCGCAAAGGCGCCAAAGGCGCGCGATTGTATAGGTGATACAACACGGACGCGAATGTTGTAAACAACTTAAAAAAATGTCTGGGTTAGCTTTTTCATATTTTACCAAAATTTTCAAGATTAAAATAGATTTTGCCGTAAAATTACCAGTTAAAACTTATGCAAATCAGGATAGACAACACTATAGTGTTGTATCAGATTTACAACACTCGTCATGGTCATGATTTCTTTTGAAAATGTCTCATTAATTATTCATGATTTTTTTAAGTTACACATATTACTCCGAATTTCATATTAACATTCGAAACATCTCTCTAGCTATAAAAAGTAACGCTCTTTCAAACGGCCTCAGTATGCCTCATTGTCTTTATGATTCATAAATGTTTTACTCCAGCGAAGAATTAACGTTCAAAACCTCATTCGTTTTACGATGTATATTAAAGACAACACTTTACTACGACAAAGAATTACGTTAAAAATATTAGTAACACTCTTTTTACGATGCACATTAATTAAAGGTAACATTTTACTCCGACAATGCCGATGAAATTAACAGTTGTTTTTTTCTACAAAATAATTTAAATTTTTCTTTAAAGTTAACCGTCAAATAAATCTCTCAAAACATATTTTACTCCGACAAAGACTATAGTATCCGACAATGTTGATGAAACAGTTACTATATTTACAAAATAATTTTAATTTTTCTTTAAAGTAAAACCGTCAGTGAAATCTCCCCAAAAAGTTTTACTACGACAATTAAGAATTACGTTCAAAACTAGTGACTTTAGGATCCGAAAAAGGCGATGAAACAGTTACTATATTTACAAAATAATTTCAATTTTTCTTTAAAGTAAAACCGTCAGTGAGATCTCACAAAAAAGTTTTACTATACGACAATTAAGAATTACGTTCAAAACTAGTGACTTTAGGATTCGACAACCTGACGGCGATGAAACAGTTATTATTTTTACAAAATAATCTTAAATTCTCTTTAAATTAAAACCGTCAATTAAATCTCACAAAAGGTATTAAAATAACCCTTACGTATTAAATACAATTATTAAAGTACATTCATTCTCTTACCTCTTAAACTTAAGCTGAATCGTGAAAATCCGTGCAGGCCGCTCAATCTTTGGGAAATCTGAACGTCGCGCGCTCTTTTCAGCCAAGAGACGAAATACCTCACCAAATTTAGACGACAAATATTCAACGTTGTAACATAAACATCTGGAAGTCTTGTTTTCTTTCACAGAGTAATGTGACAAGGAGATTGATTGAACTTTTTGGAAGACTGAGGCGTGGTTCTGTCGAAGATATAAAAAAAGAATGATGGCTATATCAGTATAAATTCAAGTCATGAATTCAACATGAATGTCTAAAAATGGATAGTTTTTTGG
Organism: Metridium senile; assembly: GCA_949775045.1. Classification (NCBI taxonomy): domain Eukaryota; kingdom Metazoa; phylum Cnidaria; class Anthozoa; order Actiniaria; family Metridiidae; genus Metridium; species Metridium senile. The sequence goes on along the minus strand of OX459106.1, from coordinate 14,215,697 downwards.
TATCTTGAAACGAAAACATTATAAATAAATATATTAGTAAACAATAAAACTAAGCATAGTACGATGTAGAGAGTAGCATTAAAAAGGAAAGGTAAATTATAGTGATTATTAATTTCCCACTATTCCACATGTCATGAATTCAACATGAATGTCTAAAAATGGATTTTAGTATCTTGAAACGAAAACTTTATAAATAAATATATCAGTAAACAATAAAACTAAGCTTTATACTATGTAAAATACTCTGAAAAAATTGTAAAAAGGAAAGCTAAATCATCGTTCTTATTTTCCACTATAAGAAGAAATATGTAATGAAAATGTATATAAAATTAGGACTGAAAACAAATTGTGAAAATACCCGGAGCGTCTCTGTATTCCCGCCTTTTAGAATTGGAAATCCTGTTGAAGTCAAGTTACGGTTTGAAGACTGCTCTCCTATATGCTTTAGTTGTAGTGTTTCGTATGTTTAACTGTGTAAATTGCTCTCTAAAGTTTTGTTATTCATGAGGTTTGTTCATTAAGAACACACGCTAGGTTAATTATATATTGACCACGATGGAAGCATTTCATTGATGGTTTAATAAGCGGCGACGATACCATTGAATAGCATTGGTTAGCTGAATACATAAACACATGGATGGCTGATTGGATGCCTTGATGGATTAATGAATAAATGAATGAATGAATGGATGGATGGATGGATTAATGAATAAATGAATGAATGGATGGATGGATGGATGAATGAATGAATGAATGAATGAATGGATGAATGAATGAATGAATGAATGGATGGATGAATGAATTGATGGATGGATGGATGGATGAATGGATGGACGAATGAATGAATGAATAAATGGCAGGATGATTGAATGAATAAACTAATAGTCGAAGGAATGAACGGAACAGCCAATGGATGAATAAATGAATGAATAAGTGGATTAATGAATAAATGAATATACAAACTGAAATCAATTGATGCATGGATTTCATGTGTGCGACAATTCTCGGCTGTTCAAATATATAGCCCCTATCAAGCATTGGTATGACGTCATGTCTCGTTGTAGTGAATATGCAAGCTATCATAATGATAACAATCAATCAGTGGAGGTGACAATCATCAATTTACAAGAATCAAAACCATTTGTGTGATTCACAGTGTTATTAAAGCAAGACATGTTCCGGTACGACCCTTTCAAAAAGGTTGAAGTTTGCTCTTCAGTAATAGGAAAAGACCACTATGTAAGTTACAAATCGTAGGTCACCTCTGTTAATAATTATGACGTTATTGTATATATACAAGCTAGAGACACGTACATGTTTGTTATTACAGGTCCCTTAATAATTATAAATGGATAGGGGTGCTCGACGGACGGTTTTGAAAATAACCCTAAAAGGTACGCATCAATTAAAATTGATGTATATATATGTATAATATAATCTTAAGTTCGAAAACTGACTCTAAAAGGTACGGTGCCAGTTCGAGACCCTAAAAAGGTACGCGAGGGTCTTATTTTCGACCCTATACTAAAAGGTCCGTCGAGCACCCCTATTCATTTTTTAATGGATTTCAGGGCGCACAAATGTTGGAACCTCTACTTCTATCTTTACATATCTCTCTTTATGAATCTCTCTCTCTAAAGTATTATCAAATATTGTAAACATACGATTAACCTACGAATTAAAGGAGAGTTCGCACATGTGCATTATTAACATATACACACTATATTTTTATTTGATTTATTTTTATTTTATTTTAAATTTTTTTATTTTTATATTTTATTTATTTTTTATATTTCGTGCATTCGTACACAAAACACAATACACATGTTTGCTCTTTGTAACATTTAGATTTAATTGTTGGGATTTTAATACGTTATTTTTCAAAATTAAAAACGTTAACTGACGTGTGGACTGGAGGCCAACCCACTACAACGAAAAAGTAACAGATTCACACGAAAGAAGTTTTCAGATTTACAAAATATGTCAGACCAGATACGTGAGGGCAATCCAAAAGGCAGTTAAAAATATGGCACTTACTCAAATGATGTTACCAATTCGCCAATATTGGCATTATCCCTAACAATAACTAACACATCTAATAATAATAATAATAATAATAATAATAATAATAATAATAATAATAATAATATTTTATATAGCGTCAATTCCTTATAGTTCAACAACGCTTTACATATTTAAAATAGATCTAGAGTTTAGGAATATTTAATCTAATGTAATTAAAACAAGAGTAAGAAATATTATAAAATCGAGTCGTACATGGCTGCTCGGAGGCACTTCAAAGTAGTTTTTTTTGTAAAAAACTACCGTCTCTCTGTCTTGCGGAGGTATAGAACAGCTCCAAACAACAATTTAAATCCTCCGTTGACATTTCAGTAATGTAGTGTTTAAATTTCTTTGAATTTTTGAACCAGTCTAAACAAAAAAACAAAAAAACATTTTATGCTTCGTAGCTAATGAAAATTCAGTAAACAAACTGGCAAAATTACAGTAACAATTTTTGAAAATGTAAATATTTAAATACTTTGAAAGTACAATTTAATCGTTCTTACTATCAAAAACCTTCATTCCATATTTGGTAGCTTTTCTGGTATTTTTTGGCGTTTTATTTTCTAGTAAATAGTTAATCTCTTCTTCGCTCAGTTCGACAAAACGCCGCTCCGCCATTTTGTTTGTTTTCTTCTACCCACGGTATATGAGGTGATAGCCTAGTGGTAGGGAGACAATCAGAGCTCGCGATTGCTCATATCTAGTGAGTGTGGATATAATAATTAGCAATATAGTAGAGTAGGGAGGGACTGCTCAGTCGTTTTATTGATGTGCTGTGAGTAACTGTGGCCGCACCGATCATTTACACCAGTTTTTTTTGAGTAGCCACTAGTAGTACTCAGTCGTTTATACAGTTACTGTGGATGCATCGATTTACTTGGTTATTTGGGCCACCACTACCCAGTCGTCTTTAATTTGCAGTGAGTAACTGTTGCATCAATTTACACAGTTATTTGAGTAACCACTATTCAATCGTTTTTGCAGTGAGTAATTGACATGTGAATGAATCGATTTATACAGTTAATTGAGTTACCACTACTAAGTCTGGCGTTTTTGCATGGGATAACAATGGATGCACCGATTTACTAAGTTTTTTGAGAGACCAAGCACTATATTCCGCAGTGCAGTTGTATGCCGGTTAATTAAGTATTTATTTTTATCCTGATATGATTATTATCATTAACTGGACATACCATTTTCCATATTTTTTACCAACCAGGAAGGTAGGGTTGGGTATTATTTGGAAAAGACAACAGGTGATTTTACCAACCCCCTCTCCCCCCTCCTCAATACACTAACACAGCGCGCAGTGTTTAGCCTCGTCACTCGTTACGCAGTAATGAGGGAGCGTTGCGTGACGAGGCTAGACACGGCTGCGTGTATGTAATTATTCACTAGTGTCAAAAAGTCGTACGTCCAATCAGAAACGTGAACGATGATATTTTAATAGTGACAAACTGAATTTTTTCGGACGAAGAGGGAAAGATCGTAATGGTGTTTTTTTTTATTTCATAGATAATGAGATTTACCCATGAAAAAGAATTGACATAAAAACCATATGCAATTCTTCACTAGTGTCAAAATGTCGTACGTCCAATCGTGGACGATAATTTTTAATTTTAATGTCAAAAACGAAGAGAGAAGTTCGTAATGGTGTAATTCATTTTATTGGCTATTGTTTTATTCAGTGTTGTAATTTCCTAGGTGCCATGTAACCCAAACAAAGAGAATTATATACAACAACATCGTGCCTACTAGGGGTTACTATATTCGTGCAGTTATCCTTCTAGGGGAAAATTACGCCAAGGTCGTTTTATAACGCCCACGTAATTCTGCTACCACAAGATAGTACGCGAAACTTTGATTAAAGTTAAATAAGCCAGTTGAATACTTCGACCCTACAGATATATGTACTAGGGGTTACTATTTCGTGCAGTTATCCTACTAGGGGACAATTACGCCATGGTCGTTTTATGACGCCCACGTAAATACAATCATCTGCTACCACAAGATAGTGCGCGAAACTTTGAGGAAAGTTGTTGAATAAGCCAGTTAAATACCTCGACCCTACAGATACATGTACATCGGTTGTTGTTACTAACTCTTACATATCTTTTATGAAGTTTTGTTTGGATAATTTAATTCATAAAAATGTCTTATATATTATGCATAAGTGGACAAATATAAACAAACATAAACATAGATTGTAGATAGATAAAAGACAAGATATCACTTTTGCTCTTGTCTTTACTATCTATCTACAATCTATATAACGTTCTATATATTAATGTATTAAGCACTTAACCGTCAGATAGGCACATCTAGATATACTAGAGTACAAACACTAAAAGTGTGCAACATAAATACCACTAAATACTGCTAAATTATGCAAATTCTTTTGTTCTCTATTGTTTAATCGACACTATTTAGTGGTAAATAGTACAAAGTTTTGCACACTTTTAGTGTTTGTACTCTATTGCACACTTTTAGTGTTTGTACTCTAATATAAACATAATATATACTATACAACTATTTCAAAAATCGTTGTCGCCACTAGAGCAACAAACATCAAGATAAGACCGAAATGAATGCTGGTTATGTGCTGGTAATGTATTGAAATTACAATTTGTCGTCAACAAAATTGATTGTGATACAGTAACAAGCACGTGATCTGTTAGTATAAAGAACGAGCCATCAATGTTGGCTGGTAATGTATTGAAATGACACTTGTCATTAACAAAATTGATTGTGATACAGTCACGTGAAAATAATCACAGAATTTTTGTTATAAGTTCGAATTCTTTAGAAAACAAGTATAATCTCAATATATTTCCAGCACATAACCAGCATTCATTTCGGTCTTGGCGTAAGTGTGAAGGTAGCGCATTCCAGAGACGTGGCGACTGTCAAGAGTCCAATAATTAACATAAGTTTCTCGTAGTATTTTTTTAGTTAACAATAGGTCGTTCATCCCATTATTTAGAATAAGTCAAAATATTTAGTAACAATAGGTCTTTCAGTTCATTAATCAACATAAGTTAAATTCTAGTCGATCTATTATCTATATACAATGAGGTTACATCACCGTTATGATAATTTTGGTTAGTATAAATACGCCCTAACGCGGCTAGTTGTTCAGTCACTCGTGTAGCAAAAGTATACGAGATCTAGAGCAGTTCCTGTGATCAGACTCACACAGAGTCCTGTAGTAAACTGCGAAATCCAGCTAACTCATTCAGAGTTAAAAGTTAGAAGAATTAAGAACAAGAGAACACTTAAAAGAATACAAGAAATACGTTAAAGAATACCTGCAAGAACAAGAAAACGCTAAACGAAAGAATCACAAGAAATACGTTAAAGAATACCTACAAGAAGGAGAGAATCACTTAAAGAACAACAAAACCAGAAGACGAGAACCTCTACTAGTAAAAGAACCACGTGCACAAAAGAACGAAAGAACAACCAAAACTTTAAGTATCAAGAATATATCCTTAGTTTTCACATATATTAATAATAGATAAATATCAAGAATATATCTTAGTTCCACACATATTAATAATAGATAAATAAGTATCAAGTACATAATCCTTTGGTTCCCTTTAACTTAGTATAGTCATTAGGCGTTTAATTTATAATAAAAATTTGTTGTATGTTGTTATACGTTGTTGTATTCAGTGAGCTCGTATTCCTGGGGAATGCTGCACTTGGGGGTTTTGGGAGGGGTTCATTGACTGACCCACCGTGCTCCGTCACAGAAATTTGGTGTCAGAAGTGGGATCTGTCAATTGTAATCTGTTCAAGTGTAAGCCAGACCAGGAAAACGAACTCAAGGAATGGACAACTACGATAATCTGTCGTTAGAGGATTTAAGGGAGGAATGTACGAGCAGACTGATTTCATTTAATGCAAAGGATGGGAAGAGGAATTTAGTTAGCAAACTTAAGGTAGCTGATAAGAAATCGGAATCGCTGTATTCGGAGGAAGAGGAAGGAGCAGTGGGAGGTTCGGAGGCTGTATGTAAGGACAGTGTAGTGTCGGGAATTTTTGAGGAGCAACTGAGACTTCTTGAATTACAGAGGGTAATGAGACAAGAGGAATTGCAAGCGATGAGGGAGGAAAGGGAGGTCAGAGCGAAGGAGAGAGAAGTAATGAGACAAGAGGAATTGCAAGCGATGAGGGAGGAAAGGGAGGTCAGAGCGAAGGAGAGAGAAGAGAGAAAAGAAGAAGAAGAAAGGCAATTAAAGTTACTCTCAATGCAACTTGAAATGAAAAAAATGGAAACAGCAGGAATGTCGAAAGCGAAAGGAGTGGTGTTGCTCAAAATGAGAGATATGAGGGAAGGTGAGGACATAGACGACTTTTTCCGAGTTTTTGAGTTAACAGCAAATACCCAACATATACCTAAACAGGATTGGTTAGGAAACCTGATCCCAAGATTGAGTGAGAAGGCGAAGTCAGTCTACCTCGAAATCAAAGCATCAGACGCGCAAGATTATGACAAGGCGAAACTAGCCATACTTGCGTCATACCAACTAACAGTTGATCATTACAGATATAAATTTAGGAATTCCGACAAAAGTGCCGAAGAAGATTTTGTTCAATGGGCAAGGAGGACTAGACGCTATCTGGACAGATGGATGCTAGTTGCCAGAGCAACGGGAGATGCAGAAAGAATCTTGGAACAGATTACCATAGAACGAATGCTTGATGCCGTAGGTCCCGAGTTACGTGCATGGCTCAAAGAGAAGAAGCCAGTTACTGCAGAAGAGCTAGCTAAAGTTGCAAACGAGCACGTGCAAGCCAGGAAAGGTCCACTGATTGATGGTAAATATGCCAACCTTGACAAGAACAAGCCAAAACGAAATACCAGCAATTTTATACCTGAACAACCACGGACTAATGTTAACAGCCATCACATTAATCCAATTGCAACCCGGCCTTTTCCTCAAGCTAAAGAAGAGAAGAGAATTACGTCGAACTTTCGAGGGAAATGTTACAAGTGCCAAGAAGTGGGTCATATGTCGTTCAACTGTCCAAAGGTAAAGCAAAATTCTCCATTATCTACTTCAACGCACAAACAATCACAGCCTGGTTCAAGTTACTTATGCTTTACACCTATGCACAAAGACACACAATTTCCCGAACACTTTGTTAAAGGAACTATCGATGGTATACCCGCAAAGATGTTAGTTGATACTGGTTGTACTCGTACATTGGTTCACCGTAAATTTGTTAAAAAGCCCGAAGACACTCAAGAGAATATCACTATCCTTACTGCTACAGGTGAAAGAGTCACAGTACCTCTTGTTTCGCTTGAGATTGAAGTTAAACAAGGTAAGTATAAAGAATTGGTTGGTGTTGTAGATAACCTTCCCGTTGATTGTTTACTAGGTAGATCTTCTTACGGACGAGTAATTACAAGAGACGACCTACTTTTACACTGGGGAACTGACTGTGATAAAGCCTTGGTAACCACTCGTAGTCAAACCAAACAGAAGGCACAAGAAAGGATCGAAGAACTAGTAGATCGAGAAAACTCCCTAGCGAAAAAGACCTTATCACCGCCAAGAGACGAAACAACAAAGAGTAAACCAACCACAGAAATAGGCGAAGACGCAAAGCAAACCACCGTTGAACCAACAAAGTCCATCAAACCTGAAGTAAGTGAAGTCAATATTTTAGACAGAAATATCGACCAGGTAGTAAGTGATCAGAGGAATGATACCACGTTAACTCAATGTAGGAATAATGTCTTAACAGGAGCACCAAAAGAAAATGATGGCTATTTTTACGAGAAAGGGTTATTGATGCACCGTAAATTTTCAGAAAACATTCATGATGGATTGCCCTATGTAGACCGCATTGTAGTACCTGAGTCCTATCGTCCTGAAATACTTCGAGTAAGTCATACACTACCTTTAGCTGGACATCTTGGTAAAGAAAAGACTATTTCGAGAATAGTGTCACACTTCTATTGGCCAAGACTGAGCTTTGATGTAGGTAAGTATTGTGCGACATGCCCCGAATGTCAATTAGTTACAAGGAAAATGACGTCACTCAGAGCACCACTACAATCAGTCCCTATAGTTACAGAACCTTTTAGAAAGATTGCTATTGACATTGTAGGTGAACTACCGAAAACAACAACAGGCTATAAGTATATTTTAACAATAGTTGACTATGCCACGCGTTATCCAGAAGCTTTTCCATTACGTAATGTCAATTCCAAAACAATTGCAGATACACTAGTGACGTTTTTCTCAAGAGTTGGAATTCCAGAAGAAATAGTTTCGGATCAAGGTGCTAATCTGATAGGTAACCTTATGACGCAGTTATTCGAACAGCTTGGGGTAACTAGAATTAAGACATCAGTTTATCATCCTGAAGCGAATGGCCTTGTCGAGCGATTTAATGGTACTTTAAAGCAGATGTTGCGCAAATTCGTGTCTGAAAACGTACGCTTATGGGATAGATATCTTCCTTATCTGTTGTTTGCTTATAGAGAAGTCCCTTGTTCGTCCACAGGATACTCACCATTTGAACTACTTTATGGCAAGACTGTGCGAGGTCCTCTAGCCGTTATAAAGGAGAGTTGGATGGAGAAGAAGACACCAGAAAGAAATCTAATCACGTATGTACTGGAAATGCGTAGACGTATGCAGACCATGCAACAAGCCGTATATGAGAACATGAAGGAAAGTCAGGACAAGCAGAAGAAAAACTATGACAAGAAGAGTTCCGTCCGAAAGTTTGAAGTTGGAGACAAGGTACTTGTACTACTACCCACTCCAGGAAGTAAGTTAGAAACGAAATGGCAGGGTCCATATACAGTAACAGCTGTCAAACAGGAAGGGAGAACGTATGAAGTCGACACCGGTAAGAGTAAGAAACAGCTTCGTACTTATAACATTAATATTTTGACCCGTTGGCAGAGTAAAGACGAAACCACCGCGTTTGTCATGGAGGAATCTTGTGAAATGCCTTTGCCACATGAGAAGAGTTTACCACAACTAACAAGTGATGAAACATGGAAAGATGTCGTCGTCTCAAGAGAGCTAGACAAAGAACAATCAATGGAAGTACAAAAGCTCTTATACGAGTTTTCTGATGTGTTCTCTGGTAAGCCTAATCGTACTAACGCCGCGTTACATAAAATTGAGACAGGTGAAGCACAACCAATACGATCTGCCCCCTATAAAGTTCCGCAAAGACTTGAAAAGGCAGTGGAAGACGAGGTTGCAAAAATGCTGGAAATGGAGATTATCCAACCTTCGGCAAGTCCATGGGCGTCACCCGTAGTTATAGTACCAAAACCTGATGGCGATATTAGATTTTGTGTAGATTACCGGAAGCTAAACCGAGTCACGAAGATGGATGCCTATCCTTTACCAAGAATTGACAAGATGTTGGAGAGGGTAAGTGCTGCAAACTACATAACCACCTTAGATTTAACTAAAGGGTACTGGCAAATCCCCTTAGAAGAATCCACTATTGAGAAATCCTCATTTATTTGTTCCAAAGGTTTGTTTAATTTTCTTGTAATGCCGTTTGGAATGAAAACCGCACCAGCTACTTTTCAGCGGATGATGACAGAAGTTGTGTTAAAGGGTCTCGAGGATTTTACCGATGCCTACCTTGACGACGTGGAGATTGACACACGAGGATCATTCTCACAACATATGTTTGAGTTACAACAAGTACTACATAGATTGAGGAAGTTTCACTTGAGTGCTAGACCATCCAAATGTAAAATTGCTATGTTAACTGTTGATTTCATTGGTCACCATGTTGGTAATGGATGCATCAGACCGAAGGAAGCCCTTGTAAAAGCAGTGCTGAAGTTTCCAAGACCGACTGTTAAGAAGGAAGTAAGATCATTTTTAGGATTAGTAGGATACTATCGTAAGTTTATTTCCAATTTTTCAGATAGGGCAGCTGTGTTAAGTGACTTGACCAGAGGAAACCGTCCAACTAAAGTAATTTGGAGTGAAGTCTGCGAATCTGCCTTTAATGACCTAAAGCAAGCCATTACCAGTACACCGGTATTGACATCTCCAAAGTGGCACCTCCAGTTTATAGTACAGGTTGATGCTTCAAATAGAGGACTTGGAGCAGTTTTAAGCCAGTTTGATGAAGAAGGAGAGGAACATCCAATCGGATATGCAAGCCGTAAACTCCAGCCCAGAGAAGAGCTACTGTCGACTACTGAGAAAGAATGCCTTGCTATAGTTTGGGCTATTGAGCTTTACAGGTATTACTTATATGGTCGACATTTCATTCTACAGACTGATCATAATCCTTTAACCTGGTTGTCCCAAGTGAAAGACAAGAGCAGAAAACTACTGAGGTGGAGCCTAACTATTCAAGAGTACGACTTAGAAATTCAGCATAAAAGTGGAAAGAAAAATGTCAATGCAGATGTACTTAGTAGGTTGTAAGTATATTTGTTGAAATGAGTGTGAGTGTTGTTGGCGAGACAGGAATGAGGAAACATGTGTGTTTATTGTGTTGTGCGAAAAAAGCTGTGAGACAGAAATGAGAAAATGTGTACTTTATTGTATTTGTGTGAAAAAAACAAGTTGAGTTGTGAGACAGGAAGGGGAAGACGTGTACTTGTGTGAAAAAAAAATCGGGGAATGCTTGTCTTATGTTCTCTTACGTTTGGGATCTCTTTTGATTCTCATTTATTTTTGATTCGGGTGTGTCTACACTTCGGAAGTTCCATATGTACAGGAAATGCAATTTCCTCTATCTTTCAAATTTAGTGAATTCATCCTCTTTTCATTAGATATTTCATAATTTGTTAAAAAAATTTTAGAAATAGTCTTAAGGGGGGAGGTGTCAAGAGTCCAATAATTAACATAAGTTTCTCGTAGTATTTTTTTAGTTAACAATAGGTCGTTCATCCCATTATTTAGAATAAGTCAAAATATTTAGTAACAATAGGTCTTTCAGTTCATTAATCAACATAAGTTAAATTCTAGTCGATCTATTATCTATATACAATGAGGTTACATCACCGTTATGATAATTTTGGTTAGTATAAATACGCCCTAACGCGGCTAGTTGTTCAGTCACTCGTGTAGCAAAAGTATACGAGATCTAGAGCAGTTCCTGTGATCAGACTCACACAGAGTCCTGTAGTAAACTGCGAAATCCAGCTAACTCATTCAGAGTTAAAAGTTAGAAGAATTAAGAACAAGAGAACACTTAAAAGAATACAAGAAATACGTTAAAGAATACCTGCAAGAACAAGAAAACGCTAAACGAAAGAATCACAAGAAATACGTTAAAGAATACCTACAAGAAGGAGAGAATCACTTAAAGAACAACAAAACCAGAAGACGAGAACCTCTACTAGTAAAAGAACCACGTGCACAAAAGAACGAAAGAACAACCAAAACTTTAAGTATCAAGAATATATCCTTAGTTTTCACATATATTAATAATAGATAAATATCAAGAATATATCTTAGTTCCACACATATTAATAATAGATAAATAAGTATCAAGTACATAATCCTTTGGTTCCCTTTAACTTAGTATAGTCATTAGGCGTTTAATTTATAATAAAAATTTGTTGTATGTTGTTATACGTTGTTGTATTCAGTGAGCTCGTATTCCTGGGGAATGCTGCACTTGGGGGTTTTGGGAGGGGTTCATTGACTGACCCACCGTGCTCCGTCACAGCGACGCGACAACAAAAGATCTAGATCTATATTTATATATTCTAAGATCTATATTTATATATTCTAAGAGTAAATGAATAATAATAATAAATAAATAAATAAAAAAACAGTAAATGCGGTAAATTTTCTGAAATCTACGATGTTTGTTAGGCCTGTTATTGGTCCTAATCTCGCCTAATCTCGCCTAGCCCAACCTAACCCCGCAAGCAAAAAAATCCTAAAATGTCAAATCTCGCCTAATCTCGCCTGACCTCGCCTAACCTTGCCTGACCCCGCAAGGTTGAAAATCCCAAAATGTCCTAATCTCGCTTAATCCCGCCTAATCTTGCTGCGAGATTAGGCGGGTATTGGGCCCATGACAGGCCTTCTAGTTTTTGGGCATTCTATATTCCAGTGGGAATACTGCGCAAATTTTTCATACTCACTCAGGCAAATTGTGGATCTATGATAGCATGATTTCAACAATGCATTCGCAATTTAATGATCTCCCACAATTCTCATCGGTCTTATATCAACCGTTTTCAGATGGCCAACATTGATTAAAATAATTGTAAACTGTTTGTCAACTAATAAAACCAAAGGACATCAAATTTTTGTTTCCAGTCGCTGGAACACTGTTGTCAAGATAATCTCTCCAAGTTACTTCATCAGAAAGGTGAGGAAACACACAAAAAAATGTTTTTGTATTTTACTCGATATAAATTTAACAGAATTTCACTATAGCTAGTTCCGACGAACATTTTAAAAAAGCGGAGAAATTATTTAAATGAAATAAGTATAGTGCAATGTTTAGTATACATAATTGCAGATTGTAGTGCATATTGATACTGACAAATATAGAAATACCTAATGAAACAAAAAAAATGTTTTTGTATTTTTTCGATATAAATTTAATGGAAAGTCACTGAGTTCTGACGAAAATTAAAAAGCGAACAAATTATATAAATCAAATAATTATAGTGGAATGTTTAATATAAATGATTGCAGATTGTAGTGCATATTGATACTGACAAATATAGAAATATCTAATGAAACAAAAAAAAAATGTTTTTGTATTTTTTTCGATATAAATTTCATAGAAGTCACTATAGTTAGTTCTGACGAAAATTAAAAAGCGAACAAATTATATAAATCAATTAATAATTATAGTGAAATGTTTAATATAAATGATTGCAGATTGTAGTGCATATTGATACTGACAAATATAGAAATATCTAATGAAACAAAAAAAAAATGTTTTTGTATTTTTTTCGATATAAATTTCATAGAAGTCACTATAGTTAGTTCTGACGAAAATTAAAAAGACGGACAAATTATTTAAATGAAACAAGTATAGTACAATGTTAAACATACATAATTGCAGATTGTAGTGCATATTGATATAAAACTGACAAATATACAAATATCTTATAAAATGCAAAACCTAAAATACTTCTTTATTCTGGTGTTCGTTGCACGGAATGGTTACCATGGTTACAGTAAAACCACTAGGCTAAAATTTTGCTTTTTAAGCACCTATTAAAAAGAACCACTTTAGGCTAAAACATTAGCCTGGTACGGTTCTTATATGAAAGGTTTCAAGATAAATTTGGTCATTTGAAAAAATATAAGTTGAGTCTGAATATGACCAAATTTAAAATCAATGCAAGAAAAATGTTTTACAAATGTATTATCAGTTAGTTCTCAATAAGAATACATTCATCATTCAGATGCTTCTATACATAACAATTTATATATAATATAAAAAAAAAACACTACATAAGGGAAATTGTTTTTGCTTTGTAAATAAGACTACCAGTTAAGAACCACCTTATGCTAATTTCTCACTAAATACCAATTATATAAGAACCACTTTAGCCTAACCTTTAAAAATAGTGGTTCTTATATGCGGGTTTTTACTGTATTCCGCCTAAACCCTCGTCGATGTCAAAAATGTTTAGATGTTACAAAAACAAGCATTCATTTCGGTCTCGGCTTGATGCTTTCTGCCGGTTTAATCTGCGCGACAACGGTTTTTGAAATAATTGTATGTAATATATTCATTAACAGCAGACATATATAGTTAAGGAATTCAGTGAAAATTGGATGAGTTAAAAAAATAATTTTTTGATATTTTTATTAAGTATTGTTTTAAATGAGTTAACTAGCGATGAAAGATTAGCGTAAGAATGTAGCTTTCGTTTACCCCGACGAAAGGGCTTATTAAATCGTTCATTTTCATGATGTTGTAAAATTAATTTCATTGCATTGCCGCCTATCGTCCGAAACCATGGGCCCAATCGTCCGAATAACAATTCTATTTCTGGTCTAAAATGCATTGTTTTTACCCCGACTGTTTTTGTTGTTATAAGTTGATTTCACTTGATCGTTTTATGTATTTTTGTATTCTTGTTTCGTGTTTTGTTTAATTGTTTTTGTCTTTAAACTTATTATAATTTCAAATTTCATGTTTTCCAACGAATTTTAAAGTTCTTCTTCAAGTTATCTCAATAGTTTTTTTGTTTGTCTCTCCTTCTTTCTCTCTTTTTGTTGTTGCGTTTTCTGAACGGCAGGTGATTAAAAGAAAACAATATAATTATCCTAAAGAGTCAGTTCAAGAGAATATTAAATGAAGAGAGAATAACACATGGACGCGCGGAGATATGTGGAATTTATTTTCGAGTGTTCAAATTCGATATAATACTACTACTAATAATAATAACAATAATAATGATGATGATGATGATGATGATGATGATGATGATGATGATGATGATGATGATGATGATGATGATGATGATGATGATGATGATAATAATAATAACGGTTTATTTAAAGCATATCTACAGGTTAGCTCTATATCTTCAAAGGTATAACATAATAATTGTCAAAGAAACATTAATAGTGGTATGAAATGATATAAAATTTGTGTATATAAATATGTGGTATGTAAAAGTTCGTAGACGTGTTTTTTTACTTTATCAGTTTATTAATAGTTTGTATACTTGTTTTGTAAAAATGTATATCGCAGTAAACGAGTGAGATATCGGATTTGAAAACGAGACAAAAAATCCATATCCCCAAGCGTCCATATATATTATTCTGTTTATTATATAAACAAAAATTATTTTTATGCAAAACTTATATAAATGTTCAAATGATATATTTCTCAGTGGCAGAAATCGCTGTAAGCCAACCTCGATAATCCATAATTATTAAATTAGCACAATTCAAATAAACACAAGCGTCAAAAGATTCAAACGGCTAATTGGGAAATACTTTTTACTCAGGCTACCCCGCAGGGGAGCCTGAGTCTAGGTTTACCTTTCCTATCTGTGGGTCTATCGTAATTGTGTCGAGATTACACATGACGTAATGCCACAGGTAAACCACAACTACTCTATGACGTAGCCTGAGTAAACGCACTAAGTGCGTCTAGTTATTCTAAGTCTACAAAAGCCTATCGTTATTTTAGATGGACTTTGCGACACGGGGAGAGGGGGTGCAGTGGGTGGGGGAGGGAGAGGGGAGGGAGAGGGGGAAGAGAGAGAGAGTGGGGGGAGGGGGGAGGGGGTGGTTGTTATTTCTTGGTATTTTAAACAAAAATCCTATCACTTCCCGTGCCTTTTTCGCTTTATATTTTTTCGTGAATTCTCTTAGCTTTGGAACAAAGATATCGCCAATGCCACTTTTTAAAAGACTTTCGCTATCTTTTAGGGGTGTTTTTGACAATTCCGGACCAGTATATATTGTGGGTATTATATTTTGATTTAGCAGATGTGCTTGAGGTTTTATTAAATTACTTATATATAATTAAGTTATGTATCGTGATATTAGAGGATTTCAGATGTTTTATCATACGAAAAAGCTATGGAAAGGATTTCATATTATTATATGATTGTCAATGAATACCTATATCTCTCTGCTTCAAAAATTTGATATTTTCACATAAGAAAATAACATCACCATGGTTACACAGCTTTACGGAAACTTCTTGTATCAAAAAAAGTTTTCTTTTCTTTCCATTAATAATTATATAATCAACAAAACATTACATGATCGCTTGGATATACGAATTTTATCTTTTCGTGTCGAAAATCTCTTACTCATTCGCTGCGCATACTTTGTGAGAGATCATTTCAAAACTCGAAGATAAAATTGGTATCTCCGCGCGCCCATGTGATATCCTCTATTTATGATAGTAAGGTAAAATCAATGTAGATGAGGCATGGTCGACCGGGGTGGTGTAGTCTTGAGAAAGACTGACGGTGTTGGTGTCTGATGTTTCGACAAACTGAGCGGAAGTCATCTTCAGAGTAAAGAAAACGAAAAGACAGCGGTGTTATTTATGTGTCTGGTTCAGTCGGTAATGTTGTTGTTGATGCGTGGGTAGGTGTTAGTCATTGTATTAACGGAAAGATGAAGTCGTTAATGAGTCTATTGTAGGAAGCTGGTAGTGTTACGCAACAGTTAAGTGGGTTTTGTTCCAAGCCGGTGTACCAGCTTTCAAGTAGTCGGCGTTGGTGATAGTTGGTGCAATGTGTAATGGAGGCGGCAGAGTCAGTGTGGCCAGTATGTTTGTGATGTTCAGCAATGTGATTGTTAGGGTCTTTGTTTTTCGTGGCACGTTTATGTTCAGCCGGTTTGCTCATCTACATCGATTACACCAGCTGGGATGAGACCATGCACTCTCAATGTAAAATCCTATGTGAAGGCGAGGGTAGTTTGTATGTATCATATATACATATTGAACAAAATACCAACGGATAGGATTTCACGATTTTATGTTTAATAGCTATACCCATATTTTATCATGTTACACATTATCACAACTATCACCATCATCATCATCATCCTCATTATCAACAACACTTCAACATCACCACGTACAACCATCCCCACCACCACGTACTGCACCACCCCCATCACCATCACCATCACCATCACCACCACCATCACCATCACTATCACCATCACAACCATCATCTTCATATTAACTACTTCTATATATAATCTTCATCATCACATGAGCGATCTTAAAATTACAACCATTATCATTTGTCCTAGTGAGTGATATTATTATCATTTGTCCTAGTGAGTGATATGATTATCATTGAAATCCTAGTGTGTGATTTCCATCATGCTGACATCATCCATAGTGGCTTTACTTACCATGATCACCAGTCTTCAACCCGTCCTGGGGAACAACCAATGCGAAGTGGGAACATGCTACTCCGGTCGACTGACCCCAAAACCCGAGCAAATCACCAAGGACAAACACATGAATGGATTCTCCTACAAGAACATTACCACTGATGATCCAAAGAAGTGCTACTCATCTTGTATCCAAGATTGCCGGTGCAATGCTTGCCAGATGAAAGATGCAAGATGTGAACTGCTTGATTATGATCGGACTTTTCGGCCAGCATTCTTTTTACCGGCGGTTGGGTATCAATACTTTGACTTGGACCAGCATTCCTACCAAGGGGTGAGAAATCATAACCATCATCGTCATAATCATCATGATAATCATCTTTTTCATCACCATCATATTCATCGCCATCATAATCATCATCATCATCATCGCCATCATTACTATCATCAAAATCTTTGCCATAATCATCATCTTTACTATCATCATCATCATCATCACCACCATCATTGTCTTCCTTTTAACATTATTATCATCATCATCATCATCATCATCATCATCACCACCACGTTACTATGATGCATGCATCATAAACAACACTCATTCGTCACCACTTCCATCACCAGTTCCATCATCACTTCTACCCGACACATCGCCGTCATCATTATCATTACAAGAAAAAAATAACGAAGCCCATTACAAAACTCTGGTATTTCTATGAAAGCCCGAGTAATTAATAACCACCATTTTTATCATGCCATCATTATCAAAAACCTTTCAATTTTCTATTGCAGAAATCCCACATGGTAGCGCCAGGTTCTTGTTCTAACGGCTGCTGTCGATCGAACCCTTGTCAAAACGGAGGGACATGCGTAGAACACTGCGATACTCCACTTGAAAAATTCACATGTAAATGTACTAACAAATACACAGGGCGAGTTTGCGAGAAACTTATCTCCGAGTGCTTCGATGTTTTAAAATACTCTCGCTTCAAGGACAGGTTCCGAGCGAAGGAATTCATTCTCACTCAAAGCGGTTCTGGGCAAGAACTAACAATCATTTGCGGTTTGCAAATTCATACTAACATCTCATGGACTTTGGTCGAGTCTTTTCAACTTTCGAAGAATGTGCATTTCAAGAACAAAGCGTTTTTCCAAGACGCTCCTAGATCACCTAACGTGGCCAATTGGGCTGACTACCGCATGTCGCTTAGTACGATGCAGTATGTTAGGTCCAAGACCACGCAATTTCGTGCTAGTTGTAATTATAACGCCCGAAACACTAACGCTCCAGATTATGTACGAGCAGTGTTCAAGCAATTCGATCCGATGGTAGCAGTAGATCATAGGGGAAAGTGCTTTATAAGTAGTTATATAAATATCCGAGGTCATGAGTACTACAATTTCAAGACCCCTATCTGGCAGGCTAGGAATGTTTATCCAGCTCATATTGATGTTTCTATGGGAAGGTGCGGTACACCAATATTTCCAGGTAGTTTATCCAGCGAGGATAGCTTCGGATTCTATAGTGTAATCAACAGCCAATCAAAGTGTTTGAGTTCTAGTTCTGCCACTACCAACTGGTGGTTCGGGAAAAATCTTAATGATCCATGACTGTTGTATTAATTTGGAGAATTGAGGTTGGGGTGTTGGTGGTGTAAATTAGGCCCGGGGGAGGGGGGATGTATGGGAGGTGCTCGTATTAAGTAAGGATAAAAATCAGTGATTTGGTCAGTATCTTTTAGGTTATTTAAATTGAAATTTAGAATTTCGACATGTCTTGGTATCTAGAGATCGCATCAATTTCGTTGTTTTTTTTTGGGCGCTTTCTTCGGGAGGGGGAGTACGTTCTCTCCAGGGGTAAAAGTATCGGGTTTTCTTAATTGTCGTGGTTTTTTTTAGATTTGATATCTTTTAGTGTATTTAAGTTATATGCTTTGGTGTGGTATGGCTTACGAGTTGAAACGAAGGACTTCTGGTATCGTTTAGGGGTGTTTTTGAAAATTCTCGACGAGCATACCCGATACTTTTACCCCGAAGTCCCCGTCCCCGGGTGTTTTGGGGGTAAGGGGACGGTCTCCAGGGAGTTGGAGGATTAATTGAAAGTTAAGCACTTACGTTTATAAAAGGCTTTTTTGGATCCGGATATCTAAGAAAACAATTAGGTATACGGTAAAGGAAATAACGCGGGGGTTACAGGGTAAATGGGATTGATATGGAAGTTAAGTATTTACGTACCTATAGGGTATTTTTTGGATCCGGATATCTAAAGTATACGGTAAAGGAAATAGAGCAGGGGTACGGGGTATTTATGCCAAAATATCTATAGACTGCGAACAGTCCCTTTTTTCCCCTCCAGATTCCGAGGAAAACGAGCTGGAGAAAAATGAGCATTTAAATAATACACGGACGAGCGGGTGAAGAGGTGGTGTGGAGGGAGGGGAGGGTTAGGCTCACTAAAACTAACGTTTGCAGGGAAGAATTCTAAACTTCCTAAAAGTTAAGGGAGGTGAAGAGTTGGTGTGGAGGGAGGGGAGGGTTAGGCTCACTAAAACTATCGTTTGCAGGGAAGATTTCCAAACTTCCTAAAAGTCAAGGGAGGTGAAGAGTTGGTGTGGAGGGAGTGGAAGGTGTGTGTCACTAAAACTAACGTTTGCAATGAATAATTATTGGGAGGGGAGGGGAGGAAAGCGAGCAGCCAGGAAGAGGGGCTGTGACAACCATAAAAAATATAAGCGTTAAATAAGTTTATCTTGCATAGTGCATGTTGAAATGTGAAATCGCTTTAATCGGTATTACTCATGTTTCATGGGACTCATGAGTGTATTATTTGCACTCTATTCAAACGTTTTTTTCTCAATTTGCATGATTTAGATATATTTTATCATTATATGAATAACATGCTAATGAGCTTTGCTGACCATACAATTTATCACTAATTAATTGCATATAAATATGACATTCTTACAATTGGTAAACATCAAGAAACAAAGTATCAGAACTGGCTGTTGTATTATAAAGAACATTTTGCTTACTTATCAGATATATAATGGAAAGATGCTGATTTGTGATAAATTTGTCCCAGCGCGAAGCTCATTAGCATATTATTTTACTCATTGTTATGTCAAAATGCGTTATGTGAAATAGCTAGCGCTTTATTGTATTATTAAAGACTTTGAATAAAAGCACTGAATAGTGCATTATATCACTTGTGTAAATAAATCATTTTTAGAGATTTTAGCGAACTTCTTTCAAACAATATTTAGTTAGGACTTTATGTACTATTAAAAAAACGAGCAGCAGTGTTTTATCAGATATAAAATCCCGAGGGCGAAGCCAAAGGGATTTTATACCTGATAAAACACGTGCTGCGAGTTTTTTGAATGACTTAAAAAAACTCATTAGTAATTCATGACCATTTTGTCCAATATCGATGAAACAAAAGGAAACGGAAGGTTGTTTGCATTTGGGAATTGATCTAAAGTAACAATAGAGGAATGCTAACTCATTTGAATGCTAATGAACTTGATGATATTTCGTTGCAAACTTTTCATTGATTGCCTAAGTAGTATAATGGCTTAAAGCGCGGATACAACCAAGCAAAAGGTCTCGGTTCGAATCCTTGCATTGGCGCTCAAAGACTTTTTTTCGCCAAAAATCTAAAAGTAAATTATTTCTAAGTCTGATGTTTACTCGTCAATAGAGATGGGGGAGGGGAGGGTAATATCTGAATTATGGACATGAAGCATTATATAATGCTTCATGTTCATTTGCATTCCATTGTTCTTCTATTCTAAACTACTAGCGATTTCTATCAGAAAGTGAAGTGCTGCGAGGAAAAGGCAATCATTTATAAAGCGATTGATTTTTGCTTTTAAACTTCAAAGTAAGTAAATGGAATGGAGATAAACACTAAAAAATGTAATTGAAAATAAATTTGTTATAAGGTATTAAATCACAAATTACAGATTGAGTAACTTTGAGGTATATAAAATTGAAGAAAACATGTTTGATTCGGTAAATAATTCAGCGATATCGTCTCTGCATGTATCTGGTATAGTGCGTTCTGAAAAGGCTTTTAAGTACATAGCATCTCCTTGCATTAATATATAATCGACCGACTGTGTCGTCCATTGTGAAAGAAGTCACGAGTTTGCAGATATTAAACAAAGCTGAAAGACTCATAACACATAAAAGCACATTGTCTTCCTCTAGAAAGTTCGCTAAAACGATCGCTACCCTGGTGAATACTTCCACTTACAAATAAATTAGCATTTGACATTGTTATTTACTTGGAACTTACTCAAAATATACCAGAGAACAACCTTCCCAAACAAGAATTTCATGTAGCTTGAAGCACGATCAGCAACACTACAGTAAACCGCTGACCAGTAGGCGATATCGCTAGTCCTTCGCGAAAATCTAAGTTACAAAACCTAAAAAAAGACTATTGTGATGAAAACGTTCGCTTCAACAATGTCCTTCCAATTATTAAGGAACGAGCAAATTAAGCCCGCGTTGTACAAAAATTATTTAACGGAGAGGTACCTTGTACATTTTATCAAATCCGCGTTTGAGCCTCAAGTTTTAAGATTATTATGTTTTGAAAACTTTAAAAACTTATAAATCAGCCTCATTTCGTTTAGGTGGAAAGTATTTATAGAGTTTTCCCACATTTATGCGGTTTTCGATGGATTACAAAATTATAGAAAGCTCCCTATCCCGGTTAGGCGCGCATTAACCCACTAATATTTTCCCCTCGGGGCTAAGCTAACAAGTTGTGCATGTTCACTTCGCGCTGATTGTCTAGTTCCCTTTGAAGGATTTACCTAGTTCGTACATCGTATCCTAAAATACACCAAAGTAATGGGGAGATTCTAAATTTCGGTACCTTAAAAGATACTTTTACCCTGCAGGAGCCCCCTCCACCCCGGACTCAAATCATGCACAGCAACGAACTGATGTCATGCCTAGTGGGAGGTAATAACTTCCTGTACGTTGTAAGACGCCCACGCGCGTGAGAACGGTGGTAATGTATGGTGTACGTACCTTTCAGGGGTAAATCAATTGGTTTTTCGAAACTCCTCAAAATAATGTTTTTACAGCGCATTTCTCTTAGACCACCGTCTTCGTTAAATTTGCATCTATCGTCATCCAAAATTACACATTTTCGGCAACTCACAACTCACAAAATATAAAACGCTGGACAAAACTTTTTTACCCAAAGCTTGTACATTTATTTGAGTACAAAGTGCAAGACAAAATTTGAATGTCAAGTAAAAGGGGAAAAAGGCACAATAAACTAAGTGATACGCGCTTTCGGCTTTTTTAATCCATGAACCCCCCCTCACTAAGTAGCTTATATATCGCAAGTGCAGCGCGATAAAGTTTCAATTTTTGAAACTTATAATAAGGTTGGTTAAGGTAGATTCATAAAGACATTTTGCGCTTTTCATCTATATGCTGTACAGCAACCTCGAACTTTCTATTGTGTTTACTTATTTGATGCATGACGTATGCAAATTAGGCTGTCAAAAACTAAACGTTATTATTTCCTTCAATTTTATTATATTTGGTCTTACTACACTAAATACAATCTTGTTTTTGATTCCAAACCTCTCAAAACTAAATATAACCCAGTTGACGACAGCTTCGGTGGAGTAGATGTACTGTTTATTATGCAAACTATTTTAACGAAATAAAAAACTCCAAACTTCATTCCGTTTCTTCTGCTGTCTTGAGTTAGCATACATACTTTGTTAGAAATATATATAAATATATCTGATCGTTTTAGATCACTGAAGTGTAAGGCAAATAGTGAGGATAGACGTACATTTCATTTACTACATACAATGAAATGTCGATAATACAACGTTGTCGATTTCATTGCACCTTAGTAATTACACGTAAAATCATTTAAAAGTTCTAAGTTTAAGATTACAGTCAGAAGAGATGACATGCTTTTTCAAAACTATTTGCTGAATGTGGCGATTCGAGGGGTTTATATTTCGTGACTATTTTTTCCTCTCTGATTGCAATGAGAAAACTTACTGAACTACCCCGCCTCTCTTCATTTGTCAAGAAGCCGTATGACATCAGTGAGATGTTATTTTAGCTCGTGCTGGTATGTTTGAGCGGTTAGATGATGCAGTAATACAAACTATGAAAATATGCGCAAAGCACCACCACATTCTGGAGAAGTTTTCAATTGGCGCCTCAGTAGTGCATGCCTTTATCCACTACATCCCAGCTGTGTTGACCTTCAGAACAAACACAAGGTCAACCAATCAGAATTGAGCAGTCAACATCGTATTTTGATTAGCATTTCCCATAATTCTGCCAAGAGAATTTATGAAAGACGAGTCCTTCCTTCTTTAAATTAATCGTAAACGGTAGCTAGTCAAAAACATGGTGGGATTATATTTCAATCAACAAGAAAAGTCTACATTGTATATTCGGAAAATGCTCAAAAATTGCTAACCAAAAATAGTGACCCATCATTCCTTTCGGGGAAGGCGATCAACTCAGCTGGTCAAGTTGGGTCAGGCCAAATACACTCGAAAAGTCGCTATGCAGTGAGCCTCGAAATGTCCATGAAAAGTTAACTTATGTATGCAATTCTTACAAACGTTGATTAAGGTAAGAAATTAATTATCTAAAGGCTGGAAAATATTACATGCTGGTATATAAAGAAGTCATGAACAGCATGTGAGGGGCTTAAAGCCAATGAAGTAATTGGAAAGTCATGGGAATTCTACATTATATTAATATTAATATTAATATTAATTTTATTTCATCAAACGAAATGCTATTCATAAGACAAAGAAAACCAATTCTTAACTGTCCAATCGGACTCCCTTAGGGAAAAAGTGTTCTTGTAATTTATTCATATTTCTATCCTTAATATTATTTTCTATTGTCATGCTTTTAGTTTACCTGATGATGGGGTCAGTATGACACCGAAACGTCGAAAAATTAAAACTTTTTTGTATAAGTTTCATCAATTATTAAGTTGGTAAAATATTTCAACCAATCATTGTAATTTTTGATTAACATGTGGGTTGTTTTGGTGAATATATTTCCATTGATACATCACGATTACACAGTTTAACTAAAGGTGGGACAGGAGTTAAAGACTAGTAGAGCACCTGCAAGAATTTAAAGGTAAAAATATCACTTTTAAAACGGCACAGTTTTTTATCACACAATTTATAGCTTCTTTAAGCACGAAATAAGTTTTTTTTTTTTTAAGACGGATTTTCTTTTTCTTTCTTTTACATTCTTCCACTCGTATTGTCCTGATAATTTTTTTTTTCTTCTACTATCTCTCCTTTTCATTGTCTTCTTTCTTTCCTTTCCGGAAATATGTTTTCTTTTAAATAACAAAACTGTTAGTTGTTTAAATTGATCATGTTTAGTACGTTTTACTATTGTCGCTTTAATGCTTTAATGTTAATATTCCTTACACAGTAATCACTATACTAGGAGGTGACTGATTAGTTGGCTACATCGGTATTTTCTATTCTCAGACCTGAAGAGGGACTATTAGTGGAAAAGCTCGGCCTATTTAAGCTTTCTTAACTTGGTCGATACAATATTTATTGTTGAGATAGTTATAGTTGTTTGTCTCACGAAATTCGTCGATTTGTCCCGCGACGTTTTGAGTGCTACTACTCGTCTTCATCCAGAGAAAGTGAACTGAGACAAATAAGTCGGAGTTTCTTTTGAAAAAACTCGAACCAACGTGTACGTTTTAGCGCACACCTAGATTTTTTACTAACTAGCTGGTCTGAAGATACTGGGATGAGTAGGATGTAATTTAAACCCACCTCGTTCGTAGTTCTAGCGCGATACTCTAACAACTGAACTATCAGCCCTAATTGGGAGCATAGATCGTCAAATCTAAGTTTTTCATCTTCTGAGCTACTTGATAAAGTGAAATATTTCTTCTTCTTCTTCTTCTTCTTCTTCTTCTGCTGCTGCTGCTGCTGCTGCTGCTGCTGCTGCTGCTGCTGCTGCTGCTGCTGCTGCTGCTTCTTCTTCTTCTTCTTCTTCTTCTTCTTCTTCTTCTATTTATTGTTGTTGTTCTTTTTCTTCGTTTTCTTCTTCACATATTTTATCTACCACTTAGAAAATAGCTTTGTTTCTAAAATTAATTTTAATTGAAATGCTTTACTAAATATGTTAAGCAAATGGAAAATATATTTTTTCAAAACTTTTCAAACTTTTAGTACTTCTCGCGCTTCTTCTAAAACCTCTAGCTATGAATAATATATCGATATAAAATTCATTATTGATTAGTTTCACACCATGCAAATACAGTCATGTCAAATGCAATTTTATTGAAATTTCACTCAAGCTAGCACATAAGTTAATTGCAAGTTAATTGCAAACACCAAAACAAAGTGATGCTTGGAGCTCGACTAAAGGCAAATTTTCGAACCTGCATTTTAACGAAGCTGTGGCAAAAGAGAAACACAACAAGCGCATAATTTTGGCAGAAAACCGAGGTGACTCGAGTCAAGTAGTATATTTATAGTATATATAGATTATAACCTCAACTATCCAATCAGAAGCTCCTTTAGAAAACTTTGCAAACGCAGCCCACCCCACACTGTAAAAATTTGGCCGTCTTCGAATATTTATGTCCGGATCAGAGTGAAGAAGGCAATTTTATATGGACTTCGAAATCGATTTCGAATCTTTGTCGATTAAAATATTGTGGCGTTGGGGAGCTGCTGAAAATTGCAGCATATATATAGCTAGTACGATTTTTTGCTGAGAATAGGTGCCGTTGGAGTCTAGATCTGAGATCGGCGAAATTGCTGCGGTATTAAAATCAAAAGCTACACTAATATAAAATGGCCTTATTGGCCACTAAAATGAAAAGTAACCACACTAAAAGCATTCGCTAACTATTCCAATTTATTTATCTGCCATTTTTAAAATTGAGGAGTTGGAGATTAGCTAAAAATGTCACTTAGGTCATTTTCATTTTGAGCCCTTCAATGGGGAAAAAGCCACAATATACTAGGTGATACGCCTTTTCGGCTTTTTTAAATCATGAAATTAAAAACCACCCCTCACTAAGTAGCTTATCTCGCAAGTCCAGAGCGATAAACTTTTAATTTTATTAATTTACATAAAATACTAAGCTATATTTAGGGTAAGGTAAATTCATAAAACAATTTGCGCTATTGATCTATATTCTGTACAGCAACCTCAAACCTCTCAAATATACGTCTTTGACAAATTAAGAGAGGCGAGGTGGTTCTAAATGTTCTCATTGCAATCAGGCAAAATAGTCCCGTAGTACCCCTCGAATCGCCACATTCAGTAAAAAGCTTTGAAAACTCCAAAAAGCACATCATCTCTTCTGACTGGAATTTTAAACTTATAACTTCTAATTGATTTTACGTGTAATTACTACTTGAAATCGACAACGTTGTATCATCAACACCATCATTATCATCGTCATCAATAATATCACCATCATCATCATCATCATCATCATCATCATCATCAACACCTCAACATCACCATCATCATCATTCCTCGTCATCAACATCATCATTATCATCATCATCATCGTCATCATTATCATCACTAATCAACATCATCATCATCATCATTCCTCGGCATCAACATCATTATCATCATCATCATCATCAATAATATCACCATCATCATCAACATCACCACCATCAATAATATTATCATCATCTGCATAACTACTATTAAGAACTTATAATATATTAATATTACTATAATTTTAATCCTAGTGTGTGATTTCCATCATGCTGACATCATCCATAGTGGCTTTACTTACCATGATTACCAGTCTTCAACCCGTCCTGGGGAACAACTGGCAATGCGAAGTGGGAAAATGCTACTCCGGTCGACTGACCCCAAAACCCGAACAAATCACCAAGGACAAACATATGAATGGATTCTCCTACAAGAACATTACAACTGATGATCCAAAGAAGTGCTACTCATCTTGTATCCAAGATTGCCGGTGCAATGCTTGCCAGATGAAAGATGCAAGATGTGAACTGCTTGATTATGATCGGACTTTTCGGCCAGCATTCTTTTTACCGGCGGTTGGGTATCAATACTTTGACTTGGACCAGCATTCCTACCAAGGGGTGAGACATAAGACTCATTATTATTGTTATCTTTATTATAACTTGATCATTATAATCATCACCATATCATCATCGTCATCTCCGGATCCATCATTGTCTTGGCCATCATCGTCGATCATCATCATCATCATAATTACCATATCGTCGTCGTAATCATTATCATTATAATCATCATCCTCATAATCATCACCATCATAATTATTATCGTCGTCATTGTCATCACCATCATATTAATCGCCAACATAATCATCGCCATCATAATCATCCTATTCGCCATCATAATCATAATCAACGTCATCATCATCATTACTATCATCATCATCATCATCGCCACCACGTTACCATGATGCATGCATCATAAACAACACTCATTCGTCACCACTTCCATCACCAGTTCCATCATCTCTACTACCCGACACATCGCCGTCATCATTATCATTACAAGAAAAAAAAAACGAAGCCAATTATAAAAGCCCGAGTAATTATAAAAGCCCGAGTAATAATCATCATTTTTAAATTATCATCATTATCAAAAACCTTTCAATTTTCTATTGCAGAAATCCCACATGGTAACGCCAGGTGCTTGTTCTTATAACGGCTGTTGTCGATCAAACCCTTGTCAAAACGGAGGGACATGCGTAGAACACTGCGATACACCTCTTGAAAAATTCACATGCAATTGTACTAACAAATACACAGGGCGAGTTTGCGAGAAACTTATCTCCGAGTGCTTCGATGTTTTAAAATACTCTCGCTTCAAGGACAGGTTCCGAGCGAAGGAATTCATTCTCACTCAAAGCGGATCTGGGCAAGAACTAACAATCATTTGCTGTTCTCAAATTAATACTAACACCTCATGGACTTTGGTCGAGTCTTTTCAACGTTCGAAGAATGAGCATTTCAAGACCAAAGCGTTTTTCCAAGACGCTCCTAGATCACCTAACGTGGCCAATTGGGCTGACTACCGCATGTCGCTTAGTATGATGCAATATGTTAGGTCCAAGACCACGCACTTTCGTGCTACTTGTAATCATAACGCCCGCAACACTAACACTCCAGATTATGTACGAGCAGTGTTCAAGCAATTCGATCCGATGGTAGCAGTAGATCATAGGGGAAAATGCTTTATAAGTGGTTATATAAATATCCGAGGTCATGAGTACTACAATTTCAAGACCCCTATCTGGCAGGTTAGGGATGTTTATCCAGCTCATATTGATGTTTCTTTGGGATATTGTGGTACACCAATATTTCCAGGTAGTTTATACAGCGAGGATAGCTTCGGATACTATGGTACAATCAACATCCAATCAGAGTGTTTGAGTTCTAGTTCTGCCACTACCAACTGGTGGTTCGGGAAAAATCTTAATGATCCATGACTGTTGTATTAATTTGGAGAATTGAGGTTGGGGTGTTGGTGGTGTGTGTTTGACCCAGGGGAGGGGGATGTAGAGGAGGGGGAGTTCACTCCGGGGGTAAAATTATGGGATGTGCTCGTATTAAGTAAGGATAAAAATCAGTGATTTGGTCAGTATCTTTTAGGTTATTTAAATTGAAATTTAGAATTTCGACATGTCTTGGTATCTCTAGAAGATCGCATCAATTTCGGTGTTTTTTTTTTGGGCGCTTTCTTCGGGAGGGGGAGTACGTTCTCTCCAGGGGTAAAAGTATAGGGTTTTCTTAATTGTCGTGGTTTTTTTTAGATTTGATATCTTTTAGTGTATTTAAGTTATATGCTTTGGTGTGGTATGGCTTACGAGTTGAAACGAAGGACTTCTGGTATCGTTTAGGGGTGTTTTTGAAAATTCTCGACGAGCATACCCGATACTTTTACCCCGAAGTCCCCGTCCCCGGGTGTTTTGGGGGTAAGGGGACGGTCTCCAGGGAGTTGGAGGATTAATTGAAAGTTAAGCACTTACGTTTATAAAAGGCTTTTTTGGATCCGGATATCTAAGAAAACAATTAGGTATACGGTAAAGGAAATAACGCGGGGGTTACAGGGTAAATGGGATTGATATGGAAGTTAAGTATTTACGTACCTATAGGGTATTTTTTGGATCCGGATATCTAAAGTATCGACGGTAAAGGAAATAGAGCAGGGGTACGGGGTATTTATGCCAAAATATCTATAGACTGCGAACAGTCCCTTTTTTCCCCTCCAGATTCCGAGGAAAACGAGCTGGAGAAAAATGAGCATTTAAATAATACACGTACGAGCGGGTGAAGAGTTGGTGTGGAGGGAGGGGAGGGTTAAGCTCACTAAAACTAACGTTTGCAGGGAAGATTTCCAAACTTCCTAAAAGTCAAGGGAGGTGAAGAGTTGGTGTGGAGGGAGTGGAAGGTGTGTGTCACTAAAACTAACGTTTGCAATGAATAATTATTGGGAGGGGAGGGGAGGAAAGCGAGCAGCCAGGAAGAGGGGCTGTGACAACCATAAAAAATATAAGCGTTAAATAAGTTTATCTTGCATAGTGCATGTTAAAATGTGAAATCGCTTTAATCGGTATTAATCATGTTTCATGGGACTCATGAGTGTATTATTTGCACTCTATTCAAACGTTTTTTTCTCAATTTGCATGATTTAGATATATTTTATCTTATATGAATAACATGCTAACGAGCTTGGCTGACCATACAATTTATCACTAATTAATTGCATATAAATATGACAATTTACAATTGGTAAACATCAAGAAACAAAGTATCAGAACTGGCTGTTGTTTCATAAAGAAAATTTTGCTTACTTATCAGATATATAATGGAAAGATGCTGATTTGTGATAAATTTGTCCCAGCGCGAAGCTCATTAGCATATTATTTTACTCATTGTTATGTCAAAATGCGTTATGTGAAATAGCTAGCGCTTTATTGTATTATTAAAGACTTTGAATAAAAGCACTGAATAGTGCATTATATCACTTAAATAAATCATTTTTAGAGATTTTAGCGAACTTCTTTCAAACAATATTTAGTTAGGACTTTATGTACTATTAAAAAAACGAGCAGCAGTGTTTTATCAGATATAAAATCCCGAGGGCGAAGCCAAAGGGATTTTATACCTGATAAAACACGTGCTGCGAGTTTTTTGAATGACTTAAAAAAACTCATTAGTAATTCATGACCATTTTGTCCAATATCGATGAAACAAAAGGAAACGGAAGGTTGTTTGCATTTGGGAATTGATCTAAAGTAACAATAGAGGAATGCTAACCCATTTGAATGTTAATGAACTTGATGATATTTCGTTGCAAACTTTTCATTGATTGCCTAAGTAGTATAATGGCTTAAAGCGCGGATACAACCAAGCAAAAGGTCTCGGTTCGAATCCTTGCATTGGCGCTCAAAGACTTTTTTTCGCCAAAAATCTAAAAGTAAATTATTTCTAAGTCTGATGTTTACTCGTCAATAGAGATGGGGGAGGGGAGGGTAATATCTGAATTATGGACATGAAGCATTATATAATGCTTCATGTTCATTTGCATTCCATTGTTCTTCTATTCTAAACTACTAGCGATTTCTATCAGAAAGTGAAGTGCTGCGAGGAAAAGGCAATCATTTATAAAGCGATTGATTTTTGCTTTTAAACTTCAAAGTAAGTAAATGGAATGGAGATAAACACTAAAAAATGTAATTGAAAATAAATTTGTTATAAGGTATTAAATCACAAATTACAGATTGAGTAACTTTGAGGTATATAAAATTGAAGAAAACATGTTTGATTCGGTAAATAATTCAGCGATATCGTCTCTGCATGTATCTGGTATAGTGCGTTCTGAAAAGGCTTTTAAGTACATAGCATCTCCTTGCATTAATATATAATCGACCGACTGTGTCGTCCATTGTGAAAGAAGTCACGAGTTTGCAGATATTAAACAAAGCTGAAAGACTCATAACACATAAAAGCACATTGTCTTCCTCTAGAAAGTTCGCTAAAACGATCGCTACCCTGGTGAATACTTCCACTTACAAATAAATTAGCATTTGACATTGTTATTTACTTGGAACTTACTCAAAATATACCAGAGAACAACCTTCCCAAACAAGAATTTCATGTAGCTTGAAGCACGATCAGCAACACTACAGTAAACCGCTGACCAGTAGGCGATATCGCTAGTCCTTCGCGAAAATCTAAGTTACAAAACCTAAAAAAAGACTATTGTGATGAAAACGTTCGCTTCAACAATGTCCTTCCAATTATTAAGGAACGAGCAAATTAAGCCCGCGTTGTACAAAAATTATTTAACGGAGAGGTACCTTGTACATTTTATCAAATCCGCGTTTGAGCCTCAAGTTTTAAGATTATTATGTTTTGAAAACTTTAAAAACTTATAAATCAGCCTCATTTCGTTTAGGTGGAAAGTATTTATAGAGTTTTCCCACATTTATGCGGTTTTCGATGGATTACAAAATTATAGAAAGCTCCCTATCCCGGTTAGGCGAGCATTAACCCACTAATATTTTCCCCTCGGGGCTAAGCTAACAAGTTGTGCATGTTCACTTCGCGCTGATTGCCTAGTTCCCTTTGAAGGATTTACCTAGTTCGTACATCGTATCCTAAAATACACCAAAGTAATGGGGAGATTCTAAATTTCGGTACCATTAAAAGATACTTTTACCCTGGATCCCCCTCCACTCCGGACTCAAATCATGCACAGCAACGAACTGATGTCATGCCTAGTGGGAGGTAATAACTTCCTGTACGTTGTAAGACGCCCACGCGCGTGAGAACGGTGGTAATGTATGGGGTAGGCTCGTCGTACCTTTCAGGGGTAAATCAATTGGTTTTTCGAAACTCCTCAAAATAATGTTTTTACAGCGCATTTCTCCTAGACCACCGTCTTCGTTAAATTTGCATCTATCGTCATCCAAAATTACACATTTTCGGCAACTCACAACTCACAAAATATAAAACGCTGGACAAAACTTTTTTACCCAAAGCTTGTACATTTATTTGAGTACAAAGTGCAAGACAAAATTTGAATGTCAAGTAAAAGGGGAAAAAGGCACAATAAACTAAGTGATACGCGCTTTCGGCTTTTTTAATCCATGAACTCTTGAAACTTATAATAAGGTTGGTTAAGGTAGATTCATAAAAACATTTTGTGCTTTTCATCTATATTCTGTACAGCAACCTCGAACTTTCTATTGTGTTTACTTATTTGATCATTAGGAGCCGGAGAGGACTTTTTTTTGTACGAGATCTCCAGTCGAGCTAAACAATAGGTTGTGGTTTTGATAGTTGTAAGTGTTGACAGATAGTGTTATAAGCCGTTGGGATTAGCAACCACAGTAATCCTTATTCTGACAGCGCGCGAACAAATGCCAGGTTCGGATCGTAACGAGATTAACTAAATATGGATAGTTTTGCTCCAAATATGGCATGAGCCCCAAGGTTTGGCGCGGAATACAAATCAGTGAGCGAAGGGAAATATTGCGCCAACAGACGACGAGAACTCTCCTCAAAGTCTGTTTGGTTATACCTGATACTTGTTCCGATAAGAACTGGTACATAATAGATTCAAAACTGCTTGGTATAGAACTACGGAAACTAAGGAATCTTTCAATCACTAAAGTCTTTAGTTTGATGTTGAGACCAGCTCTCTCAGAAGCAAAGCTAATGGTAATCACTTGATGTATTTTAAACAAAGCGGCTCAATCCTAACGTCATTTGCCTTCTTGTCCATCTACTTTCGAAAGGGAGCTTTAGAACTACCAAGGAACACAAAGTTGGACAATGTTTGCCGTAAGGTAATCAAAACAATTAACTTCGCAGATCCCGCGCAATCACAACAAAGCGCGCCAAAATCATTGTGTCACTGCATAGCCATAATTGTTACAATGTTCCAGCAAATACGAGAGTTCGAGGATAAACTGAAAGCAAGCCAGAAAATGATGAGCAAAACGAACATCAATCCGCCGAAACAAGCCTCTACGCCGCTCAACGATGCATCTAGAAAGCGGACATATGCTGACATGAATTCGTCAGTGTGCGAGGTCAAACGGGACCAAAACAGGCCTGACTTTAATAAATCCAGGAGAGTTCCCGATTGGCAAATACTTTTGATGAAAATTCAAGGACGACTCTAAGATAAATATGACGCAAAGTCTATTCAATTTAACGAGTTTATGTCGAACCAAGGTAAAACTTACGACTTCTACTATATTTCGTACTAACAATAAACTATAGACGTTTAATTTATAAACATCTAAACATTCTACACTCGGAAAAAAGTCTAATATCATTTGTGAATGCAAATCAGCACATTGAGTGTTTAATGAAAGTAATAAATAATACATTTAATGCTAATTTTTTTCTGATGGTTTGATTGACACTACAAATTAACTTGACTAATTGTAACTCTAAAATAACCAAAATATATGCATTCATTATATCCGTGAAACACAATTAACTATTTTATGCAAAATATTGCTAATTAAACAATAGAAACAAAGGATTTTGGACTAACTTGCGCAATTTTGTTAGCAAACTTAATTTCATTAAAATAAATATACAGCACCTTTTCCACATGTTCATGCGTAAAAATATTACTTCAAAATGAAATCTTTCATTGGTGGTTTCTAGGTGTTGTCGCCCGAAACCAGTGGAGTTAACAGGTGATTCGCCCGTAACTCTGCGAGAGACAACGTTTTACAGTATGTTTTTATACAGTAATAGTAGCTTAGAATCGATCAATTAAATGCGTAAAAATATTACTTCAAAATGAAATCTTTCCTTGGTGGTTTCTAGGTGTTGTCGCCCGAAACCAGTGGAGTTACCAGGTGATTCGCCCGTAACTCTGCGAGAGACAACGTTTTACAGTATGTTTTTATACACGTATTAGTAGCTTAGAATCGATCAATTAATGCGTAAAAATATTACTTCAAAATGAAATCTTTCCTTGGTGGTTTTTAGGTGTTGTCGCCCGAAACCAGTGGAGTTACCAGGTGATTCGCCCGTAACTCTGCGAGAGACAACGTTTTAAATTATGTTTTTATACACGTATTAGTAGCTTAGAATCGATCAATTAAATGCGTAAAAATATTACTTCAAAATGAAATCTTTCCTTGGTGGTTTCTAGGTGTTGTCGCCCGAAACCAGCAGAGTTACCAGGTGATTCGCCCGTAAATCTGCGAGAGACAACGTTTTACAGTATGTTTTTATACACGTATTAGTCGCTTGGAATCGATGAATTAAATGCGTAAAAATATGAAATATTAAACTGTTTTGTTCGTGCTTGTTGGTAAAGAATAAATAAAAGACACAATATAGATTCAGTAGCAGCAACTTTTAAATTGCAAATTGTTTCACGGTCAAATAAAAATCACTCTTTGCACTCTGAACATACATGAAAGAACAAACAGTATGATATCTATGTTCTAAATTCACTTATTTTTAAAATCGTATGCGTTTGTATGCATTGTAAGCGATTATTCAAATATTTAGATTTCGACTTGGGTCGGAAAACTTGCGCTACACAAGATTGTTACACATTGTTCATTATGAACAAAATACAGTCGGCAATAGTAATTATGATTTATTTTAACCCACTACGCTAGCTTTATATTAATTGCTTGATTTAATCTTTTTATCTTCACAACACCTCTGCTATGTTCTCTGACCGCAGGCATTGGGATTTATAGGGCGCACAGCTTGAATCCAGCGGACCCGAGGTCCGGTGGATTCAAGCTGTGCGTACAAAAAAAAGCCATCTCCGGCTCGTAATGATGACGTATGCAAATTAGGCTGTCAAAAACTAAACGTTATTATTTCCTTCAATTTTATTATATTCGGTCTAACTACACCTAAATACAATCTTGTTTTTGATTCCAAACCTCTCAAAACTAAATATAACCCAGTTGACGACAGCTTCGGTGGGGTAGATGTACTGTTTATTATGCAAACTATTTTAACGAAATAAAAAACTCCAAACTTCATTCCGTTTCTTCTGCTGTCTTGAGTTAGCATACATACTTTGTTAGAAATATATATAAATATATCTGATCGTTTTAGATCACTGAAGTGTAAGGCAAATAGTGAGGATAGACGTACATTTCATTTACTACATACAATGAAATGTCGATAATACAACGTTGTCGATTTGATTGCACCTTAGTAATTACACGTAAAATCATTTAAAAGTTCTAAGTTTAAGATTACAGTCAGAAGAGATGACATGCTTTTTGGAGTTTTCAAAACTATTTGCTGAATGTGGCGATTCGAGGGGTATATATTTCGGGACTATTTTGCCTCTCTGATTGCAATGAGTAAACTTACTGAAATACCCCGCCTCTCTTCATTTGTCAAGAAGCCGTATGACATCAGTGAGATGTTATTTTTGCTCGTGCTGGTATGTATGAGCGGTTAGATGATACAGTAATATAAACTATGAAAATATACGCAAAGCACCGCCACATTCTGGAGAAGTTTTCAATTGGCGCCTCAGTAGTGCATGCCTTTATCCACTACATCCCAGCTGTGTTGACCTTCAGAACAAACACAAGGTCAACCAATCAGAATTGAGGAGTCAACATCGTATTTTGATTAGCATTTCCCATAATTCTGCCAAGAGAATTTATGAAATACGAGTCCTTCCTTCTTTAAATTAATCGTAAACGGTAGCTAGTCAAAAACATGGTGGGATTATATTTCAATCAACAAGAAAAGTCTACATTGTATATTCGGAAAATGCTCAAAAATTGCTAACCAAAAATAGTGACCCATCATTCCTTTCGGGGAAGGCGATCAACTCAGCTGGTCAAGTTGGGTCAGGCCAAATACACTCGAAAAGTCGCTATGCAGTGAGCCTCGAAATGTCCATGAAAAGTTAACTTATGTATGCAATTCTTACAAACGTTGATTAAGGTAAGAAATTAATTATCTAAAGGCTGGAAAATATTACATGCTGGTATATAAAGAAGTCATGAACAGCATGTAAGGGGTTTAAAGCCAATGAAGTAATTGGAAAGTCATGGGAATTCTACATTATATTAATATTAATATTAATATTAATTTTATTTCATCAAACGAAATGCTATTCATAAGACAAAGAAAACCAATTCTTAACTGTCCAATCGGACTCCCTTAGGGAAAAAGTGTTCTTGTAATTTATTCATATTTCTATCCTTAATATTATTTTCTATTGTCATGCTTTTAGTTTACCTGATGATGGCGTCAGTATGACACCGAAACGTCGAAAAATTAAAACTTTTTTGTATAAGTTTCATCAATTATTAAGTTGGTAAAATATTTCAACCAATCATTGTAATTTTTGATTAACATGTGGGTTGTTTTGGTGAATATATTTCCATTGATACATCACGATTACACAGTTTAACTAAAGGTGGGACAGGAGTTAAAGACTAGTAGAGCACCTGCAAGAATTTAAAGGTAAAAATATCACTTTTAAAACGGCACAGTTTTTTATCACACAATTTATAGCTTCTTTAAGCACGAAATAAGTTTTTTTTTTTTTAAGACGGATTTTCTTTTTCTTTCTTTTACATTCTTCCACTCGTATTGTCCTGATAATTTTTTTTTTCTTCTACTATCTCTCCTTTTCATTGTCTTCTTTCTTTCCTTTCCGGAAATATGTTTTCTTTTAAATAACAAAACTGTTAGTTGTTTAAATTGATCATGTTTAGTACGTTTTACTATTGTCGCTTTAATGCTTTAATGTTAATATTCCTTACACAGTAATCACTATACTAGGAGGTGACTGATTAGTTGGCTACATCGGTATTTTCTATTCTCAGACCTGAAGAGGGACTATTAGTGGAAAAGCTCGGCCTATTTAAGCTTTCTTAACTTGGTCGATACAATATTTATTGTTGAGATAGTTATAGTTGTTTGTCTCACGAAATTCGTCGATTTGTCCCGCGACGTTTTGAGTGCTACTACTCGTCTTCATCCAGAGAAAGTGAACTGAGACAAATAAGTCGGAGTTTCTTTTGAAAAAACTCGAACCAACGTG
This sequence comes from Metridium senile, assembly GCA_949775045.1. NCBI lineage: Eukaryota > Metazoa > Cnidaria > Anthozoa > Actiniaria > Metridiidae > Metridium > Metridium senile. The sequence goes on along the minus strand of OX459106.1, from coordinate 14,178,693 downwards.
TACGTTTTAGCGCACACCTAGATTTTTTACTAACTAGCTGGTCTGAAGATACTGGGATGAGTAGGATGTAATTTAAACCCACCTCGTTCGTAGTTCTAGCGCGATACTCTAACAACTGAACTATCAGCCCTAATTGGGAGCATAGATCGTCAAATCTAAGTTTTTCATCTTCTGAGCTACTTGATAAAGTGAAATATTTCTTCTTCTTCTTCTTCTTCTTCTTCTTCTTCTTCTTCTGCTGCTGCTGCTGCTTCTTCTTCTTCTTCTTCTTCTTCTTCTTCTTCTATTTATTGTTGTTGTTCTTTTTCTTCGTTTTCTTCTTCTTCTTCTTCTTCTTCTTCTTCTTCCTCTTCTTCTTCTTCTTCTTCTTCTTCTCCTTCTTCTTCTTCTATTTATTGTTGTTGTTCTTTTTCTTCGTTTTCTTCTTCACATATTTTATCTACCACTTAGAAAATAGCTTTGTTTCTAAAATTAATTTTAATTGAAATGCTATACTAAATATGTTAATCAAATGGAAAATATATTTTTTCAAAACTTTTCAAACTTTTAGTACTTCTCGCGCTTCTTCTAAAACCTCTAGCTATGAATAATATATCGATATAAAATTCCTTATTGATTAGTTTCACACCATGCAAATACAGTCATGTCAAATGCAATTTTATTGAAATTTCACTCAAGCACATAAGTTAATTGCAAGTTAATTGCAAACACCAAAACAAAGTGATGCTTGGAGCTCGACTAAAGGCAAATTTTCGAACCTGCATTTTAACGAAGCTGTGGCAAAAGAGAAACACAACAAGCGCATAATTTTGGCAGAAAACCGAGGTGACTCGAGTCAACTAGTATGTTTATGGTATATATAGATTATAACCTCAACTATCCAATCAGAAGCTCCTTTAGAAAACTTTGCAAACGCAGCCCACCCCACACTGTAAAAATTTGGCCGTCTTCGAATATTTATGTCCGGATCAGAGTGAAGAAGGCAATTTTATATGGACTTCGAAATCGATTTCGAATCTTTGTCGATTAAAATATTGTGGCGTTGGGGAGCTGCTGAAAATTGCAGCATATATATAGCTAGTACGATTTTTTGCTGAGAATAGGTGCCGTTGGAGTCTAGATCTGAGATCGGCGAAATTGCTGCGGTATTAAAATCAAAAGCTACACTAATATAAAATGGCCTTATTGGCCACTAAAATGAAAAGTAACCACACTAAAAGCATTCGCTAACTATTCCAATTTATTTATCTGCCATTTTTAAAATTGAGGAGTTGGAGATTAGCTAAAAATGTCACTTAGGTCATTTTCATTTTGAGCCCTTCAATGGGGAAAAAGCCACAATATACTAGGTGATACGCCTTTTCGGCTTTTTTAAATCATGAAATTAAAAACCACCCCTCACTAAGTAGCTTATCTCGCAAGTCCAGAGCGATAAACTTTTAATTTTATTAATTTACATAAAATACTAAGCTATATTGGGTAAGGTAAATTCATAAAACAATTTGCGCTATTGATCTATATTCTGTACAGCAACCTCAAACCTCTCAAATATACGTCTTTGACAAATTAAGAGAGGCGAGGTGGTTCTAAATGTTCTCATTGCAATCAGGCAAAATAGTCCCGTAATACCCCTCGAATCGCCACATTCAGTAAAAAGCTTTGAAAACTCCAAAAAGCACATCATCTCTTCTGACTGGAATTTTAAACTTATAACTTCTAATTGATTTTACGTGTAATTACTACTTGAAATCGACAACGTTGTATCATCAACACCATCATTATCATCGTCATCAATAATATCACCATCATCATCAACATCATCATCATCATCAACACCTCAACATCACCATCATCATCATTCCTCGTCATCAACATCATCATTATCATCATCATCATCGTCATCATTATCATCACTAATCAACATCATCATCATCATCATTCCTCGGCATCAACATCATTATCATCATCATCATCATCAATAATATCACCATCATCATCAACATCACCACCATCAATAATATTATCATCATCTGCATAACTACTATTAAGAACTTATAATATATTAATATTACTATAATTTTAATCCTAGTGTGTGATTTCCATCATGCTGACATCATCCATAGTGGCTTTACTTACCATGATTACCAGTCTTCAACCCGTCCTGGGGAACAACTGGCAATGCGAAGTGGGAAAATGCTACTCCGGTCGACTGACCCCAAAACCCGAACAAATCACCAAGGACAAACATATGAATGGATTCTCCTACAAGAACATTACAACTGATGATCCAAAGAAGTGCTACTCATCTTGTATCCAAGATTGCCGGTGCAATGCTTGCCAGATGAAAGATGCAAGATGTGAACTGCTTGATTATGATCGGACTTTTCGGCCAGCATTCTTTTTACCGGCGGTTGGGTATCAATACTTTGACTTGGACCAGCATTCCTACCAAGGGGTAAGACATAAGACTCATTATTATTGTTATCTTTATTATAACTTGATCATTATAATCATCACCATATCATCATCGTCATCTCCGGATCCATCATTGTCTTGGCCATCATCGTCGATCATCATCATCATCATAATTACCATATCGTCGTCGTAATCATTATCATTATAATCATCATCCTCATAATCATCACCATCATAATTATTATCGTCGTCATTGTCATCACCATCATATTAATCGCCAACATAATCATCGCCATCATAATCATCCTATTCGCCATCATAATCATAATCAACGTCATCATCATCATTATATTACTATCATCATCATCATCATCGCCACCACGTTACCATGATGCATGCATCATAAACAACACTCATTCGTCACCACTTCCATCACCAGTTCTATCATCTCTACTACCCGACACATCGCCGTCATCATTATCATTACAAGAATAAAATAACGAAGCCAATTATAAAAGCCCGAGTAATTATAAAAGCCCGAGTAATAATCATCATTTTTAAATTATCATCATTATCAAAAACCTTTCAATTTTCTATTGCAGAAATCCCACATGGTAACGCCAGGTGCTTGTTCTTATAACGGCTGTTGTCGATCAAACCCTTGTCAAAACGGAGGGACATGCGTAGAACACTGCGATACACCTCTTGAAAAATTCACATGCAATTGTACTAACAAATACACAGGGCGAGTTTGCGAGAAACGTATCTCCGAGTGCTTCGATGTTTTAAAATACTCTCGCTTCAAGGACAGGTTCCGAGCGAAGGAATTCATTCTCACTCAAAGCGGATCTGGGCAAGAACTAACAATCATTTGCTGTTCTCAAATTAATACTAACACCTCATGGACTTTGGTCGAGTCTTTTCAACGTTCGAAGAATGAGCATTTCAAGACCAAAGCGTTTTTCCAAGACGCTCCTAGATCACCTAACGTGGCCAATTGGGCTGACTACCGCATGTCGCTTAGTATGATGCAATATGTTAGGTCCAAGACCACGCACTTTCGTGCTACTTGTAATCATAACGCCCGCAACACTAACACTCCAGATTATGTACGAGCAGTGTTCAAGCAATTCGATCCGATGGTAGCAGTAGATCATAGGGGAAAGTGCTTTATAAGTAGTTATATAAATATCCGAGGTCATGAGTACTACAATTTCAAGACCCCTATCTGGCAGGTTAGGGATGTTTATCCAGCTCATATTGATGTTTCTTTGGGATATTGTGGTACACCAATATTTCCAGGTAGTTTATACAGCGAGGATAGCTTCGGATTCTATGCTGTAATCAACAGCCAATCAGAGTGTTTGAGTTCTAGTTCTGCCACTACCAACTGGTGGTTCGGGAAAAATCTTAATGATCCATGACTGTTGTATTAATTTGGAGAATTGAGGTTGGGGTGTTGGTGGTGTAAATTAGGCCCGGGGGAGGGGGGATGTATGGGAGGTGCTCGTATTAAGTAAGGATAAAAATCAGTGATTTGGTCAGTATCTTTTAGGTTATTTAAATTGAAATTTAGAATTTCGACATGTCTTGGTATCTCTAGAAGATCGCATCAATTTCGGTGTTTTTTGGGGCGCTTTTTTCGGGAGGGGGAGTTCTCTCCGGGGGTAAAAGTATGGGGTTTTCTTGTCGTGTTTTTTTTTAGATATGATATCTTTTAGTGTATTTCAATTGAAATTTAGAATTTCGAAATGTCTTTTTTTTTAGTTATGCTTTGGTGTGGTATGGCTTACGAGTTGAAACGAAGGACTTCTGGTTTAGGGGTGTTTTTGAAAATTCTCGACGAGCATATCCGATACTTTAACCCCAGAGTCCCCGCCCCCCGGGTGTTTTTGGGGTAAGGGGACGGTCTCCAGGGAGTTGGAGGATTAATTTGAAAGTTAAGCACTTACGTTTATAAAAGGCTTTTTTGGATCCGGATATCTAAGAAAACAATTAGGTATACGGTAAAGGAAATAACGCGGGGGTTACAGGGTAAATAGGATTGATATGGAAGTTAAGTACTTACGTACCTATAGGGGTTTTTTTGGATCCGGATATCTAAAGTATACGGTAAAGGAAATAGAGCAGGGGTACGGGGTATTTGTGCCAAAATATCTAGGGATCGGACTGGTCTCAAATGTAATTCATGTAAAGCGAGAGGTGGGATTTTAGACGAATCACAAACATAATGTTACCAATATAGGCCGTTCAAGGGCGTAATAGAGGAGGCAGAAGGAGCAAATCCTTAAAATTAAGGGAGGTGAAGAGTTGGTGTGGAGGGAGGGGAAGGTGTGGCTCACTAAAACTAACGTTTGCAGGGAAGAATTCAAAACTTCCTAAAAGTCAAGGGAGGTGAAGAGTTGGTGTTGAGGGAGGGGAGGGTTAGGCTCACTAAAACTAACGTTTGCAGGGAAGAATTCAAAATTTCCTAAAAGTCAAGGGAGGTGAAGAGGTGGTGTGGAGGGAGGGGAGGGTATGGCTCACTAAAACTAACGTTTGCAGGGAAGAATTCTAAACTTCCTAAAAGTTAAGGGAGGTGAAGAGGTGGTGTGGAGGGAGGGGAGGGTTAGGCTCTCTAAAACTAACGTTTGCAGGGAAGAATTCTAAACTTCCTAAAACTTAAGGGAGGTGGAGAGGTGGTGTGGAGGGAGTGGAAGGTGTGTGTAACTAAAACTAACGTTTGGGAGGGGAGGGGAGGAAAGCGAACAGCCAGGAAGAGGGGCTGTGACAACCATAAAAAATATAAGCGTTAAATAAGTTTATCTTGCATAGTGCATGTTGAAATGTCAAATCGCTTTAATCGGTATTTATCATGTTTCATGGGACTCATGAGTGTATTATTTGCACTCTATTCAAACGTTTTTTTCTCAATTTGCATGATTTAGATATATTCTATCTTTATATGAATAACATGCTAATGAGCTTTGATGGACCATACAATTTATCACTAATAAATTGCATATAAATGTGACATTTAATTCTTGCAATTGGCAAAGATCAAGAAACAAAGTATCAGAACTGCATGCCTGTTGTATCATAAAGAAAATTTTGCTTACTTATCAGATATATAATGGAAAGATGCTGATTTGTGATAAATTAGTCCCAGCGCGAAGCTCATTAGCATATTATTTTACTCATTTTTATGTCAAAATGCGTTATGTGAAATAGCTAGCGCTCTATTGTATTATTATAAAACACATAACATTTATTATTGTGTGTACATTAAATACTTTGAATAAAAACACTGAATAGTCCACTATCACTTGTGTAAATAAATCATTTTTAGAGATTTTAGCGAACTTCTTTCAAACAATATTTAGTTAGGACTTTATGTACTATCTGAAAAACGAGCAACAGTATTTTATCAGATATAAAATCCCGAGGGCGAAGCCAAAGGGATTTTATACCTGATAAAACACGTGCTGCGAGTTTTTTGAATGACTTCAAAATCATTAGTAATTCATGACCATTTTGTCCAATATCGATGAAACAAAAGGAAACGGAAGGTTGTTTGCATTTGGGAATTGATCTAAAGTAACAATAGAGGAATGCTAACCCATTTGAATGCTAATGAACTTGATGATATTTCGTTGCAAACTTTTCATTGATTGCCTAAGTAGTATAATGGCTTAAAGCGCGGATACAACCAAGCAAAAGGTCTCGGTTCGAATCCTTGCATTGGCACTCAAAGACTTTTTTTCGCCAAAAATCTAAAAGTAAATTATTTCTAAGTCTGATGTTTACTCGTCAGTAGAGATGGGGGAGGGGAGGGTAATATCTGAATTATGGACATGAAGCATTATATAATGCTTCATGTTCATTTGCATTCCATTGTTCTTCTATTCTACACTACTAGCGATTTCTATCAGAAAGTGAAGTGCTGCGAGGAAAAGGCAATCATTTATAAAGCGATTGATTTTTGCTTTTAAACTTCAAAGTAAGTAAATGGAATGGAGATAAACACAAAAAATGTAATTGAAAATAAATTTGTTATAGAGGTATTAAATCACAAATTACAGATTGAGTAACTTTGAGGTATATAAAATTGAAGAAAACATGTTTGATTCGGTAATTATAAATAATTCAGCGATATCGTCTCTGTATCTGGTATAGTACGTTCTGAAAAGGCTTTTAAGTACATAGCATCTCCTTGCATTAATATATAATAGTCCGACTGTGTCGTCCATTGTGAAAGAAGTCACGAGTTTGCAGATATTAAACAAAGCGGAAAGACTCATAACACATAAAAGCACATTGTCTTCCTCTAGAAAGTTCGCTAAAACGATCGCTACCCTGGTGAATACTTCCACTTACAAATAAATTAGCATTTGACATTGTTATTTACTTGGAACTTACTCAATATATACCAGAGAACAACCTTCCCAAACAAGAATTTCATGTAGCTTGAAGCACGATCAGCAACACTACAGTAAACCGCTGACCAGTAGGCGATATCGGTAGTCCTTCGCGAAAATCTAGATTTCTCTCATATAAGACAAGTAAAGGGGGAAAAGGCACAATAAACTAAGTGATACGCGCTTTCGGCTTTTTTAATCCATGACAAAAAAACCTCACTAAGTAGCTTATATATCGCAAGTGCAGCGCGATAAAGTTTCAATTTTTGAAACTTATAATAAGGTTGGTTAAGGTAGATTCATAAAAACATTTTGCGCTTTTCATCTATATTCTGTACAGCAACCTCGAACTTTTTATTGTTTTTACTTATTTGATGCATGACATATGCAAATTAGGCTGTTAAAAACTAAACGTTATTATTTCCTTCAATTTTATTATAGTCGGTCTTACTACACTAAATACAATCTTGTTTTTGATTCCAAACCTAGGCCTCTCAAAACTAAACAAAACCCAGTTGACGACAGTAGATGTACTGTTTTAAACTTTATGCAAAGTTCCTGTTAACCCGGTTGTTAATATATTATGCAAACTTATTTTAACGAAATAAAAAATTCCAAACTTGATTCCGTTTCTTCTGCTGTCTTGAGTTAGCATACATACTTGTTAGAAATACATATAAATATATCTGGTCGTTTTAGATCACTGAAGTGTAAAGCAAATAGAGAGGATAGACGTACATGTCATTTACTACATACAATGAAATGTCGATAATACAACGTTGTCGATTTGATTGCACCTTAGTAATTACACGTGATATTATTGATGATGATGATGATGATGATGGTGATATTATTGATGATGATGATGATGATGGTGATATTATTGATGATGTTGATGATGATGTTGATATTATTGATGATGATGATGATGATGGTGATATTATTGATGATGATGATGATGATGGTGATATTATTGATGATGATGATGATGGTGATATTATTGATGATGATGATGATGATGGTGATATTATTGATGATGATGATGATGATGGTGATATTATTGATGATGATGATGATGATGGTGATATTATTGATGATGATGATGATGATGGTGATATTATTGATGATGATGATGATGGTGATATTATTGATGATGATGATGATGATGGTGATATTATTGATGATGATGATGATGGTGATATTATTGATGATGATGATGATGGTGATATTATTGATGATGATGATGATGATGGTGATATTATTGATGATGATGATGGCCGATGTTGTTGATGATGTTGATGATGATGGTGATATTATTGATGACGATGATGGCCGATGTTGTTGATGATGTTGATGGTGATGGTGATATTATTGATGATGATGATGGCCGATGTTGTTGATGATGTTGATGATGATGGTGATATTATTGATGACGATGATGGCCGATGTTGTTGATGATGTTGATGATGATGTTGATATTATTGATGATGATGATGGTGATGTTGTCCACTGTTAGTGATGATGATAATGATGATGATGATAATGATGATGTCGATGACGAGGAATGATGATAATGATGATGTTGGTGATACAACGTTGTCGATTTCATTGCACCTTAGTAATTACACGTAAAATCATTAAAAAGTTCTAAGTTTAAGATTACAGTCAGAAGAGATGACATGCTTTTTGGAGTTTTCAAAACTATTTGCTGAATGTGGCGATTCGAGGGGTTTATATTTCGTGACTATTTTTTCCTCTCTGATTGCAATGAGAAAACTTACTGAACTACCCCGCCTCTCTTCATTTGTCAAGAAGCCGTATGACATCAGTGAGATGTTATTTTAGCTCGTGCTGGTATGTTTGAGCGGTTAGATGATACAGTAATACAAACTATGAAAATATGCGCAAAGCACCACCACATTCTGGAGAAGTTTTCAATTGGCGCCTCAGTAGTGCATGCCTTTATCCACTACATCCCAGCTGTATGACCTTCAGAACAAACACAAGGTCAACCAATCAGAATTGAGCAGTCAACATCGTATTTTGATTAGCATTTCGATCCCATAATTCTGCCAAGAGAATTTATGAAAGACGAGTCCTTCCTTCTTTAAATTAATCGTAAACGGTAGCTAGTCAAAAACATGGTGGGATTATATTTCAATCAACAAGAAAAGTCTACATTGTATATTCGGAAAATGCTCAAAAATTGCTAACCAAAAATAGTGACCCATCATTCCTTTCGGGGAAGGCGATCAACTCAGCTGGTCAAGTTGGGTCAGGCCAAATACACTCGAAAAGTCGCTATGCAGTGGGCCTCGAAATGTCCATGAAAAGTTAACTAATGTATGCAATTCTTACAAACGTTGATTAAGGTAAGAAATTAATTATCTAAAGGCTGGAAAATATTACATGCTGGTATATAAAGAAGTCATGAACAGCATGTAAGGGGTTTAAAGCCAATGAAGTAATTGGAAAGTCATGGGAATTCTACATTATATTAATATTAATAGCGGAGCTCCGCGCGGGCCGAAGGCCCGCGCAAGCGGAGCACCATACTTAAGAAAAAATGGTAACCCATCGAGTTGATTTTTCATGGACACCACATAGGATCGCGGGCGCGTACGTCCGTACAACGTCCGTGCCCATCGCGATACTGATTGGCTGTTACATTTCGGCGGGAAAGTGATGCGCGCGCGCGCCGAATAGCAGAGCCCGAATCGAAAGCAGGTTGTTCTTTTATCGACAAAAAAAGTCAAACAAACAACAACAAAATAATATACAAATTAGGTAATACCTAATAGCGGAGCTCCAGTTTAAATTGTTCTTACAACATCAATATCTGTATGTAAATAGTTTTTGTGCATGGGCCATGCCTAATCTAAACTGTAATTATTTTAGTTATGTAACCGCAAAAGACAACTACAAAATCATAGATATAGGTGGAACGGACTTTTAATTTTATTTACTTTATGAGCAAATAATAATCTGCGATATATATATTTTCGATAAAAATTCAAAAATCTTATTTATCACGCATACAGCGTACTATATTTTTCAATAATTTTATGCTCAAATTATGAAAAAGGTATTTTGTGTGCATAATGAATTATTAACTAAAAAATCCAACCCAACCCATTTTTATTTTTAAAATATGAACCTAGAAAAAAACTTCGATATCACTATAACGTTTCTAGAGAAACAAAATTAGGGGTATCCACGCGTTTTTGAAAAACATGAATTTTTAGATTTTACTTTTTGAGATCAAATCGTACAAAAATTCGTGACAGCGTGAATTGTGTCACGCACGACACAGCGTGCATGATAAAGTCCCATAGACAAAACGCTGAGAAAAATCAAGATTTTGAGCTTCAAATTGACAAAAACGTTACTTGAACAAGTACTTAATAGGATGGTAACTATGTATTTAAAGGAATAAAGGGAATTCTATAACATTTCTTTATAAAAAAAAAAACTTTTCATCGAATTAAATTTACAATTAAAAAAAGTAGTCATGGCAAATCTTCAAAATTCAAACAAAACAAAAACGACCTGAAACGGTTCTTTTGAAGTGGAATTAAAGACCTCAAGTATCAGTTCTACCAACACAGGAACGATTTGAAAAGACAAGGATGTTAAAACAAGGTATTTTATTATGAAAAAGTTTGTGTAAAACATCATTTTGTTCTGTAAAAAAACTTTAACAACTTTGAAATAGAAACTACAATAAAAATGTTCGTTTAGTAAACATAAAATAGTCAATATTGCTAAATAAACAGTTGTTATTCAACCAGTTTTGAATTTATTTATGTTTGTATTCTAATTCATTTTTAATGTTTTCCGTTGATGAGTTTGTGAAAAGCACATAAAGAAATCCCTTTTTGAATCGACCAAATACCACAAAAAGTACAATTTACACACTTGTAAACATCGTGTTATGTACGGTTTGTATCTCAAAAAGTAAATCAAATGGAGATAAACGTTTTCTTTTTTCTTTCTATAATAAATCAGAGAACAGATTCTTCCTTTTTGAAGCTTTTAAAAACTTGAAATAATTATTAAAATAATTATTTCAAGTTTTTAGGCCGTGTTTTTTCACGCTCGTTATCAAACAGTTTTTTCTCAAAAAACTTGAAATAAATAATCCGTTGAACTTACTTTATCGGTGATTATTTTCCAAAGGTTTTCTTCTTCTCAATGACATCGATAATATTTTGACGAATACATGAATATACTTGAATCAGTTTTGATGAATTAAACATGGTCATAGTTAAACTGCCAAGCTTGAAAATCCATAAATAAACTATACTGAAGGAAGCATTTTGAAGATAGTTTTCATAACGAATAAAGTCGCTTCTTTTTCAATTCTTTTACGTTGCTGTAGTCTTTATTCTTCTACGAAGTTTTATCTACAGACAAGTGTTCTTGGCCTTTCAATCTTTTCCTTTTCTTGAGATAAATTTCTTCATTTTTGTCTCCTTCAAGTTTATTTTCTTCTTTGGTAGTCTTTATTCTTCAAAGAGGTTTTATCTACAGACACGTTTTCTTGGCCTTTCAGTTCTACTGTTCAATTTCTTCATTTTTGTATCCGGCCCAAGTTTATTTTCTTCTTCGGCCAAAACTATCTTAATTTGATTCTTCGATGTTCAAATTTCTCAGTTGATATTTTAAGTATTGTATTTTGTTGTTGTTTGTTTGACTTTTTTTGTCGATAAAAGAACAACCTGCTTTCGATTCGGGCTCTGCTATTCGGCGCGCGCGCGCATCACTTTCCCGCCGAAATGTAACAGCCCATCACTATCGTGATGGGCACGGACGTTGTACGGACGTGCGCGCCCGCGATCCTATGTGGTGTCCATGAAAAATCAACTCGATGGGTTACCATTTTTTCTTAGGTATGGTGCTCCGCTAGCGCGGGCCTTCGGCCCGCACGGAAGCTCCGCTACAATACTTAAAATATCAACTGAGAAATTTGAACATCGAAGAATCAAATTAAGATAGTTTTGGCCGAAGAAGAAAATAAACTTGGGCCGGATACAAAAATGAAGAAATTGAACAGTAGAACTGAAAGGCCAAGAAAACGTGTCTGTAGATAAAACCTCTTTGAAGAATAAAGACTACCAAAGAAGAAAATAAACTTGAAGGAGACAAAAATGAAGAAATTTATCTCAAGAAAAGGAAAAGATTGAAAGGCCAAGAACACTTGTCTGTAGATAAAACTTCGTAGAAGAATAAAGACTACAGCAACGTAAAAGAATTGAAAAAGAAGCGACTTTATTCGTTATGAAAACTATCTTCAAAATGCTTCCTTCAGTATAGTTTATTTATGGATTCTCAAGCTTGGCAGTTTAACTATGACCATGTTTAATTCATCAAAACTGATTCAAGTATATTCATGTATTCGTCAAAATATTATCGATGTCATTGAGAAGAAGAAAACCTTTGGAAAATAATCACCGATAAAGTAAGTTCAACGGATTATTTATTTCAAGTTTTTTGAGAAAAAACTGTTTGATAACGAGCGTGAAAAAACACGGCCTAAAAACTTGAAATAATTATTAAGCTTCAAAAAGGAAGAATCTGTTCTCTGATTTATATAGAAAGAAAAAAGAAAACGTTTATCTCCATTTGATTTACTTTTTGAGATACAAACCGTACATAACACGATGTTTACAAGTGTGTAGATTGTACTTTTTGTGGTATTTGGTCGATTCAAAAAGGTGCTTTTCACAAACTCATCAACGGAAAACATTAAAGATGAATTAGAATACAAACATAATTCAAAACTTGTTGAATAACATCTGTTTATTTAGCAATATTGACTATTTTATGTTTACTAAACGAACATTTTTATTATAGTTTCTATTTCAAAGTTGTTAAAGTTTTTTTACAGAACAAAATGATGTTTTACACAAACTTTTTCATAATAAAATACCTTGTTTTAACATCCTTGTCTTTTCAAATCGTTCCTGTGTTGGTAGAACTGATACTTGAGGTCTTTAATTCCACTTCAAAAGAACCGTTTCAGGTCGTTTTTGTTTTGTTTGAATTTTGAAGATTTGCCATGACTACTTTTTTTAATTGTAAATTTAATTCCATGAAAAGGGTTTTTTTTATAAAGAAATGTTATAGAATTCCCTTTTTTCCTTCAAATACATAGTTACCATCCTATTAAGTACTTGTTCAAGTAACGTTTTTGTCAATTTGAAGCTCAAAAACTTGATTTTTCTCAGCGTTTTGTCTATGGGACTTTATCATGCACGCTGTGTCGTGCGTGACACAACTCACGCTGTCACGAATTTTTGTACGATTAGATCTCAAAAAGTAAAATCTAAAAATTCATATCTTTTTCAAAAACGCGTGGATACCCCTAATTTTGTTTCTCTAGAAACCTTATAGTGATATCGAAGTTTTTTTCGTAATTTTAAAAATAAAAATGGGTTGGGTTGGATTTTTTAGTTAATAATTCATTATGCACACAAAATACCTTTTTCATAATTTGAGCATAAAATTATTGAAAAATATAGTACGCTGTATGCGTGATAAATAAGATTTTTGAATTTTTATCGAAAATATATATATCGCAGATTATTATTTGCTCGTAAAGTCCGTTCCACCTATATCTATGATTTTGTAGTTATCTTTTGCGGTTACATAACTAAAATAATTACAGTTTAGATTAGGCATGGCCCATGCACAAAAACTATTTACATGCACATATTGATGTTGTAAGAACAATTTAAACTGGAGCTCCGCTATTAGGTATTACCTAATTTGTTAATTTTATTTCATCAAACGAAATGCTATTCATAAGACAAAGAAAACCAACTCTTAACTGTCCAATCGAACTCCCTTAGAGAAAAAGTGTTCTTGTAATTTATTCATATTTCTATCCTTAATATTATTTTCTATTGTCATGCTTTTAGTTTACCTGATGATGGCGTCAGTATGACACTACCCTAGAAACTAGAGGGTTTCTTGTTCTATTATTCGTATTTATCATTTGTACGTCTGCGTTCGTTTTTTTTCAAGAGAAACCCTCTAGCCAAATGAGCCTATTCTTTTGAATTCGCCGAGCCAATCAGAAGCGAGGGATCGCTGCGTGACCCCGGCCTTCTGATTGGTTTAAGTCTATGAAGACTTTTGATTGGATGAAAGCTGACAGCAAGATGTCAACAAGTTTGCCAAGTTTCCAAATATGGCTATAATTGGCGGTGTCAATCAAAACAGCATGGAAGTGAGATTCTAAGCTCATTTGGCCAGGGGTTAGTTTCGTTGAATCACAAACCATAAACAAACCGTCAAATTTACAAACGCTAAAGCGAACGATAAAGCAAGGAGAAAATAACCCCTGGTACCCAAGGTAGTATGACACCGAAACGTCGAAAAATTAAAACTTTTTTGTATAAGTTTCATCAATTATTACGTTGGTAAAATATTTCAACCAATCATTGTAATTTTTGATCGACATGTGGCTTGTTTTAAAGAATATATTTCCATTAATACATCACGATTACACAGTTTAACTAAAGGTGTAACAGGAGTTAAAGACTGGTAGAGCACCTGCAAAAATTTAAAGGTAAAAATATCACTTTTAAAACGGCACAGTTTTTTATCACACAATTTATAGCTTCTTTAAGCACGAAATAAGTTTTTTTTTTTTTTGCCTTATTTAAGACGGATTTTCTTTTTCTTTCTTTTACATTCTTCCCCTCGTATTGTCCTGATAATTTCTTATTTCTTCTACTATCTCTTCTTTTCATTGTCTCCTTTCTTTCCTTTCCGGAAATATGTTTTCTTTTAATAACAAAACAGTTAGTTGTTTAAATTGATCATGTTTGGTACGTTTTACTATTGTCGCTTTAATGCTTTAATGTTAATATTCCTTACACAGTAATCACTATACTAGGAGGTGACTGATTAGTTGGCTAGATCGGTATTTTCTATTCTCATTCCTGAAGAGGGACTATATTAGTGCGAAAGCTCGGCCTATTTAAGCTTTCTTTATAACTTGGTCGATACAACATTTATTGTTGAGATAGTTATAGACGTTGTTTGTCTCACGAAATTCGTCGATTTGTCCCGCGACGTTTTGAGTGCTGCTACTCGTTTTCATCCAGAGAAAGTGAACTGAGACAAATAAGTCGGAGTTTCTTTTGAAAAAACTCGAACCAACGTGGACGTTTTAGCGCACACCTAGATTTTTTACTAACTAGCTGGTCTGAAGATACTGGGCTGAGTAGTATGAAATTCAAACCCACCTCGTTCGTAGTTCTAGCCCGATACTCTAACAACTGAACTATCAGTTCTATCTAAGTTTTTCATCTTCTGAGCTACTTGATAAAGTGAAATATTTCTTCTTCTTCTTCTTCATATTTTATCTACCACTTAGAAAATAGCTTTGTTTCTAAAATTAATTTTAATTGAAATGCTATACTAAATATGTTAAGCAAATGGAAAATATATTTTTTCAAAACTTTTCAAACTTTTAGTACTTCTCGCGCTTCTTCTAAAACCTCTAGCTATGAATAATATATCGATATAAAATTCCTTATTGATTAGTTTCACACCATGCAAATACAGTCATGTCAAATGCAATTTTATTGAAATTTCACTCAAGCACATAAGTTAATTGCAAGTTAATTGCAAACACCAAAACAAAGTGATGCTTGGAGCTCGACTAAAGGCAAATTGTCGAACCTGCATTTTAACGAAGCTGTGGCAAAAGAGAAACACAACAAGCGCATAATTTTGGCAGAAAACCGAGGTGACTCGAGTCAACTAGTATATTTATAGTATATATAGATTATAACCTCAACTATCCAATCAGAAGCTCCTTTAGAAAACTTTGCAAACGCAGCCCACCCCACACTGTAAAAATTTGGCCGTCTTCGAATATTTATGTCCGGATCAGAGTGAAGAAGGGAATTTTATATGGACTTCGAAATCGATTTCGAATTTTTGTCGATTAAAATATTGTGGCGTTGAGAAGCTGAAAATCGCAGCATATAGCTAGTACGATTTTTTGCTGAGAATAGGTGCTAAAATCGGCGAAATTGCTGCGGTATTAAAATCAAAAGCTACACTAATATAAAATGGCCTTTAATATGGGCCACTAAAATGAAAAGTAACCACACTAAAAGCATTCGCTAACTATTCAAATTTATTTATCTGCCATTTTTAAAATTGAGGAGTTGGAGATTAGCTAAAAATGTCACTTATTATTTTCATTTGGAGCCCTTCAATGGAGAAAAAGCCACAATATACTAGGTGATACGCCTTTTCGACTTTTTAAAATCATGAAATTAAAAACCACCCCTCACTAAGTAGCTTATCTCGCAAGTCCAGAGCGATAAACTTTCAATTTTATTAATTTAGATAAAATATTAAGCTATATTGGTTAAGGTAATTTAAATTCATAAAACAATTTGCACTTTCGATCTATATATTCTGTACAGCAACCTCAAACCTCTCAAATATACGTCTTGATAAATTAAGAGAGGCGAGGTGGTTCTAAATGTTCTCATTGCAATCAGGCAAAATAGTCCCGTAATACCCCTCGAATCGCCACATTCAGTAAAAAGCTTTGAAAACTCCAAAAAGCACGTCATCTCTTCTGACTGGAATTTTAAACTTATAACTTCTAAGTGATTTTACGTGTAATTACTACTTGAAATCGACAACGTTGTATCATCAACACCATCATTATCATCATCATCATCGTCATCAATAATAACACCATCATCATCAACATCATCATCATCATCATCATCATCATCATCATTATCATCAACACCTCAACATCACCATCATCATCATTCCTCGTCATCAACATCATTATCATCATCATCATCGCCATCATTATCATCACTAATCAACATCATCATCATCATCATTCCTCGGCATCAACATCATTATCATCATCATCATCAATAATATCACCATCATCATCAACATCACCACCATCAATAATATTATCATCATCTGCATAACTACTATTAAGAATTATAATATTTTAATGTTACTATCATTTAAATCCTAGTGTGTGATTTCCATCATGCTGACATCATCCATAGTGGCTTTACTTACCATGATCACCAGTCTTCAACCCGTCCTGGGGAACAACCAATGCGAAGTGGGAACATGCTACTCCGGTCGACTGACCCCAAAACCCGAACAAATCACCAAGGACAAACACATGAATGGATTCTCCTACAAAAACTTTACCACTGATGATCCAAAGAAGTGCTACTCATCTTGTATCCAAGATTGCCGGTGCAATGCTTGCCAGATGAAAGATGCAAGATGTGAACTGCTTGATTATGATCGGACTTTTCGGCCAGCATTCTTTTTACCGGCGGTTGGGTATCAATACTTTGACTTGGACCAGCATTCCTACCAAGGGGTGAGAAATCATAACCATCATCGTCATAATCATCATGATAATCATCTTTTTCATCACCATCATATTCATCGCCATCATAATCATAATCATCATCATCATCGCCATCATTACATTGCCATAATCATCATCTTTACTATAATCATCATCATCACCACCACCATCATTGCCTTCCTTTTAACATTATTATTATTATCATCATCATCATCATCATCATCATCATCACGTTACTATGATGCATGCATCATAAACAACACTCATTCGTCACCACTTCCATCACCTGTCCAGTTCCATCATCACTTCTACCCGACATATCGCCGTCATCATTATCATTACAAGAAAAAAAATAACGAAGCCCATTACAAAACTCGGGTATTTCTATGAAAGCCCGAGTAATTAATAATCATCATTTTTAAATTATCATCATTATCAAAAACCTTTCAATTTTCTATTGCAGAAATCCCACATGGTAGCGCCAAGTGCTTGTTCTAACGGCTGTTGTCGATCGAACCCTTGTCAAAACGGAGGGACATGCGTAGAACACTGCGATACTCCACTGGAAAAATTCACATGCAAATGTACTAACAAATACACAGGGCGAGTTTGCGAGAAACTTATCTCCGAGTGCTTCGATGTTTTAAAATACTCTCGCTTCAAGGACAAGTTTCGAGCGAAGAAATTTATTCTCACTCAAAGCGGTTCTGGGCAAGAACTAACAATCATTTGCTGTTTGCAATTTCAAACTAACACCTCATGGACTTTGGTAGAGTCTTTTGAACGTGCGAAGAATGTGCATTTCAAGAACAAAGCGTTTTTTCAAGACGCTCCTAGATCGCCTAACATGGCCAATTGGGCTGACTACCGCATGTCGCTTAGTATGATGCAGTATGTTAGGTCCAAGACCACGCAATTTCGTGCTACTTGTAATCATAACGCCCGCAACACTAACACTCCAGATTATGTACGAGCGGTGTTCAAGCAATTCGATCCGATGGTAGCAGTAGATCATAGGGGAAAGTGCTTTATAAGTAGTTATATAAATATCCGAGGTCATGAGTACTACAATTTCAAGACCCCTATCTGGCAGGTTGCAAATGTTTATCACCCTCATATTGATGTTAGCAAGGGAAAGTGCGGTACTACGAGCAAATTTCCAGGTAGTTTAACGACCGAGGATAGCTTCGGATACTATGCTGTAATCAACAGCCAATCAAAGTGTTTGAGTTCTAGTTCTGCCACTACCAACTGGTGGTTCGGGAAAAATCTTGATAATCCATGACTGTTGTATTAATTTGGAGAATTGAGGGGAGGGGAGATGAGGGGAGGGGAGGGAGGGTACGTAACGACATTTGTTCAGGTTTACAAGTCATGCCAGCAGCCCCGGGACTGGGAAAACGAGCAGCCAGGAACAGGGGCCGTGACAACCATGAAAAAATAAGCGCACTGTTTATCTTGCATAGTGCATGTTAGAATGTGAAATCGCTTTAATTGTATTACTCATGTTTAATGCGTGTATTATATGTACTCTATTCAAACTTTTTTTAATCAATTTGCATGATTTAGATATAGTTTATCATTATATGAATAACATGCTAACGAGCTTGGCTGACCATACAATTTATCACTAATTAATTGCATATAAATATGACATTCTTGCAATTGGGAAACATCAAGAAACAAAGTATCAAAACTGGCTGTTGTTTCATAAAGAATTTGTAACAATATTTTGCTCACTTTAATAATTATAACTGAATTATATAACTTATATTATATCTATTAAAAAACACATTGCATTCATTCTTGTATGTACTTTAAAACTTTGAATAAAAACACTTCATCACTTACACAAATAAATCATTTGTGGTGGAGGGGGGGGGGGGGGGCAATCTTTTATTTTCATAAACTTAAATCCCGCGGGGATGGGGCGGGGGGATGTTCAACTTGATTAGCTCATAAGGCTACTTTTCCAAATGATTTTAAACTTTTCTTTAAACTATGATTTTTTTTTATATATGAAAACGTTTTTAGAGATAATCAGCATTTAATGGATGCCTATGCGCGAGATTTGGAAGCAGAATTTTCTCCAAAGAGCTCAAATCCTCCGGGGTATAAATACCCCTAAAAGATCCCGGAAATTTTATAAATATGAGTGTTTTTTTGTTTTTTTTGCGGATTTTTAAATTAACCCCTAAAAGATGCTAGGCAATAGAATAAAATTTGTAACACCGTAAAAAATGTTGACTTAACTTTACTGACGTTTCGAGCTTTAGCCCTTCGTCGGAGTAAAAAAAAATGCCACACATAAATAACAAAATAGTAATATATTTGATATTGCATGAGTCGGTTCGTATATCGTACCTTAAAATACACCAAAGTAATGGTGAGATTCTTCATTTCAATTTCCTTTCCTTCACTTTTTTTTTCAGTTCCCTAGGAGATACCAAATCGTTCATTTTAACCCCTAAAAGATACGACGAGCATCCAGGATACTTTTACCCTGAAGTCCCCCCCCCCCCCCCCCTTCCCCACGGTCTCAAATCATGGACAGCAACGAACTGATGTCATACCTAGTGAGAGGTTGTAGCTTCGTGTACGTTGTAAGACGCCCACGCGCGTGAGAACGGTGGTAAATGTATGGGGTAGGTTCGTCTATCTTTCAGGGGTAAAAAACATTTGGTGTGCTTTAGCGCATTAAAAATTGAAATTTCGAGATTTCTTGGTATCTTTTAAGAAATAAAAAGAGCTCTTTTTGTGTCTACAGTGGAGCCCCGTTAATCCGGCAACCGAAGGGACATCCCAAAGTGGTCGTATAAACGGGGTGGCCGTATTAAGCAGGTAAAGTTTATAGAAAATGTATGCATGGACACGCATTTCGTCGGGACCTAAAAAACTGGCCGCAATAACTTAACGGGGTGGCCGTTCTGACATCGAACAAATATCGAACTTTAGTAAATAGTATTATTTTGAAAATCTTGTACGATTTGATATTTGGCGGGGGGTGTGTTAAATTAATAAATACCAAAAATACCAAGCAAAAAAGGTAAAAAAAAAAACAACAATTATGAATATTTTTCTCCAAATAGTAATATTTTGAAGACCTTGTACAATTTGATATTTGGTGGGTGATATTGGGTAAATCCGGTCAAAAAATTAACTTCCATTGCTGTAACTTGGATCGATAGAAGTTCTGTTTTCTCAGGCTAATTTGTAAACTGATTAATATTAAAAGTCTTTAGTATAACATTTAATCGTTTATTTCTGTCATAAAAGGTAGAATTGTTAACCGTCAACACAACGAATTTTTAACCGTCAGCCGCGGTCAAAATAGTGAATTGTTAACCGTCCAAATGGTGAATTAAAAAAAAAAAAATTAAAACATCTTTATTTCTTAACTATCAAAGCTTTACACCGCCATAGACCACTTTCATAAATACCATAATATGTACCGGAAAATGATTTTTCAAGTAAACAGATGTTTTAATATTTTAGCACTGCATGTCATATGAAAGAACCACCTGAAATAGGCATGTTTGGAAGGTTTTAATGGTCTGGCTAAAATACCAAAGTTATTCTCAATGAAACTCTGATGTAGAGATTTGTATGTAATTTTCTGCTGATTTTTTCCTGATTTTTCAAACTCTTATAGCTTCTTGCAAATTTAATCGTTTTTTCTCAAACTTTCACAAGTTATTGTTATTGTGAATGTCTATCATATATGATAGCTTTCTTTTTCTTAAAAAATCAATTTTCAATATTATGATAATTATAGTCGGCCATTTATGAAAGTCGTCTATTGAGACTATCCTAAAAGCGTGGGCTATTGTTTTAGAAACAATAGAGTACTCAAGTGTGACGTCACGAAAAAAACAAAATTTGGCTTTTACAATTTTTGGATACCAGTTGCGATGGACAATAATTTAACAAAAGACGTTCACACACTGTTCCAAATTAAAAGTTTCGAACTGAGCCGAAAATACAGTAATTTGTATGGGGAAATTATACATTCAAGTGGCTATATCTCAGCTTCTATTTGACGCATTCCCGTCAAATTTGCAGTGTTTTTTGATTGCCTATTGAGGTCGAGAACTAAAAATATGATATAGTGAAAATATTATTTTATAACGCCATCACTTGAGGACTCTATTCAATTTACCGAAAACGGCTTATTAAATATGCATAAGTGAACAAAACAACAAATATATACTACAGACAATAACTATTTGAATCAGCCTAGACGCTCTGGAAATGGTTGCCTTGGACAAATAGGAATTGTAGAAGCTCATTCAATAAGTTCATTCTTTAAAGGATACATTTTAAAGCTTTCAACAAGGTAAGAGAAAACGAAAATTGATATAATTAATATGTATTCTATACTCAATACGGAATGTAATGAAAGCGGCAAGATAGTTCTGAAGAAGAAAATTAAAGGCGGAAAATTCTTAAAACTTTTAGCAGAACAATGCTTAGTTAGAATTATATAATTTTATGTAGTAAACTATAATTATACATGTTAATCAGAAATATTAATCAAGGTCGATTTCTTGGTAGTTTTAATAGTGAAAAATAACGATTACTTACGTTATAATGATGTATAGACAGACAGACATCATTATCAAAATGAAAGAAACTTAATAATCAAAACTTTATTCAAATTTCAAAAGAGTGGCTTTTGGACAAATTTTTATAATATAAGACAGAACGCTTATTTCACGACGTTGTCAGCGACATCGAAACGTCGTGAAATAAGCGTTCTGTCTTATATTATAAAAATTTATTCAAATTCCATTACAATATGGCAGCAAAAATACAAAACATGTACTCACAAAACATTTCTAAAATATACTTTGTATAGAAATAGACTCTCGGTAAGATTTTGTCATCGCTATACTTTTCACTGATTAAAACTACAAAGAAACAGTTTAGAAATTCCGTATAAGCATGCAAAAAACTTTGAATTAGTTATAGGATTTCTTTTCTGATAACTTTTAGTAAGTAATATGTCAAAACTGCCAATCTTCCTGCTAATATCGGCAATATTTATATCTTATTTGTGATTTTTCCCGTAATACTGGCGGATATTTTACGAGTTGTGAATGCGAATAACGAGTAAAATGTCCGCCCGTATTACGGGAAAAATCACAAATAAGTTATTTATTATACGACTCTATGATATGGCTTTTTAGAGCCAATTTTATGAGTTTTTCCAAAGTTCTTATTTTGTCGAGTTAAAAACCGGTTTAACCGGGACAAAACTCGATAAATACGGCTTCATATTTTTCGAGTTCTCTTCTCCTTATAAGGTAAAATTACGTAATAGTCGTATAATAAAAAATTATATATATGTTATAATAATAATAATATAATAATAATAATAATAATAATAATGTATTTATATAGCGCACTTTCTATGTGTATATATTCAAATGCGCTTTACACATTGTAGTTAGCTGTTAGTAGTTAGTATATATTAGTGTAAGTGTAGGCCTTTCACTGAGGATGGTCGTGACCTGCGTCCTCAGTCGTTCTTTTACGTCCCCCCGATTAATGGTTAGTGTGTGAGTGGCGAGACGGGACCTCCGATTTAACGTCCTTATCCGAGAGGACGCGAAGCCTAACAATTATAAACCGAAATAAATACAAAGTTATAACATTCTCCTCAATTATTTAAAGACCCTGAGTGATGGTCCGGCTGGGGTTTGAACCCCCGACCTCCCGGTTAACAGGCCGTGCTCTCCCAACTGAGCTAACCCGTTAATCGGTTAATAGTAATTTCGCTAAAAAAGTAGTGAAATTTTCTGTATATAATTTTTACTTCAATTCCCTTTTAGTTAGAAATTCTGTATAAGCATGCAAAAGACTTTATATTAGGAATTTATTTCTGATGTCTTTTATTAAGTAATATGTCAAAACTTCCTCGGAGCCGACGTACTGCCACAGTAAAATACTGCTATTATTTTTATGTGACCACATTTTATTGAACCTTTAATTAAATTATATCAATAGTAAATTCGCTAAAAAAGTAGTAAAATCTTCCGTATGTATTTTTCATTTCAATTCCCTTTTAGTTAATTTAACTTTTTTCGTCAAGTTTTCTTTCTTTTTTGTATAATTGCTGTATCCTGATCTTAGTATTCAAATTGTATTAAAAAAACTTATGAATAATTAATGAGAAATATAATTGATAAAAGAAATCCTAATCGTGGCGAATATTGTAAATACTTCTTTGTAATTGTGATAACTCTAAATTAAAGTTAACGCTTATTATCGGAATATTAGGACGATAAACTAATTATCCAAAAAAATGAATTTGATTTTGTACAAGAAGCTATTGCTAATTGAAAATATATTGAGACGATAAACTGCATGTTTATAAAAAAAGAATTTAATTTTGTACAAGTAGCTATAGTGTGGCTTGAAAAGATATTGAGACGATAAACTGTTTATAAAAAAATGAATTTAATTTTGTACAAGAAGCTATTGTTGCTTGAAAATATATTCTTGAGACGATAAACTGATTATAAAAAAATGAATTACATTTTGTACAAGTAGCCATTGCTGCTTGAAAAGATATTGAAACGATTAACTGATTATCCAAAAAATAAATTACATTTTGTACCTGGTAGCTATTTTTGCTTGAAAATATTGAGACAAAAAACTGTTTATACAACTAAAAAATGGATTTATATATGTAAAAGGGTTTCCCAGCAAATAACTCGTGGATAGATCTATTTGCATGACTACCTTTTATCGGTTAATTCGAAACGTTACGGTCCAGACCTTCGACATTTGTAAGACAAACCAATACCTTTCTACTTTCTACCTTCCCATTCTCATATCCACGATGAAAAACCTTTATAATATTTGAATATTACTATCATTGAAATCCTAGTGTGTGATTTCCAACATGCTGACAACATCCATAGTGGCTTTACTTACCATGATCACCAGTTTTCAACCCGTCCTGGGGAACAACCAATGCGAAGTGGGGACATGCTACTCCGGTCGACTGACCCCAAAACCAGAACAAATCACCAAGGACAAATATATGAGGGAATTCTCCTACAAGACCATTACCACTGATGATCCAAACAAGTGCTACTCATCTTGTATCCAAGATTGCCGTTGCAATGCGTGCCAGATGAAAGATGCAAGATGTGAACTGCTTGATTATGATCGGACTTTTCGACCAAAATTCTTTATAAAGAAATCTGGGTATCGATACTTTGACTTGAAGCAGCTCTCCTACCAAGGGGTGAGAAATAAGACTTATTATTATTATTCTAGTCATCATTATTGTTATCTTATTGAACTTAAAAAACTCATTAATAATTCATGACCATTTTGTCCAATCCGATGCTCCTCTCTGGTCACGAGCATTGTATATCGCATAATCTACGTTTGAAACGCGGAGCTGAGGGATTATAGTGTAGAATAGAAGAACAATGGAATGCAAATGAACATGAAGCATTATATAATGGCACATGTGTCATTATATAATGCTTCATGTCCATAATTGAGATATTACCCTCCCCCTCCAATCCCCCATCTCTACTGACGAGTAAACATCAGACTTAGAAATAATTTACTTTTGGATTTTCGGCGAAAAAATTCTTTGAGTGCCAATGCCAGGAATCGAACCGAGACCTTCTGTTTGGCTGTATCCGCGCTTTAAGCCATTATACTACTCAATCAATCAATGAAATGTTTGTAACGAAATGTCATCAAGTTTGTTAACATTCAAGTTGGTTAGCATTCCTCTATTGTTACTTTAGATGAATTCCCAAATGCAAACAACCTTCCGTTTTCTTTTGCTTCATCGATATTGGACAAAATGGTCATGGATTACTAATGAGTTTTTTTAAGTCATTCAAAAAACACGCAGCACGTGTTTTATCAGGTATAAAATCCCTTGGGCTTCGCCCTCGGGATTTTATTCCTGATAAAACACTGCTGCTCGTTTTTTAAATAGTACATAACCGCTCTCTCAACTACAATTATCACAATATTAACACCATACAATTATTATTTTCAAACCCATCATTCACAATCATTAGCATCATGATGCAATATCGACACTCATCGTCATCGCCACCATCGGGTTCAATTCCCGCCAAGGGCATATAATATTTTTCTCATGTATCTGTATTTCACTTATACACCGAACGCATTTCAATTCATTAGTCACTTTACTTTTGCGTTTTCTGATTACGGTGTTCAAATTTACCTAAGAGATTAATATCGCCCTGGGACCCCCACAGTTTCTTTATACTACTTTGTCCTGCTGCGTATCCAGCGTGGTTAGTCCTTGTGGTGTAGTGACTAACACATCGGACTAGAAAGCCGAAACATATGATATTTTTCTCGTGTATCTGTATCATCACCATCGCCATCGCCACTAACAACATCACCGTCATCTTCATCGTCACCCCCATCACCACTAACAACATCATTGTCATTCTTCATCGTCACCCCCATCACCACTAACAACATCACCGTCATCTTCATCGTCACCCCCATCACGATGCATCATAAACAGAACTGATCATCATCACCACCATCACCACTAACAACATCACCGTCATCTTCATCGTCACCCCCATTACGATGCATCATAAACAGAACTGATCATCATCACCACCATCATCATCGTCATCGTCATCGCCACCACCATTATCGCTGTCATCCTCATCGTCTATCCCATCACGATGCATCATGAATAAAACTGATCATCATCACCACCATCAGCATCGTCGCCACCACCATGATTATCGCCATCACAATCATCAACACGATCAACACCACCATCATTATCACCGTCATCATCATCGTCCACCCCATCACGATGCATCATGAACAAAACTGATCACCATCACTACCATCAGCATCATCAACACGATCATCACCACTATCATCATCATCATCATCACCTGAAAGGAATTTATCTCTGTGCAAAAGCGTGATTTGTCAAATAGTACAGTGGTACCTGGCAACTAGAGACTGGAGCATAAAAATATATCTCTGGAAGATCAGCTTCGGCTGAAGGGACTTCCGACGTAAAATACTTCTTTACTTTCAATTTTCTATTTCAGAAATCCCACATGGTATCGCCAGGTGCTTGTTCTAACGGCTGCTGTCGATCAAACCCTTGTCAAAACGGAGGGACATGCGTAGAACACTGCGATACTCCACTGGAAAAATTCACATGCAATTGTACTAAAAAATACACAGGGCGAGTTTGCGAGAAACTTATCTCCGAGTGCTTCGATGTTTTAAAATACTCTCGCTTCAAGGACAGGTTCCGAGCGGAGGAATTCATTCTCACTCAAAGCAGTTCTGAACAAGAATCTACAATCATTTGCAATTTTCTTAAAAACAGCTCATGGACTTTGGTCGAGTCTTTTCAACGTTCGAAGAATGAGCATTTCAAGACCAAAGCGTTTTTCCAAGACTTTCCTAGATCGCCAAACGTGGCCAATTGGGCTGACTACCGCATGTCACTAAGTTTGATGAAGTTTGTAAGGTCCAAGACCTGGTCCTTTCGTGCTACGTGTAATTATAACGCCCGCACCTCTAACTCACCAGATTATGTAACCGCATCCTTCCAGCAATTCGACCCCATGGCAACCACAAACAAGAGGTGTATTCTGAGTATTTATATAGATATCCGGGGACATGCATATCGCAATCTATCAATCCCTTTTTATCAGACTGCGAATCAGCACCCCCATGCTGATGTGAGCAAAGGAAAGTGTGATACAAGCAACAAATTCCCAGGTAGCTTAACGAGCGAGGATAGCTTCGGACACTATGATGTAGTCAACAGCCAATCAAAGTGTTTGAGTTCCAGTTCTGCTACTACCAACTGGTGGTTTGGGAGAAATCTCCATTAGACCATTCATGCATGCGTAAGGAGCCGTTTTATATTTCTTGGGTTTCAACCATCCCAGAAGACTGAATTGAACAGAAACGGCAGCCATGCCCCAGGGGATGTACTCGGGGTGTCCGACGGAGCTTCATATTGCAACCCCCCCAAAATACTCAAACCTGAAATTTTACACCCAAAAAAATACATGGCAATTTCGAACCCAAAAAAATACAAGACTTAAATACCTCAAAACTGGTTTATTGAATTAAACAGACTTTTATTGTTTTCAGTATGTTTCTTTACGGAACTCACGCCTTGCTGAAACTTTTCTGATACACGGATCGAAACTTGAACTCGGAGATGAGGACACCCCAAAAAATACGGGTTTTATTATAAGACCTAAAAAAATACGTGGCAGGTCTCTTGACCCAAAAAAATACCAAGAACGAAAATTGTCAACCCAAAAAAATACGTCGGACCTACCCGTCATGTTACCCCCCGAGTACATACCCTGGGAGCCATGCAGGTGGTCTTGACAAAAGAAAACCATCACCGTGACTGGTGGTACTTTTTTTGTTCAATTCGCTCTCCTGGGAATGGAACGGCTCCATGCCAATAGTGGGGTTTAATCCATTAGACAGTTTCACGATTCGAATCGCACATCCTCAGCCTCGATAGCGTGTAATATATCCAGGTGATCTAAAAAAAATTAGCCAATCAGATTGTGAATCGCATCTGAGGAAAAATAATCAATCCCAGCTATCCCTTGCGCGCCCTAAATTGACATGGTAGAGACAAACAAAATGGCAGCTAGAAATGTGTGTTATACATATTGGACGAAAATCTTTCCTTTTTTTACTGTAAAATCTAAAAAAAAAAAGAGTTTAATTTTGTAGCTGAATATACAATGTGAAGCAATGATATTCTGTTCTACTTCTCTTCTTCTACTAATTTTGTGGAGAAAATTGCACTTGATGACGCTCGAAGTCGCTCTCGAAGGAGACGTCGGAAGGATTTCCAGCTCTATAGCTTTGTATGCTGTGACTACAAAATCTGGGGTATTCAGCAATCTTTAATTAAAATAGCAATCTGTGCAGCTCGAACTACCTTCTTTACAATTTGACTACAGCCCGTGTTATTTTGAAGTGCTTTAATTGTTTGATAATGTGTACATTCCCGCTTAAATTATCACGAGGTTGAGGCGAGGTTGTGGATGCGAAACGTCAAAGGGTCTATTGAAGATTGCTGTTTTAATTTGGAGAATAGAGGATGGGTGGTGTGTGTTAGTTGTGTTAGAGGTAAGAGTGTGTGTTTTAGGGTGGTTTATGTTAAGCTAAGGGGTAAGAGTGCTTAGTCGGTGTTAGGGGGTAAGGGTGGTTTGTGTTAGGGGGTAACGGTGCTTAGTGTTAGGGGGTAAGGGTGGTGTGTTTTTAGAGGGTAAGGATGGTTTGTGTTGTGGGGTAAGGTTGGTTTGTGTTAGGGGTTAAGGATGGTTTGTGTTAGGGGGTAAGGATGGTTTGTGTTAGGGGTTAAGGGTGCTTAGTGTTAGGGGGTAAGGATGGTTTGTGTTAGGAGTAACGGTGTTTTGTGTTAGGGGGTAAGGGTGCTAAGTGTTAGGGGGTAAGGGTGGTGTGTGTTAGGGGGTAAGGATGGTTTGTGTTAGGGGGTAAGGATGGTTTGTGTTAGGGGGTAAGGGTGGTGTGTGTTAGGGGGTAAGGGTGGCTTGTGTTAGGGGGTAAGGGTGGTGTGTTTTTAGGGGGTAAGGATGGTTTGTGTTAGGGGGTAAGGGTGTTTTGTGTTAGGGGGTAAGGGTGTTTTGTGTTAGGGGGTAAGGTTGGTTTGTGTTAGGGGTTAAGGATGGTTTGTGTTAGGGGGTAAGGATGGTTTGTGTTAGGGGTTAAGGGTGCTTAGTGTTAGGGGGTAAGGATGGTTTGTGTTAGGAGTAACGGTGTTTTGTGTTAGGGGGTAAGGGTGCTAAGTGTTAGGGGGTAAGGGTGGTGTGTGTTAGGGGGTAAGGATGGTTTGTGTTAGGAGTAACGGTGTTTTGTGTTAGGGGTAACGGTGCTTAGTGTTAGGGGGTAAGGGTGGCTTGTGTTAGGGGGTAAGGGTGGTGTGTTTTTAGGGGGTAAGGATGGTTTGTGTTAGGGGGTAAGGGTGATTTATGTTAGGGGGTAAGGGTGGTTTATGTTAGGGGGTAAGGGTGGTGTGTGTTAGGGGGTAAGGGTGGTGTGTGTTAGGGGGTAAGGGTGGCTTGTGTTAGGGGGTAAGGGTGGTGTGTTTTTAGGGGGTAAGGATGGTTTGTGTTAGGGGGTAAGGGTGTTTTGTGTTAGGGGGTAAGGGTGTTTTGTGTTAGGGGGTAAGGGTGGTTTGTGTTAGGGGGTAAGGATGGTGTGTGTTAGGGGGTAAGGGTGGTTTGTGTTAGGGGGTAAGGATGGTGTGTGTTAGGGGGTAAGGGTGGTTTGTGTTAGGGGGTAAGGGTGATTTGTGTTAGGGGGTAGGGGTGGTTTGTGTTAGGGGGTAAGGGTGTTTTGTGTTAGGGGGTAAGGGTGATTTGTGTTAGGGGGTAAGAGTGCGTGTGTGGTGATTTAAAGCCAACCCCTTAATAAGGATTTTTAGGATACTGTATCTAACGAAAAAAATTAAGGATACGGGATATCGATAACGAAAACGAAAATTAAGATGAACTGTATTAATATTGTCTGCATGTGGAGCACTGATAGACTTCTTTACCTTCCTTGTCCCATTTCAGATCTCGTGATGCTACCCTTGGGAGTTGATTCTTTCACATGTAAATGTTATAACACGTTCATCATAAAAGAACAATTCGTAGGGAATGACACGTGGTCTGAAATAAGCAATTTGCATACGGAGGTAAAGAGGTCTATTGAACTATATAGTACCGAGTACTATAGTACAATTTCAGCATATATTTAGAGTGCTTACACTATGTCCATGAAATAGAATCTAAATAGTTCCTACATATTAGTTTTTATTGGAAAGTTAGTGCTTATTTTTGCCTAACACATTACATTAGTTGTTTTCTTTCCCTGGTCAAATAATACGAGAGAAATCCGCATGATACATAACACGAAACCTTTCGTAAAATCTTCCGTTAGTCTTTTGTTCTATTTACGCATGCGCCGTATGTTTTTTTACCCGTGTTATCTAGCATAGGTTTACTTGTCTTGTTATGCACTGGCGACGAAGCGGCCCTGGAACTTGTTAGGGAATCAGACAAGAACCGGAACGGTGACAACGAAAAAAAAATGACCATACGTACTGTTTGTCTTATACCAAGACCAAG
This sequence comes from Metridium senile, assembly GCA_949775045.1. NCBI lineage: Eukaryota > Metazoa > Cnidaria > Anthozoa > Actiniaria > Metridiidae > Metridium > Metridium senile. The sequence goes on along the minus strand of OX459106.1, from coordinate 14,148,313 downwards.
CGTTTTTCACTCAATAGTCCTTTTCAATAGTTCCGTTCAGTGACCACAAATGATAGTTCCAAGTCGAGGTTCGCGTTGCTGCGCATGATAAATTATAGTTTTGCTAGGCGCAGCAACACGAACCTCGACTTGAAACTATTATTCGTGGTTACTGAACGGAACTATGAAACGGTCTATTTGCATGATCACTTATTTATCATTGGGTTATTATAAAACACATTGCATATCCATTCTCGTATTTCAAAAGTTTGAATAAAAGATTTAACCACAAATGTATAATTTGTGCTATTATGTGATATGCACTAAAGTGGAAACAGTTTAAAAATTATTAAATACTAAAATACTTGTGGAAATACAATTATTGCTAATCGTAATCAGCACTTTTTAAGTTCCGTAAAAAAGATCTGCAAAATAGAACTTCCAGTCAATGGTTCCCTTCACAGTTCCCTGCGCCATCTTGAAAGGTAGCCTGGCCTTTGCATCGAAGTGAGACGAGTGTTGAGCTTGCAATGATAGAGACGTGAATAAATGTCCCGCACGGTGTTAAAAGGTCTTCATTGCAAGCTCAACGTTCGTCTCAATTCGATGCAAAGGCCCGGCTACCTTTCAAGATGGCGCCATGGAGCCGTGAAGGGGACTATTCGATGCAAAGACCCGGCAGGGAACTGTGATGGACTCTATACATATTCATTTAGTATACCCCAGCATCTTGATAACTTTAACACACTCAGTTTCTATCAGACGCCTGACTTTCAAAGACATTTTAGACTTCCAGACATTCATAGAAACGGAGACATGATTGTGCCGACCAGAAACCTCAAAATCTCGAACAAATTGTTCGATCTTAACGAGATTATATAGACCAGGGCGCCATATTTGAGATGACCGAGCTGTTTCCAAATTCATTCTCACCCTTGTGCAAATTCTGCTCGCAACTCTTCTCACATGTTCATAGTTGAGTTTTCGTTTTTTTGTAAGTTCGTAAACAATAGCGCGAGGATCCCGCACCACGTGGACGACTTTAAAACGAATCCTTCTTGCTTTGACCTCACTCGCAAAAACTTCCAAGTAGGAAATCGACTTTAGTTTATCCGTCTGCGCAACCGTGAGGTCACTATGACGACATTTCGCTGTCAGCCAATCAGAAAACGCTTTAATACAAGCGTTACTAACTAACGTACTGTTATATCTTGTTGTCTTGACAACAACGCAAGGGTGTATATTCTCGACGAGTGTTCTATTCTGCATTAATTGCATCATTAGTGGTTTGTCCCTCAATTCACACTTGAATACATTGTCAAACATTTCAGTGGTCAGTGGGATGGCGATAGTTGGATCGTGTTGGATGTAGTACGCCAGACTTTGAAGAATATTTGGCAAATAAAATACCCCGGGTTCTCCACCAATGACATCACTAACTATTTCTGAGAGTGCCCCAGGAACGCCAAAGACAGCTACATTTTCCCTCGGCAAAAATTCTTTTCCCTGATCCGGCAAAAATTCACTTCCCTGATCCGGCAAAAAATCGCTTCCCTGATCCGACAAAAATCGACGTACAAGGTCAATTCGTCGCTTTCTGTCTAAAAGGCTGTAGAAGAAATCATCGTCACGTGTTTCACGTTGATCATGTCGCCGGGTCTTGTAAACAAGTTGAAACACGCGTAAAGTCTTGAGGAGTTTGAGACTTAGGAATACAGTTAATAGAGTTGATATTAGAAAAGATAACCTCGCCATTCTTCTGTGACCTTTTCAAACGTTCGATCGATGTTTTCGAACGTTTGATCAAAAGTTACAACCTTTATGAACGAATGATGATTGTTTGTAATCGAATGTTTGATCGCACTTTGGAATTTTTTTTTTTAATTTTCCTTTTCGAACGTTTGATGGTTCAATGATGGAAGGAATGACTATTGTTTCTAATCGAATGTTTGATCGCTATTTTTACTTTCTCTGTAAAGCTTCTCCTTCGACCAGTCCCACCAAGTCAACTACTTGAGAAACCTGCAAACTTTGACAACATGTCCAAAATACGTTGGAAATACCATTGCCATTCTTGATTGAAAATATTTCCTTGAAAATAGCAGCCAGTACTTTCTTTCCTCTCCTGGACAAGCTTATTGATGTTACAATTACCAACTAATTGTAACGGAAGGTGTATCTTGAAGTTACAATTCTCATGAAGTCGACTATGAAGTCTTAACCAAAACACCAACTAGTAGTAACAAAGCAACAAATGCTACGGTTTCTTGATCATATTGTAATATTGATCTTTATAAATCGAATATTGTGGCATTTGACTGGTATTTGAGGAAGTTTGATAGGTGTGTTTTCAAAAGAACGTTTCATCGACAAAATAGAACATTTGATCAGTGTGGAACCCGCTTTGATCAATTGCAAATCCTCTCCAATGTCTGAATACCTATATCATTATTGCCAAAGTTTGCTTAGTGTCAATTTTGGATCGATTTTTTCGAACGTTTGATCGTGTCAATGTAAGAACGATTGATCAGTACTTGAAATCGAGCGTTTGATCACCTTATTCCGAGGGTTTTTTTTTAATTAGCCACCTGTTATTTTTTGACGTTTACGAACACTTTTCCAAGAAAACCCCAGAAACGTACAACTTAAATTCTCTAACTCCTGATACACCATAGAATATCCATGCATGGTGTAAATTTTTGATAATAATTTTAAGCGAAAATCGACAGCGGAAAAACACCTCGACAGTCGTTAAGAGCGAATCGAATCCTACTTTTAAATAATTCATGATACATGTTGATGTTTGACAGATTTAAACCGTCCCGAAAACGGCGTTGTTTTAACTAGTTAATCTAATACGGATTCAGTTTTACTTCACGCCTTATAAAGCTTTTCCGAGACATGCGAGCATTCTGTTGTCGCTCCTTTTTGATGAACGGATAACAACTAAAGGAATTTATTTGGATACGGCCACTGTTGTGTCTGTTAAACGCGGAATGTTTTGGATTAGAAATATTAATATTATTGAAAATAAGCAAAATTATTTTTGATTTGCAGAAAAACATCGGATATGAGCAAATGTTTCAACTTTGACAAGTAACACAGTAAAAAAGACAAAGAATGCCCCACCACCACCAACCAAAACCTCAAAAATCAAGATAAAAAATACAACCACCACTTCCATCAACAACCAAACCCCCAAAACCTAACAATACATATACAATAACCTATATATATAACCAAAATTATTGGATTCGATGATAGCGGATAGCGGATAGCGGATTCGATGAAAAATGTATACATGTAAAATAAAACCAAATGCGCAAATCAAAAAAATAAACAAATCGGAAAAGTGTCGGGCTACAAAACAAACAAACAAAAGAAAAGAATCGACCAATTGTTGTTTTCAAAAAACAATCTAGAATTTATTTACAAAGAAAAAGATTTCCACAGATTATCTCCTTATGTCCCTGCGCGTGCGTTTTTGGAGGGAGAGGGGTGGGGATTGTTCGAAGAAAACTCTCCAAAGCAACAAGAAGTGATGTTTGTCAACAAAACACTACGTTGCTAAGAGACGTGTAAGGCGTTTCTAAGAAACATTCGAAGCGTTGCTATGCGACGAATCCTACGATGAATTATACGAACATACATCGTTAAATCCATCCAAGTGATTGACATGTGACTTGCCCATGTGACCAGGGTTGCGATCTACTTCCGTTTCTTGGAAGGTCTGTCAAAGGCCTGTTTACTTCCGCCTGCGTGTAACGAATGGAATTTAAGAGCGAGAGGATTATCTTGGGCCCAGGCTGACTCGAACTGAAATACAAAGAAAGCCCACGAGTAAGATTTGATTTGAATTACAATAGCAACTCCCCAAAAACAGAAGGCATTATGGTAATTGTGAAACTAAAGAATAGTATTGTTGGATTATAGATATGTTACTAACTTGTGTAGTATCTTGGTCGACAAGATGTGTATATTTTGTTCGACCAGAACGACCAAAGTTCTTGACCTACAAATACACGAATTAGAAGTTTAGAAGTTAGATGATGAAGATAATAATGATAATAATAGTAGTGATGGTGGTGGTGGTGGTGATTATGACGACGATGAATAGGTGATGATGATACTGCTGCTGATGATAATGATAATGAAGATAATGATTATAATAGTGTTGTTGATGATGATGATGATGACAATAATAATGATGATGGTGGTGGTGATAATGATGACGATCAGATGAGATGATGATCATAATGGTGATGATGATGATTAAGATGGTGATAATGATGGTGATGATGACAATAATAATAATTACATGTATATGTTGGTTGAGATGCTGGTGGTGGTGGTGGTGGTGATAATGATGATGATGATGATGTGATGATGATGATGGATGATGACAATAATAATAATATATTGGCTGGGATGATGGTGGTGATGATGATGACGATGATGATGATGAGATGATGATGATGGATGATGACAATAATAATTATATATTGGCGAGATGATGGTGGTGATAATGATGATGATGATGATGATGAGATGATGATGATGAGATGATGATAATGGATGATGACAATAATAATTATATATTGGCTGGGATGATGGTGGTGATGATGATGACGATGATGATGAGATGATGATGGTGATGATGATGGTGATGATAATGGTGATGATAATTAAGATGGTGATAATGATGGTGATGATAACAATGATAACAATGATAATTAGATGTTGGTTGGGATGATGGTGGTGGTGATAATGATGATGAGATGATGATGGATGATGACAATCACTTCACCTGCATAACTTTAGGTAATATAGTTTTATCAAAGTGATCCTCAAGGGTCGGTGATGCAAAGTCTTGTTTATACGTGTTATCTTCTTCATTCTGTTAAAATATAATTGATTGTTATGCAAATAATTATGAAAATCGTATGGTTTATATGGTTGGTTTTCTGCTTGCACTCCTGAAGTGCGGGACGCTATTTCCTCCTTGATTAGAGGGCATTGGAGGGACGTTACAGGACCACTGGGGACGTAACAAACTCTGGTCGTGACCACCCTCAGTGACTGTCTCATACTAATGTATACAACTATTAATTTCCTCACGATTGTAAGCCGTTGTTGCAATAGTTCAGTTGTTGCAAGATCTATTGCAATTATATTTCATGCTTTAAAGACCCTTATTATATATCCTATTCAAACTCGTTTTCTTATTGGTCGAGAGCACGTCACGTGGAGGGAAATAATATAATAATAATAATAATAAATAAACATTTTTATAGCGCCATTTCCGGGAGCTCAATGGCGCTTTACAATAATTAATTGAAAGAATGATATTTAAAGTAATCCATTGTTTTATGTATAAAAAATACAATCGATCTATTCCCCTCGTGAGAGGGGAATAAATCCACGTAAATTAAAAAAAATTCAAAATGGAGAGAAAATGTTTCTTCGTTTGAATAGGGTATATAATAAAACACTTAATGACATGTTTCCCTCGGGAACAGTCATTTTAATGTGCTTAATGGTCACTTACCGGCATGTTTTGTGTTGTTTATTTGGATTTGAGTGTTATAATTCATTCGCAGTCAGTCGTATGACCAGAAAACAAATAAAACAAAACGCTAAACGATTTAGTAAGAGCGCAAATACCCACTCGCATCGTAAAAGATATCAAAATGCCTGAATATGCGATTTTTATGGTCCACGAAATGTAGTCTTTCGCGCGGTGCATGCAAGTAAGCAACAATGGGTTTTTAAATAGTTTGTGTTCATATATTTCTTACCATAAAGAAAGCACCACGATGGTAATATTTCTGTAAGAATTTATATTTTCCTTTAGATGCTTTGTTAGTTATTTGTTTCGGCCTGTTCTTTAATTCTTGTCGTCGTTCTTCTTCGGTCATGTTTCGGAGTCGTTCGGTTTCTTGTCGCTCTTTCTCCATTCTTCAAAACAATAGAATACAATTATAAATGTCTGCCTTCACTCTAATTTCTATATAAGGTGGACGTAAAAGATCCTGTTGTGCTCTTTGAAAAGAGTAGGGGATAGTCTCCCGGCACAACAGTCAGGTCCCAGCATACTACAGGGACCACAGTGATTGACGTAAGCTGTTGTGGTGTCCCTGCCTTCGTATGAAGGAAAAAGCTAATAAAAAATAAATATACATATTATGTTCACACATAGTTTATTGGTCCTTTCAAAGGCTTTTCAGAATATAGAATAGAATAAATAATAAAACTTTATACTGAAGTTTTTGTTTTGATGGTGCTAGTTGTGTTGTTGTTAGTGTTATTGTCGTTGTTGCTGTTTGCAGCGAGGTTGGTGTTGGTGTTAACAAGGTTCTTGTTGTTTGTGATGATGTTGTTGTTGTTGTTGTTGTTAGTGTTATTGTTGGTGGTTTCATTTACAGTTAGGTGAGTGGTGGTGTTGAAATGGTTCTTGTTGTTTGTGATAATGATAATGATGTCGTTGTTGTTGTTGTTGTTGTGTTATTGTTGGCGGCTTCACTTGCTGTGAGGTTAGTGGTGGTGTTGACAAGGTTCGTGTTGTTTGTGATGTTGTTGTTGTTGTTAGTGTTATTGTTGGTGGCTTCATTTGCTGTGAGGTTAGTGGTGGTATTGACAAGGTTTGTGTTGTTTGTGATGATAACGAAGTTGTTGTTGTTAGTGATGATGTTGTTGGTCGTGTTGATGGTTGTTGTGATTATACTTATGATAGTGATGATAGTAATTTTAGTGGTTATGGTTAAGGTTAAGGATATTTGGTATGATATTTTCTATTTTAATTTCAAACTTACTGATCTCTTTCTTCTCTATCCCTTTTGATTCGTTTAAGTTCTCGTACTTTCCATGCTTCATACTGCAATAAAACACACAAATAAGTCCAGAACTGTACTAGATTGCATGCATGTCATATATCCGTGACACATAACTACGAACTGGAATAAACCAGTGTACAAATGTATACTTCATTGTTATTTGATTGTGTGTGGTTCATGCCTTGTCCACTCTTAGTTAGACTAAATAATTGATAAACAAATACTAGAGTGCAAATAGTTTTACTATTGTCTCACAGCTGATATAATGATTGCACTCTAGATCACCCTAAACAGTTTTATGGACACTTTCTAAAGAGTTTTTCAAACTTACTGCCTCCTCATCATTTTCTATATCGGAGGTAACTATATCTTCTTCTTTCTCAACTGCAAAAAAAAAACAAAGTGCTTATCAATCCAGCAAAACATTTGGGCATGTTGGGGTAACCACAATCCCTTGCAGTCATGAATTTCTATTTGTAATTCACTCTGACAAGCTTTGTTGAAATGGTAGTAAAACAAAAGGCAAATAAGCCTCCTTCGCAGGCATCTCTTATATCTCTTTTCATTGGGCTTCCTGTGGTGCAACACAGGAATCCCGATCGCATCAACAAAGGAATCACCATGAGGTAGCCTGCGGAGGAGGCTAAAGGAAAATAACTCACCTCCGACTTCTTCTTGTCTTTCTTTACGTATTAAATCTTCAACAAGTCGTCTTGAAATCTTTCTTCTTTCATCCATTATTTTCTTTTTCTGTTCTTCTTTCTGTTCTTCGTCTACTTCCATTTTCTCTCTTTCTTGCACTGTTACTCGATCACTCCTTTACACAAAATAGTGGTTGTTTACAAGAGTGGTAGTTCAGAGAGAGTCAACTGTACTGTAAAATACTGCTCAGAGGTCCTAGTATATTATCTAATTATTTTCTTTTGTTCTTTTTTTCATTCTTTCATTCCCTTTTTTCTTTCTGTTTTTATTATGGTGGTTTATATAATTACCTATTTTCGTTTTTAACATACCTTCTAACAAACACAGGTTTTAGTCTAGGCCCTGTTGTTTCTTCTTCTGAGTCTGTGTATTCTTCATATTCTGATGACTAAGGAGAAAAACAACTCAATGATATACAAATGTACCTAATCTTTTCAATTATGTGTACATGGTGTATTGGTGGAATATTTTAGCTTGAAATGGATTATCAGCGTTTTTCTCATTTACTAAGACAGGGATGTATTCAGAAAACACCATGGACCCTGTAGTGTAGATAGATCTATGATCTATATTTCGGTCAAATCAATGTTTTTCTTTTTTCAATTATGTGTACATGGTGTATTGGTGTAATATTTTAGCTTGAAATGGATTATCAGCTTTTTCCTCATTTACGATGTACTAAGACAGGGATGCATTCAGAAAACACCATGCACCCTGTAGTGTAGATAGATCTACCATTCACCACAACAACTCATGCCCATAACTGTAGGCTTTAATTGGAATATTCTTAAAGGGGCAGATCTTGGGGTGTCCCTTCAGGCACCAAACACCTCCCTAGTGTAGCAAGTACCTCTATTTTATTTAAGAAATTTAGGGACAGGGCACACCCTAACATCCTCTTTTGCAATTGGGACACCCCCTGACAAATTTCTGGATCCGCCCCTGTCTTTGAACGATGTACCGTACTTCATCAAGCTTTACTTACATCTTCTTCCTCTTCTGCTTCTGATTTTGCTTCTTCTTCAAGATCAAGTAAATCCTGTTGAAACACAAAGATAAATTGAAACATGCAAAACAAATAAATGAATGAACAAATGAATATAAGGTACTTGAGTAAATTATTGAACAAAAAATACATGGAAAACAAACAGACAAAGAAACATATAAGAGTGAATGGTCTGAACCCAGGTGTAAGTGATGTAGATAAACATATTAGATAGTGACTTCAATCATTTAAAAACAAACATAAGTAATGGACAGACAGACCAACAAACAGTGCAATGATGAAAACATACAGATACATGAGAAAAATATCATATGCCCTTGGCAGGAATTGAACCCCACAGTTTCAACTTTCTAGTCCGATGTGTTAACCACTACACCACAAGGACGAACCACGCTGGATACACAGCCAGACAATGTAGTATAAGGCAACTGTGGAGGTCCCACGGCGATATTATTCTCAAAAGTAAATTTGAACACTGTAAATGGAAACTCAGAATTGAAGTGAATAAAGAATGAGGAAAACTTAGTCAATTTACCTTTTGCGCCTCCTGTTGTTGTTTTGCTTTTTGTCTTAACATTTGACGTCTTCTTTCTATGGCCTGATAAAAATGACATTAACGTATTCGTCAAATTCTTCAACTAGTAATAATACGGCAAAGTTCAAGAAAATCAGGGGGTTTGTTTTTACCTCCTCATCCAGTTCTTCTTCTTCCTCACTACAAAATAATTAAGAAATTAATAATTATTAATTCATCTACTCTGAGAATATTTGTTTGCAATGGGTATACTGAATGGTGTTTATCTTAATATAAAAATTATAATAATATATATAACAATGATAATGATATACTGCTACATATACTCATTACTGCATGGTCATATGTCAATCATTATGAAAAATTAAACTTAACTTAATATTTTTGAAAATTGAGTAATCAGGCATGATCATATTATTAATTAGACCACTGATGAAGACCGTAGTACCTCGGTTGAAACGTTTGGATTTTTAAATTCAGAAAATCAGAGACAACTCGACTAAATTAATAATATTAACTTAATATACATGTAGCAATGTTACAGTGCATTTTTTGACTTTCTGCGAACTCAGACAGTCCACTCAGTAACTATTTATCAGTACATGCCCAAACTTGGTAATGAGACTGTTTTTTTTTTGTGATGGGGATCATAGACCATGTTACAGTTAATAGTGAAATACTGTTTTTGCTGCCATCAATCAAAAACATAAAAGATGCCGAGTAATTAGCAACAGCCAAAAACATAATTCACAACTAGACATTGGAAAAGAGAGATGAAAACTGCAGTAAGCACATATGGTAGGTGTACCTTATATTTCTAACAATAAGCAATAAAGTTTTGTTGTATTTTACTGACCTGCTTTCCTCATCCATTGGTACAACTCTCCTTCTGGCCTCTACTTCATTCTGAAACAATAATGAAATTATTATTATAAAATGTTCATTATTTTTGCCAAAATACAACAACATGTTTTGGTCTTTTGCACACTTAATCATAGTTATACCTCATCAGCAGAGAGTTCGTCATCTGCAGTAGCTATCACTTCAGGTTCATGTAGTCGATGTCTATGACCTTCCTCCCTGGTAGGATATGAAAAATAATAACATTGAATTATTCAAACTACTGTTATTACTACTATCATTATCAACATCATCATTATTTCTTCTCTGAATCATCATTATCATTATTGTCATCATCATCAACATTACTGTAAATATCATCACCATCAAATTCATAATCAACATTACCATCATCAACATCGTATGCATCACTTACAACATAACATTTTCATCAAAATCAACATTTCATAATAATTATCATCAGCATCATTGACTTCATTATCATCATCTTTGTCTTCAACATAATATTGTCATCACAATCAACATTTTATAGCGGTTTCAATATGCCCAAAAAGTGTTGTTTGGGCTCCCTGTGTCAAAAAAAATCGGAGTATATTGATATGAGCTGGTGACAATATCAATGAAGTAGATAGTGTCTGGGATAGTGTCCGGGATAGAAACTATTGAAACTTGCAAAAGACGCTATCCTAAACACTACGTCAGCGATATTGTCACCAGCTCATATCAATATACTCCAATTTTTAACACAGGAAGCCCAAATAACACATATTCAAACTGCTATAAAATGCACAGTTTTTATCACAGTATTTTATTCTTCTGGAAAATTGTTATTTAATACCAGTACTTTTAATAGAAATAGCAAACAGCCAGGGTTTATCAGCATTTTAAATGTAGCTACAATATTACCATTGTGGCATCATCACCTTCCACATTAATAGTCAACATTATCACCAACACCATTATCGCCATCATCGTCACCAACATCATCATCCCCATCGCCATAATACTCATCATTGCAATCATCATTGTAGTCATCATCATCTACATCACCAGCATTACCATCATCAATGTCATCACCTTTCAAAAAATAATTATTGTCATCATACATTATTGTTATAAATGGAAACTATCGACTGACATTTCGAGCTTTAGCCCTTCGTCGGAGTTACAATGTATAATCATCACAATCATTATTACTGCATCTGATATATTCAATAATCATAGCAATCACAAACAGCAACTTACCCATCATCTATGTCCTTGGCTCTTTCTTGTAGTCGGCGTAATCTTCTGTCTGTCTTTTCAGCCTGTTCAAAAGCCTTAAATGAAAAGTGCCAAACATCAAACGACTGATCTTTTTACTCATAAGCTTTTGTTATGGTATGTTTACCTCTTCAAGGTTCTGGTCTTCATCTTGTATTCCTCTGACTTGCTCACCAAACACCTCCATCTCATCATCTTCCTCGTCGCTGGAGTATCTAGCATACTCTGGTCTGTAACAGACAAACAAGAGAAGGTAAGGATGGATAAATTAAATGTAAAAATATAAAAATAAGAATAATAAGTCATTCTTAATTGTGTAAACACTGAGATAAAGCCAGGCTTTTTTCCAATCTGGCCCATAGTTATAGGAATAGGTATATAGAATAATATGTATAAGTATTAAGTACACAAATGTAGGTAAATAAGAATAATACAATGGTTTGTCTAATTTGAATTCAACAAAATCAGACTTTTTTGTCTCAAATTATGTTCTTCTATTCAAATTATCTTTGTTTTGTTTCACACCAGATAACTTGTCCCACATAAGACAATAGTCCCCTTCATAGTTCCCTGCGCCATCTTAAAAGGTAGCCGGCCTTTGCATCGAAGTGAGATGAACATTAAGATTGCAATGATAGAGACCTTTTAAAACCTTGTGTGACGATTATTTGTGCAAGTCTCTATCATTGCAAGCTCAACGTTCGTCCTGCTTAAATGTAAAGGCCCACCTATCTTTCAAGATGTTGCAGGGAAATATAATATGTGCATCATAAGATGATTTGTCCATACAGATGATTTGTGCATCTTCTTGTGTGAAAATGGCAGATGTAGAGGTTTTGATGATATATGTTTTACACAGTACCTTTTACCAGCAACGTATCTAGTGACTTTGACTTTCTCCATTGTTATTTCACCTAAAAAATAAACACAGTTCATTCACCAATTTGTGCACACAGAACTATACTAAACTAATACATCATTCTTTTTATAATATAAACACTTCTCAATTTTTTATACATGTTTCCGCAGCGACTTCTGCCATCCACAGTTTATTCATAAAATAGGAATTACAGCGTATAAATACACAAATGAAAATAATACATCATTTTATACAATCATCATGTCCAGGTTAATAGCTGTTATTACAGTTATATGCAAATGATTTTGAACAATGGGTTGAAGTCGAGGCTTTCGGGCGAAAACAATAGGTTTGCCCTAAAGCCTCGATTTGAATCCATTGTTTGAAATCATTTGCATATAACTGTAATAACAGCTATTGCTGGGGGTACAAATAAAGATATATCTAATACATCATTTTATACAATCATCATGTCCAGGTTAATTGCTGGGGGTACAAATAGATATATCTAATACATCATTATCAACAAAAAAATGTTGTGACTGGGGGTTAATTTTGATATTGAATCTTCCTAGTGGCTAATATTCACATATCTAATAAACTCACTGCTCTTACACTCAGAATTAAGCTTACTATTAAATGTGGTGTTTAGAGAGTACATGTACATCTTCAAACTTCAGAAACTGGTGTGTTTTACTTTGTTCAAAATATTTTGTTATGATATGACTTGATATGACTTCTTAAATGTTAACGTATAAAGTAAAATGATATTTTAAACCTCATTTGAACATTTCATTGAATTCCAAAACAGTGAGCAAATTTACAAAAACAAGCTACAAAGCTAAATAGTCGATAAAAACACCAAAATACAAGACTAAATCCAACTATTTCGTCTAAAACATTTGGCTTCAACCGCAAAGGAGTCAACACATCAAACAAAACAATGGATAAATAAGTTATTCTTACGAAACTTATCACATTAAAATAGAAGTGAACAAGATGCATCGTGGTCACATCAACTTTTCGAATTCTCTGTACCTTTCTCATTGCGGACGGGAACGGCTCCGGCCGCGCAGTTAAGCGGTATTCTCGAGTTAACCACCTTGGAAGACATGCCAGACATGATGCTTGATAGTATATTTAACTTCTTTGCATCAAAATATGTCTTCTTTCAATAGAAAGTAGTCGAACGAGGTAGAATTCTGTATTTTCAAGATGGCGTCGATGGTTCGTACGCGGTCAAAAGGCTGGCACTAATGGAATGACCGCTGGGGTTTCCATGAGCAGGCAATTCCACAGGAATACCAAACAACTGAAAACCAAAAAAAATATTATTAACAATAACAATAAAAATAAAATATTGAATCAGTTTACCGTTACGTTGCACTGTTATTTTAATACGAGTATATGTAGCCTAGTTATCTGTGGAGCTGATAATGTCCTTTGAAGGAAGGAAACTCACTGATTGGGATTCCTGTGTTGGACAGTGTTTCTAAGGAAACAATTGGATTAACAAAGGACAAAATATACCATATTTACAAAAAGTAGGTTTTACAAACACTTGCTGACATTTCGAACAGGATATAAATATGAAATACAGTAGAACCCCGTTAATCCGGCCATCGAAGGGACATCCCAAAGTGGCCGTATTAACGGGGTGGACGTATAAGCGGGTAAATTTTATAGAAAATGTATGGGCATGCATTTCGTCGGGACTTGAAACACTGGCCGCAATAAAGTGGTGGCCGTAAGGCGGGGTTCCACTGTAATGTCAGGTTTTTAAATACCACAGGAAGTCCAAATGCACGGCTGAAACAGCGCGCGCGTGACTGTCACTGGCTACCGGTCGACGTTCAGCTCCAAAACCAAAACATACATCCACGTTGTTGTTTTAATAGAGTTTCAGCAATAAATTCAGCCAAACGAGATAGTGTTATTAGTATCTAGTTAATTTATATATGAGTTAATTCGATTATAAGCTATAATCATTGGCATACATAAATACATACATATAGCATACATATATGTATAGAGTTTGTTTGATGTGTTGTTCTCTCTCATGCCACGAGGGTTTTTCTCCGGGTTATCCGGTATTCCTCCCTCCGCAAAAATCAACATGTGAGCAGAGTTGTGTGTTGTAAATATTGAATGTAGCGGTAGTGAGTGTGAGCGAACCTCACGGAAGAGCCACGACGGGCTGTGATGGTTGTAAGTATACGTTGTTTTCCCCCATAAGGGCCGTTTTCAACTGTTTCAACAATTATTTACAAGCAATCGTCAACAAAATTAATACTGATAGCTGTATTAATTAACAGTTTTTGACTCTGGACTTTGTCATTGAATCAGACTATAGTGATTTGCTAGAAAAGCTAACTGAAGTCCTTTTTTTAATTTTGGCAAATTGCACTCCTCTTTAAGGTCAGATTGTATCCAGTTTTACTCGGCCTATTGTGAATATTAATTTGCATTTTAATTAAGATATTGTTGATTATGTTTCGCGCCGCAGTATAAGCAGTGGTTCTTTCGCATTGCTCAATGTCCCTGCACATTCAGTTGGCACTCAGTTCAGTTTTGAATCAGCTTTGCGTTGCTTTTGGTTGTTTATTACATACAGGATAGTAGTTCTACTCAGTAGCTACAAAGACAAAGGAACGGACCACACAGTAAATAAAGCCTAGTAAAGATACCATCTTCATCCAGTCTTCACTACCATCGCCAGGTGAAGACAAGAACCGTGTAACCAGCAGATGAAGAGTGGCGGTACTAAGCAAACTGACAGACCGCGGCCTGGATGATCCTCACTGATTTCAGTTTGGCTTTAATGAATACGACGGACACTTTATAAGACTTATGTACGCCATTCCGTCTACATCATTGACTCCTGAGTACTAGTGGTAGCACTAAAAATGCCGCAGTCCAACCAACGGCCACAATTCTGATGGCACAACGGAATATCGTATCCTTTTTAATTCCAAATCAGCCAGTAGCGGCATATATGTAGATCAGGAAAATAGAGTAAATAGCGACAGAGAGCTGATAGATTAGAGCTTGAATTTACATTGAAAAACCTTTATATATTTATTCGATTCAAAAAATTTGTAACCGTTTCTCAGGACTGCCATATTTTGCAATATGTAATATGCGGCAGGGTCAAGAGCCCATTACTATAATGGGCTCATGGCAGGGTGCAATATCCGACACATCCCAAGAGAACCTTTCTTGAAAAACCGCAACTTTAGTTCAAAAAAATTTTCATTAAACCTGTGAAACAGATATTTTTATGAAGGCACTAAACCTGTGAAACAGATATTTTGATTCAGCGAAAGTGCTGAATATATACTTTGTTTCACGGGTTAATTAGTGCCTTTGCTTTTTATGATTTACATATCCACTAATTCACGTTATGTTATTGTTTCTAGCATCGACTACAGCAAACCCTACGACTACAGCAATACCTACGACTGGACCAACAACCATGACCGCAGCAAAAACCACGACCGAACCACAACCGACGACCGATACCGAACCAAAAACCTCGAATGCATTTACATATTGTACGTAATTTAGCCAATCGCTACAATGTACATTATTTTAATAAAGTATCTAAAGTATCTATCTATCTGCAGCAAAACCCACGAGTAAACCAGCAAAAACTACGAGCGAACTAAAAGTGCTGAAGGATCGCTATAAAAGGTCAGTGGAAGATGGGGGAGAGAGGAAAATAAGTTGTTATTAAATTTGTAAATTAATAGCTTTGTTATATAGTATACAATTTATGGCGATCTGTTATATACTGGAACGTTTCGCTTTCATGTAATGTTTTAATACAGACTATTGTTATTAGAACATGCTAGTACACGAATCCATCGGAGTTTATCTCATTATATTAAATCTCGCCCTTGACGGTTTTCTTCTCAATCTGCCTCTAGTAACATGCTTCTTAGCCCCGGTGGGGGTCTCGAGTACGCTTTCCGAGAAATTTGAAAAAAACTCTAAAAATACCGAAGGGTGTGGCACAAACGAAAACAAATCAAAGGCCACCTATGGCCAACTCGTGGATCATAATTAGAACATTTTGAAAGCGCTTACAGTTTAGACCGCTCCATTATGATTATGTAATTATTTTCTCGGATTAGCTTGAGATGATTTGAAGCGAAAAATAAGTATTCAATGTTGTTGTTTTATTTGTATTTTTTTGGTTGTCGTCCGTTTCCCTTACGGTCCGTCGTTCCCTCAGTCCGTGATCCGCTGACAAGTCTGATATTTACCTGGTTCGATCTTCGGTTCGTGCAGAGATACATGCGAGTTCAAAGAGTGTCTAAGAAACAGTGTTATTAAGTTGTTCTTGCAAAATAAACGCCAGAAAAAGCAAAATAGATAGTCATTGAAGCAATTGGTGTTATATTTGAGGCGATTTGGGCTGTTGGGGTAGTTTTTAGAGAGGCCGTTTTAGCTGTTTATTTGTTGTTGTCGAGGTCAACCTGGAGGTTTAAAACCGATCACGTTATCTCACATATTGTAAAGAAAGAAATATTACTTTCATCTACATATACATAGATCGTTAAGTTGAACTACTAGATAATAGGGTGAAGCGATTTAAATTTTGCGAATAAGTTTGTTGTTCTGTGCAAGAAGCTAAGAGCTCGAGAATCGCCTGTTTCAATCGCCTTTCGAATTTGTACGAATTAATAGTAGTCAATAAAATTAAACTATTGACAGATAAACTGGTTACTTTAATCAAAAATATAAAAGAAATAATTACAATAAGCAATATATTTACCCTACAACATCACTAAAACAACTATACTGTTGTTTTCTTCACTTCTAGTGTGTATCGTACTCTCTAAGAATGCTTACCGGAAATACTGTTAAATATCCAGTAATAACAGCTTCGTCCTTTGTAACTGGTTGTGAATCCATTCCATAGCATTATGAAAGGATGGATAAAAAGTAGCTTCTGTTTATAGCAGGGAAGATATCTCGATAAATTTGATCATAATAAGTTGGCTCGCTTAGTTCGCTCGTAAATTGCATGATCTTTAGTAAAATTCACAGTGACCATTTCCGAAAACATTCGACATAAACTTAGACCATTCACTCTTATAAACTTATGTGTAATTCTACTGCGAATCGTGTGGCGTGAGCACATAAAATATGAGAGTATTCGCGATTACTTCGACCGAAAAATCATTCCTTCAAATATCCATGTGCTCGAAGTACGCTGACCGAGATCTTGGGGCTCAAAAGTTTACACTGACGGTCTAGTGAGTGAGCGAGTGAGCGAGTGAGTGAGTGAGTGAGTGACACTTCCGGTTCAAAAGCCCCATCCCAATAACTCGAGGATCTTCGATCCACGAGTTAAAAAGGTACCAAACAAAAAGCGCGCAAGGGATGGGATTTTATTTTTTCGTTACCCTAAAAGATACCAAGAATTGTCGAAATTCTACATTTACATTTTAAACCCTAAAATATACCAAATCGCTAATTTTCACCCCAAACAGATACGATGAGCTTACCCGAGTCCCTCCCCCCACCCCACGGGATACGAGCATACCTAATACTTTTAGTTCCCCCTGATCCCCCCCCCCCCCCCCCCCCAGGAATTTAATTAGCCCTGAAAGCTCTTTATCCTAAACGAACCCAGCTGTAATACAATTACTGACTAATGAAATTTTAACTTTCTAGAAAACAATTTATTGTTCAAAACTTTCCGGGTAACATCGTGGTATTGCAAGAAACTCCTCCAAAAACAGACCTCCCCGACTACTATACATACATCAAATCATCAAACAGCACCTATTACATAACAGCACAGGTTAGAGAGAAGAGGGAGATAGCAATAGGCGATGGGCGTGTGTATGGAGGGTATTACAACGCTCCACTGGAACCAGGATCAACGTATCGAATATTTACAAGGATGGTGCATGAGAAGAAGAATGTGAGTATTGACTAAGGGAGGGGTTTTATCGTTTGTTGTTGGTGATGACGATTATGATGCTGACTCTGATGTACTGATGATAATAGTGATGGTGATGATGAAGATGACGATGTTGAGGATCGTGATTACGAGAATGATTATGGCGTTAATGATGATGATGATGAAAGTTATGACTGATGTAGCATGGATGATGATTGTGACAATATGATGTCAATGATGATGATTGTTTAGATGACCTTGATGATTATAATAGCTATGATGATGATGATGATGATGATGATGATGATGATGATGAAAGATATGTCTAATAATGTAATATGGGTGATGATTGTGGCAATATGATGTCAATGATGATGATTGTTTAGATGACCTTGATGACTATAATAGCTATGATGATGATGATGATGATGATGATGATGAAAGATATGTCTAATAATGTAATATGGTGATGATTGTGGCAATTGATGTCAATGATGATGATTCTTTAGATGACCTTGATGATTATAA
This sequence comes from Metridium senile, assembly GCA_949775045.1. Classification (NCBI taxonomy): domain Eukaryota; kingdom Metazoa; phylum Cnidaria; class Anthozoa; order Actiniaria; family Metridiidae; genus Metridium; species Metridium senile. Next base: position 14,129,830 of record OX459106.1, on the reverse strand, counting down.
TAACTATATATGATGATGATGATGATGATGATGTTGATGATGGTGATGATGATGATGATGATGATGGTGATGATAATCATGATCATGATATATATAATAATGATGACATTTTTTTGTGTTACGTTGATACGACTGAAAAATTGCAGGGAAAACTTTATTATGGAAAGGCTAATGGAACAGTTGTTTTCAAGACTCCAGGTAAACCGTTCATTTTTTTTTTTTTAGATTACTATGATTTTCACATATGTCTTTCAAATTGGTCGTCATATCTTTTGCGATCGATTTGGTGTATGACAAAGATGAAATGTTTGTCCATATGGTGATGATATTAAAATGATAACGATGATGATCATAATAATCATAATCATGATCACAATAGCGGCTAATTTCAGTGATGTAGCGAACTCAACCAAACAGGATCGTATTTCGGAAACCGCATAAGCAATGGTTCTTTCGCATTGCTTCAAGCAACCAAACCAATCATTGGCATGCACTGAGTTCAGTTTCGTATCAGCTTCACGTTTGTGTTGGTTATTTGTTACATACTGTTTGGTAGTTCTTGCTAGTTTAGTCTCGAAAGCCCAGTTACTCGGACACTGCCCGAAATAGTCATCACAACGCCATCAAGTCCGGCTACAACATCGCCTGATGATGATGAATAGATAGCAGTGGAAACAAACTACTAATCGGTACAACTGACCGATACTACATTGTATCCTTTTTGTCACATCCGTATCCTTTTTTCGCATGAAGTAGTTAGTATGCATATAGATCAAGATAGATAAAGTTGATATATTGATAGAGAATATACATGACTTGTAGACAGTCATTGAGTAACTAGACAATAGCTAGCTACTTTACAATAGTTATTAACAACCTTGCATGCACATCTCATACACATGACAACAACGGAACACTGACAAATCTAGGATGATGGCAAAGAATGTTTGATGATGTTGATGATGATGACAGCGATGGTAATGATGGTGACAATGATTGTGTTGATGATGATGGATAAAATGATGATGGCAAAGATTGTTTGATGATATGATAATGATGATGATGAAGATGACAGTGATGGTAATGATGGTGACAATGTTTGTGCTGATGATGATGGATGAAATGACGATGGCAAAGATTGTTTGATGATATGATAATGATGATGATGAAGATGACAGTGATGGTAATGATGGTGACAATGTTTGTGCTGATGATGATGGATGAAATGACGATGGCAAAGATTGTTTGATGATATGATAATGATGATGATGAAGATGACAGTGATGGTAATGATGATGACAGTGTTTGTGCTGATGATGATGATGGATGAAATGATGATGATGGCAACAATAATGATGGTAATAGTGATGATGATATAATGATGATAATTAATGATGATGGCAACGGTAGTGGTGTTAATAGTGATGACCGTATCATCATTTTCCCTTCTTGTCTGAACAGAAATACCCACTAGACCTAGTGTTAGTTCTAATAATTGGATCAAGTCAAATAAGTCCATCGTAACAGTCGTCGTATCAACTACCATCGTCATCATACTCATAATCGTCATCATCGTGATGATTGTCGTCTTCATTCGCAAGAAGAAGAAAGAGAAACCAAAAGAAGACGAAAACGCTTACATGACAGTCGACGAAGTCAAGCTGGAGATGAAATCAAACAAAACTAAGATAGTTGACAACACAATTGAGATGACCACGCATTATCAAAAAGCTGTAGCCACTGGTCATATTGGTCAAGGTCACTATGAAGGGCTCAATCTAGCGACAAGGAAACCACAAGAGGTTGTTCAGGTAAGAAGCGAGCCACATGTAAAGTCTTCTCGAAATGTTACTTGAAAATGAATTAATTCCCCTGACTTGGCCTTATCACTCTTACCCTAGTTGCAGATGCTAATTTTCTCACAATGCAAAGGGGACTTTACCGATACACACTTTTAGACGCTGAATTCCACTCGGGGGTTGAAGCGGAAAATTTTGTACAGTGAGTAGCTAGTATTCCGTATTCCGGTGTTGTCAATGACAAATTATTCCCATTCCCACTTAATTTTTTTACGAGTATTCCTTATTCTTCCTTAATTGAACCGAGTATTCTCAATTCCTTATTTTGTTAAAAATATTCCGTATTCCATAACTTTTCTTCCTCAAATATTCCGTATTCCACAACATTTTCCCCCGGTATTCCGGATTCCGAATTCCGCTTCAACCCCAGAAATTCCCCTAATTCTATTGTTTTCTTTTGTGTCTATTTGACAAGACTGAAGTACTATATGAAATAGATTTTATACTAATTCACCCTGTAGGTTTTCAAGTTTTGTTTCACTAGTTGAATTGAATTTAGTAATCACCATGGAACGAACGTGTCTCAGTCTCCACTACCAACTCTTTTGTTTCTAAGGCGAAATCCTTACCACACACCGTTGGGATTTTTTTGGATTTTAGATCGTTAAATCAGTATCAACCTTAACTTTAACGAATAGAACTTTCCCGAATTCGCCTGGATAAACACAAAAAAATAGTTTCAAGTCGAGACTGAACTCGATTCTTTTATTTATCAAGGCCAATCTCGTTTTGAAACCATAATTATTTTGTGGTTATCCAAGCGAATTCTGGAAAGGTGTATTTCGTCTGATATATTAGTGAGCGTAGTGTTTACAAGTGTTGGTACTGTGATGCTATCCAACCATTTTCATAACACTTTTTTAATTTTCAATGTTCTATAACAATGGGTTGGTTTGCAAAACCATAACAAAATACGTCACTGTACGTTCACCTATAGCCATTCTTTCCTTTTCAGACTAACACGGAAAGACCGTACGCATCTTTGGATACTAGTAACAATCAACAGTACGAACCACTTCAATTAGGCGGAGAAGACGAGACGTCAACGTATGAGGTTGTGGATACCATTAATGCTCCTAAATCATTTGGCAAAACAAGCGTGAGGATATGAAGAAATAGTCGACAGAAGCTATATGATAGAGTGAAGGCACAAAACCAGCCAATGGAATAGCTGATAGTTAGACCAAGGCCTAGTTCAAACGTCGTTGACTTCATTTGCATTAGATTCGGCATTAAACGTTAATGCTCCTAGCTAAACCATTTGGCAAAACAAGCGGGAATACTTAGACTAAAGCTATATGATAGAGTGAAGGCACTAAACCAGCCAGTGGAATATAGATATTAGGCCAAGGCCTAGTTTAAACGTTGCATCTAATGCAAATGAGCAAAACCTAAAAAAATAAATAATAATAATAAAAAAAATGTTTGAATTCATTAGTGCCACTCTATAAGATCAAATAGGTACTACCTAATAATTCTTATTCGTATAAATACGCCGGTGAATATAGAAGATTGCGTAAGCTGATTGATGTCGACATGTTTCATTTGTCAAACTATTATTTGGTAACACTTCTGATTTTATTTCACGCTCTTTGGCTGATACACCCTTTCCGTGCAACTTTGTCACCCGTGAAGTGAAAAGCCTACAAGCTAGTAGCGCAGGGGACTATGGGTAACCTATGTATACTTTACTAGAAATAAGGGATTTTATGACCATATTGTTACACTTGTCATGATCAATGTGTTATTAAAAAAATGATTTATTATCATTAATTTGTTGACTTATCATACAAAAGGAAGGTGAACAGAATGCACATTTTGTTTCTGAACTATCCATGATCCTTTGCTCCACTAGCTTGTGTGCTTTTCACGTGTGACAACCTTTCTCGAAAAGGGTGTGTATAAGTAGATGATAACGGTGTTGTTCAAGATTTGTGATAATCTGGTGTTCAGTTGCTGATAATAGTGATAGTTGTAGTAGGAATAGTGCAATAAAGTAATTATGTAAATTGTCTAGATTCAACACTTCTTTGGTGCACTAGAAATTGAAAGCTCTACAGTAATAGATCACGTGACATCATAATTTCCCAGTGATGAATTGTGATTGCTCAAGTGTACGTACTTCAGATAAAAATATAAGAAATGTTCTAAAATCCGATAGGCACGTAAGCGTAAAAATTGTTCAAATCGTCAAATTCAATATATTGGGATCCCTTAATCTTTGGCATCATTTTGTCCGAGAAAGACTTGGCCGTCTTGGATTTATTTCAGTCTCTCTCGAAGTCAAACGAGACAGGAAGCCCATTATGTAAAACGCTATTTAAGAGATTGGCCTAATTTAATGATAAAATGTCCTTTTCGGTTGTTGTGGCGGATCAAAGTAAAACTCTCTATCATCTTGAACACCTTCGTCGTCCCCAGCTCCCTCCGGCCGTATTGGTGGGTTTAGTATGACGTCACATCCGGTTTGTGTCTTATCCTTGGTGCACGTGATATACTGTTCTATGACCTCATCGAAATGGCTCAAAGGGGAATTCCCCTGGGACAACATATGAAAGTGAAAATCCTGAAGCTTGAACTTAGAGCCCAGTTCCTTTCTCGCGTGTTCGCGCAATTTTAAGATATTCCGCTGACCTATAGTGTACGCAGTCGCCTGGCCGAAAGCAGACTGGTAACGAGTAATGGCACTTTGAGATGATTTGCTCCAGGTGTACTTGAAGATGACGTCACTAGCTTGTGAGCGCGTCATGCCCTTGTAGTGAAGACCAACGTCGAGGATGAGACGAAGAGAACGGCTTATCTGAAGAAAAAGAGAACAAGACCTATTTCAATAATCGTTGTCTCAGTCAAAGTTTCAGTCCACACTCTGAAGCCTGCAAAGTATGTTGGTATTTCTTCTCTTATTATCGATTAATTCATATCATATTAGTTGATGTACGTGTATATATATGACCATGACAAGCTTTTGAAGATGTAGATGATGGTACAAATATCTATTTTAAAAACTTGTATTGAATCACAAATTCTGTTTATACTACCGACCATCTTTGCAGGCTTCAGAGTGTGGACTGTAGCTTCGGCTGCGACAATGATTTTTCAAATAGGTGTACACCAGGCAATCTAAATGCATCGAAACGTCGACTCGCGCTGATATTTTATTATTAAAACCTTGACGAAAACTACAATTATTCAAGTTATATGTTAGAATATTAACGATAGTCAGTTAATAAAATGCAATTTGTAACACAACGTAAAAAATGTTAACTTAACTTTACTAACTTTTACGGTGTTACAAATTTCATTACCTATCGTTTATATCAAACACCGACGCAGCCTATACTAGTTTACTTGCTAGTTTCTATTTAAGTAAAGTTAAGTTAACATTTTTTACGGTGTTACAAATTTCATTCTATTACCTATCGTTTATATCAAACACCGACGCAGCCTATACTAGTTTACTTGCTAGTTTCTATTTAAGTAAAGTTAAGTTAACATTTTTTACGGTGTTACAAATTTCATTCTATTACCTATCGTTTATATCAAACACCGACGCAGCCTATACTAGTTTACTCGCTAGTTTCCATTTATATTAGAATATTATTATTATATAATAACTGAGAAAGCACATCTAAGTTTTTACATGAGAAATGGAGGACTTAACGGGCTGCTATATGAAGGCGAGGGAGTTGTTTCTCGCCTCATGCTCCGCAAGGAGCTAGGACAAAAGAACATATGAAGGGGTACATTTGCGTGTGGTTAGTACATGCCTTTGAGACCAGACATACATACATACAGACAAACAGACATACAAGCAAACAAACAGCTAGACACAATCTCGTTCCCAGGGCCCTCTCCCTTCGCTTTTGGGTGGGGCAAACTGGAAACGAGGCTGACAGACATAAGACAGGCAGTTACAGACTGACAAACAGACAGACAGACAGACAAATATGGTCTTTGTACCTGAGCGTAGAGCATGCCATATTTGGCTAAAAGTCGTGTTTTGTAAAGATCGGTTTCCAAGGCAACAAGGGGAGTTTCAGCGTATAGTCCCCAGCCCTCCAGGAATCCCCAGTACAACGCTAGCTTATCTAACCACGTGATCACTCCACCACATGTGTCACGAAATCTTTCGAGGTATCCTTGCAACTGTAACGCAAAAATAATATTTTGTCATCAGCATAAAGATATATCATTATTATCATTATCACCACTGCCTTCCTCACCAACAGCATCATCATAACAGGAGCCCAATACCCAGAGCGTACAACTACTACCCCTATCTTGAGTGAGCGTTTTCTCACACTGGCTTTTTTTAGATTCATATTTCAGCGTTCACGAAGAGGTACGCAATTATAATTATTAAAATATGGGTAATGGGCTCCTGATCATGATCAACACCACCACCATCATCACCATCATCACCATCGATATCATCATGATCATCACCACCACTACCATCATCATCAACACCACAACCACATTATCATCATTTTAGTGCTTCTGGGTTACCTGTGTGTGGTGGCCAGGCCTCCCTTCATGACCACAAAAAGATACCATCAGCCACTTTGGTCCCATTTTCTTTCCAAAGAAAGGCAATCTAAATTTGGCAGTCTCAAGACAGTAAGGGCCTCCTTCACGATACGATGGCACTGCAGCTGAGGGATTGAAGTCTGGTACTAGTGCAAGAGGACAGTTTGGTACCGAGTACTTTGGACCAGTAAAATAGAACATAGATACGGTCTTTGGGTCCAGGAGACTGTTTAACTGAAGAAAACAAAAGGCTTCAATGATCATACAATCTTAAAGAATTGGTAACAGAATCGTTTTGTAGTGCAGTGGTTTGGTGTAGTGTAGTGTAGTGTTGTGTGGTGTGATACATGTAGTGTAGTGTGGCCATGGTGTAGTGTGGTGTGGTGTAGTGTGGTGTTGTGTAGTGCAGTGAATGCAGTGTGGTAAGTGTTGTGTTGTGTTGTGTTCCGTTGTGGTGTGGTGTGTTGTGGGGTAGTGTAGTGTAGTGTAGTGTAGTGTAGTGTAGTGTAGTGTAGTGTAGTGTAGTGTAGTGTGGTGTGGTGTGGTGTGGTGTGGTGTGGTGTGGTGTGGTGTGGTGTGGTGTGGTGTGGTGTGGTGTGGTGTGGTGTGGTGTGGTGTGGTGTGGTGTGGTGTGGTGTGGTGTGGTGTGGTGTGGTGTGGTGTGGTGTGGTGTGGTGTGGTGTGGTGTGGTGTGGTGTGGTGTGGTGTGGTGTGGTGTGGTGTGGTGTGGTGTGGTGTGGTGTGGTGTGGTGTGGTGTGGTTTACCATAGACGTTTCAGCAAAGCATCTTTCAATGGTTTCCCATCTAACTGGACAATGTTTCCTGGCATCTTTTACATTGCTACATCTTTTGTAGGCATTCTCATCAGATTCGTTGGCAGGAAATGGATCTTTATTATAATACATCTCAGATGAATTCAGTTTTTTAAGTAACGAGGCGATAGCAGTTTCGTTATCTGCTTCTCCTGTGATTTTCTTCGCAATATCAACAACCTGAAATGAGGAGAATTGGAAATCTTAAAAGGTGTATCCGTACGTTATATGACATCCATACATGCAGGAATATATGCAGTCACACAGTCAGTCATTTGGAGAATTAGTTAGTATACATTTTAGTAGGTATTTATTTTTATATATTATTAAAATAGAAGGGTTTTCATAGGCTTTTCATAGGCATTTCATATACTTTTCATAGGCTTTTCATGAGCTTTTTATAAGCTTTTCATAGACTTTTCAAAGGCTTTTCATAGACGTTTCAATAGGCTTTTCGTAGGTATTTTCCCTCGTAAAATAAAGTTTATTGTATTGTATTGTACTAATTCTCACCTGAGGGTAGAGTTTATCTGTCATCTCAACACCAAGTTTATATATTTCATCAGGACTCATATCATTAGTAGTATAGCTACCCACCAATAGGGAGTACGTCTTTTTACCATCTAGCACCTCCCCCGTCGGGAGTCGTTTTGTAGTTTGTTTGCTGGTGTCCGCTGTACCGTTGGTATAGACGTAGTCAAGTGGAAGTGAGGCGAGACCGCTGGATATGTTACTGGGGACGCAGTGAGTAAGGTATTCACCTCTAATGTATCTGGAAATGGAATCATATCAATCTCTGTCAGTACTTAACATCATTTTCAACATCATCATCGTCATCCCTGTCATCATTGTCATCCGTACTATTATTATCATCATCATCCCCATTATCATCATCATCGCCATCACCATTATGCATCGTTATAACAATCATTACTATCATCATCATTACCATCATCGCAATCATCATCGTCACCATTATCATGATCATTTACCATCATCGTCTTAATCAGAGCCATCATCTTCATCCTTATCATCATCATCATCATCATCATCAAAGATAATCATACATCGTATTCTAAGTATCTAATACAGCTGCCTACCTAAATAAACCGTCAATAGGTTTTCCAACAAATTCAAGAATATATTCTCTCAGGGATTCGTTGACAGATTTTCCATACTTCTCCTTCCATCTGTTCAACTCGTAAGTATTCGCAGTAATATTGGACAGGAATTTAACGTCGAGTACGTCCTTCATATAAGGTTCTTTGAATACCCCTAGTAGATGCAAAATATGTACACTGAATAAATAAAACATCCAAACAAGCAGCAGAAAGTCAAAACGCGTACAATAAAACATGTAAGAGAAAGCAAAGAAGCAGAGAAAGCTAGCAAACAGGCAAACAGACAAACAATGAGTACAGAAACAAGTAAGCAAGTGAACATTCAATATAATATTTTCAAGCAAACAAACAGAAATGGCAAACAAGCTAGGCAATAACAAAACATTCAATGAAACAAATAACAAACCATGCAGTACATATTTATGTTTCAAAAATTTACAAAACGAATTGAATCTGTACAAAACAACACCATTCCAGGTAATCTGGCTTTGAAGCGCGCAAAGGAATGTTTGTCAAAACGAACAGTTCCAAAATGGCGCCTCGAGACAGCATCGATTTTGATTACCTTTAAGCATTTTTTTAACCAACTCTCAATGTCCAATCGGACTCCCTTAGGGCTAAAGTGTTCTTGTAAATTATTCATAGGTCTATCTTTAATATTATTTTCTACTGTCATTGCTCTTATACGTTTATCTGATGATGGCGTCAGTATGACACCGAAACGTCGTAAAATAAAACTTTTTTGTATCAGTTTCATTTTAAGCATTTGTGTTTTGTTTTTATTCTTTTATATCCCAGATAGAGCAGCAGAGAGCTTTTGTTGTAAAAGTTACATATAATTCTTTAATGTAAAGTATGGTAAGGATGTATTTATCGAGGGTTAACACGGGAAACAACTCTTTCTCGAACGTACGCCATTTTCGAACTGTTGGCGATCAGAAATGCTTCTGGTTGGCTTATACTGGCCGGAAGTGCGCGTGAGAAATCACCTGGATTGCAGTTGCGTATATGTGGTTACAAATAGTGTTTAAAGAATAAAACAAGACATACACCTACTTGCAGTAAGGTTGTCATACAAAATAGAACATTTGTCACAAAGAAAATAGAACATTTGTGATTTAGTGCGAAAGGAATTAATTAAAAGACAAAATAAAGAGTTCAGCTTGAGTGATCTTCTTTTGTCTTTTAATCAATTCCTACCGTACTAAATCACAAATGTTCTATTTTCTTTATAACAAATGTATATTTTTGTATGACAACCTTACTGCAAGTAGGTGTAACTGACACAAAACAAAAACAAAACAATCCCACAATTCCTACCTCGCTCATCACCATCAGCTATGTGGATATACCCTTCTCTCAGTCCATTGATCCCAGCGTGACAAGCCTCTACTGTAGGAACCATACCAGCACGAATACCATACCGAAGATTCTCTACCATTTGATTGAACGCTGCTTGCACAGTCTTTAGTCTGTCACGCAACACTTCCAAGTCTTCGACTGTATTTGGTTTAAGGTAACGCAATCCACTTCCTAAGTCATGTCCAATGTCACAAATAGGAACCATAGCGCACCATAGATTTGGAAGAAGCATATAATCACCTTTGAATGACGTGAAATAGAAACCAATTAGTGCTGGGAATTTTATTCGTAGTATGTATGGAGCTATTTTACTGAAATGTTGGCTAAGGTTTTGTTTTTTGAATACACTGCAAACACGGCATTTTTCGAAATGCGCTGATATGATCCAACGCATGTATATCCTAGACCATACTTCAATACATGTAAAACTTGTAACCTTACCCACCCACCCCCTATGAGGAATAGTTTCGTACCTGCATAATAATTGGTACTGTATGTATATCCTAGACCATACTTCAATACATGTACGACTTGTAACCTTACCCACCCACCCCCTATGAGGAATAGTTTCGTACCTGCATAATAATTGGTGCTGTATGTATATCCTAGACCATACTTCAATACATGTACGACTTGTAACCTTACCCACCCACCCCCTATGAGGAATAGTTTCGTACCTGTATAATAATTGGTACTGTATGTATATCCTAGACCATACTTTAATACATGTAAAACTTGTAACCTTACCCACCCACCCCCTATGAGGAATAGTTTCGTACCTGTATAATAATTGGTACTGTATGTATATCCTAGACCATACTTTAATACATGTACGACTTGTAACCTTACCCACCCACCCCCTATGAGGAATAGTTTCGTACCTGTATAATAATTGGTACTGTATGTATATCCTAGACCATACTTTAATACATGTACGACTTGTAGCCTTACCCACCCACCCCCTATGAGGAATAGTTTCGTACCTGTATAATAATTGGTACTGTATGTATATCCTAGACCATACTTTAATACATGTACGACTTGTAGCCTTACCCACCCACCCCCTATGAGGAATAGTTTCGTACCTGTATAATAATTGGTGCTATATGTATATCCTAGACCATACTTTAATACATGTACGACTTGAGACAAAGCCTTGGACTCCCGCAACGACAATTTCATCCTGTCTATCTTCAAACTGTCAACCTCTTTCAAAAGAGCTTTACTTTTGTCTGTGAAGTTCTTCTTCGCTGTTGGTGACTCATCGTATATTCGGAATTTTTGTCGAATTTCTTCGACAGACACAGGTCTTTTGTATGCAATTTTGTTCGGGAAGGTTTCATAATAAAGTGTTTGTACTTTGTCCAGAATATCGTAGAAGCCACTGTCCTTTGCCTCGCTTGATGATTTGCACATGTTGGTATATGCTGAAAGAGAAAGGTTAATAGAGATAGATATGCCATCTGCACGATGACGTCATTTTAATACCAGTACCAGAATGCTTTTCGAATTTTGTTTTTTTTATTCAGATAATCATTCTCTCTTTAGAATACTGGAACAATTGCCCTATTTCACTATGACGTCACATCAAAACTTACTATTGTCTTAAGGCTAAGGATCATGGACGCCAGTGGGGGACAGATTCATTGAATACACAATAAAATTGCATTTACAAGACGGAGAGGAAAGAAATGACAACAAAATGCCATAAATATGAAAGTATAAACATAGACACATAACATACATAAAAACTAGATATGAGGCTAAATTTTTAAAGAGAAGGAAGATTTAGTTGAAATTGCCATTGTTTTCGGCGATTCTATCACCCACTGTAAACACATTGTGACGTCATAATGAAATAGGGCAATTGACACTAATAGGGCAATTGACATGTTAATGATGATGCTAATAATGATGATAACAATAATGATGATAGTGATGACAATGATTACGGACCATTATGATAATGGTGGTGATGATGCATGATGATAATGATGGTTACGATAATGGTAATGACGATATTCCTGCCTTACCATCATATTTAGACCTCTCACAGGACGGTTTCTTGGAAATCAAGACAATACCAACAATGAGTACAATAAGACCAAGCAGAAAAACAAACACAGTAACTCCGATAAGAACACAATATGAACATCGCCTTCTGGTCTTCTTATCTTTTGACGTTACACCGTTAGAAGGTAGAATACTGAGAATACAATAGACAAGTTAACAATGCAAATAAAGACAATATCCAAAATATTAAAGACAGATTAATCGTAAAACAAACACACAAACAAACATTGAAATAAAAAGCAAATAGACCAACAAACAGACAGACAAACAGACAAACAAAAAGACAAACAAACAAACAGACAGACAAATAAACAAACAAACAAATAAACAAACAGACAGACAGACAGACAGACGAACAAACAAACGAACAAACAGACGAACAAACAAACAAACATTAAAATAAAAAAGCAAACAGACATACAAAAAGACAGACAAACAAACACACAAACAAACAAACATTGAAATAAAAAAGCAAACAGACAGACAAACAACCAGACAAGCAAACAAACAGACAATCAATCAATCAAACAGACAAACAAACACACATACATACAATGAAATAAACAAACCGACAAACAAACAAACATCAAACAGTCAGAATGCAACAAACAGACAAACAAACATACAATCAAATATTAAAACAAACACAGACAGACAAACAAAAAATCGAACAAGCGAACAGACAAACAAACAAAATATACAAAGAATTAAAAAAAAACAGCAAATATACATACAAAAAAATACAATATACAAAAACACAGTAAAAAAAAAATAAAGACAAAGTAACAAAAACCTGGAGCAATTATAAGAAAAAATGAATAAAAATTGAATAAATCAATTGAATTTTAATATTATTTTATGTGGTGACAATAATGGTGATGATAATTGATAGAATGATGATGATAATGACGACGATGATTTTTATCCTATTCAACCCTTTCATTTATATTATATTCATTTGATTCAGATCTGACCTGTAGCTAAGCAAAGTATTTTTTTAGATCTTGATAGAGAACGATACAACAATGCTTAGCGACCTTTGTTTTTACTTATATCTCGAAATCAAACGGTAGACAATAACTATCCCCAGGGGGCTACCCCTTGATTTCACACCCCGTCTACACGGATCCGGATACTTTTGAAACCGCATACTTTTTTATGCGAATCGGCCTATCGTCCACACGAACTTCCAGTGAATCCGGTCACCGAAACCGCATACTTTTACTTGAATCCTCCGGATACGCGTGGACGCAAATATTTCTATGCGGTTTCAGCCGGATCGGATTCGTGTACTTGACGAGGCCTCAATTTGCAACCCTTACAGCTAGTCTCAATTTTAAGTACTTTTTAACCCATAATGTATTTTTCATTAAGACATTTTTTTGAAACTACATCAATATTCGATACGATTCTCACGCTTTTACTGATCGATTCGAATATTAGTGTAACAAAAATATATTGACAAAACTGGAAATGTTGAAGTTGTTTTTGAAATCACACAAATGATTGTTTTATCGCCAGAATTAATACTGCTTTTCCGCATTGACTTGGTTTTATTTTTAAATCCTAACAATTTCCAGCAGTGTGCTTTCGAATTCATTGTAAATTTTCCATCGTTCTTTTCTGCTTAAAATTCCATCAAAAAGCAATATTTGAAATCGTTTTTTGATTAAACATTTAAGTCATATTTAGTTAGGAATATTTGTCATAACATACTACACAATAAGTACAAAAAGCGTTATTATTGCTACTCAAACCATCCTACCTTACACTCCCAGATAACTCATCTCGTATCAGCTCTTCTCTACTCAGAGCACTTTCAAATTCCACGGCATCTTCTTGTAACTTGAAGCTGCTGTCAACATCGTCATAAGGGTCGGCCATGTCAATGTTCTTAAAATACTTCTTCCTCCGACTAAACTCTGTACAAAACTTAGATTATTCCCACAACTGGATTACTATTATTCCAAGCGTTTGACTACCTTCTTAGTAGAGTAAAAAACCTGTTTATCTTGGGTGAAGTGAAGTTGAAGAAGCGTTGTTGACGGCCTTCATATTTTCGCGTCTGAACCGACTGAAGTCATTCAATCGTGCAAAATTTATGCACAAGTTAGTTCTTTAAGGTCATAAATTATTGCTTGGATTCGTTCGTTTCACTTGAATGCATTATCGCAGGCTTGGTAGGTTCATTTACGTGTCTAGAAAATCGCGACGTTGGTCATGAATTGCTGTAGCCGCAGAAAGATGTTACGAAGTCCAGAGTATTGCTGGTCGAAGTAGGTTGACATAGCGTCCAGTGCCAGTAGTTTATCTTGTAGAATGACATGTATAAATAATTGTTCCACCACCTGATCTTTATTATTCGATAACGTCTTCGATAACTTTGTGCATGAGGTTAGAGGTTGAGGCATTTTACTTTATGAGATTGATACATGTGGCGAAAAGGTTTGGGGAAGTATGTATGGCAGTACATGGGGGAAGTGATTTGTGAAAAATGATGACGGTGAAGATGATGATGGTGATGATGATGATGATGGTGAAGATGATGATGGTGATGATGATGATGATGGTGAAGATGATGATGGTGATGATGATGATGATGGTGAAGATGATGATGGTGATGATGATGATGATGATGATGATGATGGTGAAGATGGTGATGATGATGATGATGGTGAAGATGATGATGGTGATGACGATTGTGATGATGACGATTGTGGTGTTGATGATTGTGATGATGATGATGGTGAAGATGATGATGGTGATGATGATGATGATGGTGAAGATGATGATGATGGTGAAGATGATGATGGTGATGATGATGATGATGATGATGGTGAAGATGGTGATGATGATGATAGTGAAGATGATGATGGTGATGATGATGATGATGGTGAAGATGATGATGGTGAAGATGATGATGGTGATGATGATGATGATGGTGAAGATGATGATGGTGGTGATGACGATTTTGGTGTTGATGATTGTGATGACGATTGTGATGATGAAGATGGTGCTGTTGTTGCTGATGATGATGACTATCAAGATTACGATGATGAAGTGAAGAAGTAAAAGATGAGTGATGATGTTGCAGATGATAATGATGATGACAGCGATAATGATGGTGATGATGGTGGTGGTGATGATGATAATGATGATGACAGCGATAATGATGGTGATGATGGTGGTGGTGATGATGATAATGATGATGACAGCGATAATGATGGTGATGATGGTGGTGGTGATGATGATAATGATGATGACAGCGATAATGATGGCGATGATGGTGGTGGTGATGATGATAATGATGATGACAGCGATAATGATGGTGATGATGGTGGTGGTGATGATGATAATGATGATGACAGCGATAATGATGGTGATGATGGTGGTGGTGATGATGATAATGATGATGACAGCGATAATGATGGTGATGATGGTGGTGGTGATGATGATAATCATGATGACAGCGATAATGATGGTGATGATGGTGGTGGTGATGATGATAATCATGATGACAGCGATAATGATGGTGATGATGGTGATGATGATAATGATGATGACAGCGATAATGATGGTGATGATGGTGGTGTTGATGATGATAATGATGATGACTGCGATAAAGATGGTGATGATGGTGGTGGTGATGATGATAATTTTGATGACTATGGTTATGGTAATGATGAAGATGATAAAGATGAGCAACAATGTTGCAAAAGATATATGATGGTGATGATGATGATGGTGGTGGTGATGATGACTAAGATGACGGAGATGTTAATAATGCTGATGATGATTGCGATGATCACTGCTGTTGTTATATGATGATGATGATGATGATGATGATAGTAATAATGATCCTGAAGATGGTGGTGCAAATGATGCGGCCATTGTTTGCGAGAATGGTGATGCTGATAATTTAAAAAAATTGATGATGATGTGATTATAGTGATGAGTATAATTACAATGATGAGATGATGATAAAATGAATCGATCATGGCTATAATATTAGTACTTGCTGAAAACCAAATATTATTTTTTGCTGTCAATGTAATTAATGATCATTTAGTTCATAATTGTCTCACGCTGATAATCTACTCTGCATGATATACAGCTTCATTTCACTGAATCCATTAAAGAATCAACCTCATTAAATTAGATATAATCTCTGTTATGTAATCATCAATTAATTGCAACCATCCAATCAAAACATAAAGACACCGCTATTAAGCAAGCTAGTGTCTGAGGTCACGTTTTCATTCACAATAGTTACATAGCACTTTGCTAAAGTATTTCTTGTTAATTATTGTCCTTCCGTTTCATAACACATGTTGGTTGGTATTCTACTCTAGTGGTCAAACAGTACAGTCAATGAATAGAACACACACAGTGATACACCTATTTGAACACACATGGACAATATGGCATCAACTATTTAAAAAGGGTTGTCCAACGCAATAGGCCATTCAAAGACGGACAAGAATTTTATTCAATGAATAGAACACACAGGGATACACCTATTTGAAAAAGGTTGTACAACGCAGTTTTTGCAAGACAGAAAGCAATTATAGGCATGCAGCTATTTAAAAAAAAATGGTTGTCTAAGGCGATAAGTCATCCCAATATACGGTAAGGAATTATAGGCATACACCTATTTGAAAAAGGTTGTCCAACGAGATAGGCCATTCCAAGACGAATAGAGCACACACAGGGAGAAGGCATACATCTATTTGAAAAAGGTTGTCCAAGGCCATTCTAAGACGGATCGATAGAAATTTTATTTATTGAACAGAACACACGAGGAGAAAGCATACATCTATTCCAAGGCAATATGTCAATGAATTATGGGCATACGCCTATTTGAAAAAGGTTGTCCAAGGCGACAGGTCATCCAATACGGTAAGGAATTATAGGCATACACCTATTTCAAAGGTTGTCCAACGCGATAGGCCATTCCAAGACAGAAAGGACTTGTTTATTCAATGAATAGAACACACACAGGGAGAAGGCATACATCTATTTGAAAAAGGGTTGTCCAAGGCGATAGGTCATTCCAAGACAGAAAGGAATTATAGGCATACATCTATTTCAAAAAGGTTGTCCAAAGCGATAAGTCATCCCGATACGGTAAGGAATTATAGGCATACAACTATTTCAAAAAGGTTGTCCAAGCTAGGTTATATGTCATTACAAGCTAGACAGTAAGGAATTATGGGCATATACGCCTATTTCAAAAAGGTTGTCCAAGGCAATAGGCAATTGGTTCAAAAATACGAAATGCAAAAAAAAAAAAAAATTATAGGCATACAAAAAAGTTCAAAAACGTTGTTGGTTATTTCAAGACGGAAAGGAACTATTGGTTTACAGGATGTGCCATAAAGGTTGTCCAGAGTATTCTAAAGAAATAGGAACAACATTTTCAGTCAATGATTAATTTGCGAGCATTTTATTTATCTTTACTTTTTTCGTATTTTTAGCTTAAATATTATTTTAGTGTGCACACTTTTAAATAGAAAACAAATCTTAAATAATAAATAACACTAGGTATCTAGCTCATTAAAAACAATTTTGCATAGTTTTACAATTTTGAATTAGAGCGAAAACACTAGAACCATGAAATAAAAACAAAATAGTTACTAACTAATAGTTTTTAATTTAGTGACTATTTAGTCAGTATCACTCAACCAGTATCACTGGGCCCACAGTAATTGGCCGATGCTGTTGTGGTGTCCCTGCCTATTGTCTTAAGTGCTAATTTACTTATTTATTTTGTATATTTATTGTAGAAACGTAAAATTTATTTAGGCGAAGAAAAATAAAATAAAATAAAATAAAATAAAAAAAAATAAAAAAAAATAAAATAAAATAAAATAAAATAAAATAAAATAAAATAAAATAAAATAAAATAAAATAAAATAAAATAAAATAAAAACCAGAAACATCAAATCATCAACTAACATCAACTAACAATTTGACATCACACACTAACAATTTGATTTTGTTTCATGGTTCTAGTGTTTTCGCTCTATAGCAGACATGGTCATTAAATATATATATATAGTTCTGTACAATTATCCACTCAATTATCTCAAACGATGGCAAGACATTTTGTGCTTTACAAGTATTTTCTTGACGTAAAAACTAATTTATAATCAAAAATATCATTAAAACTGATGTCATTCAGTACTACCAAAGTCGTCATAATCACAAACATTAGCTATCATTAGTATCATATCACCACCATTAAAATCATCATCATTATCACAATCATCAATGCCATCACCACCATCACTACCACCTCCAACCAACATTGATCATCATCATTATCACAACCACCATCATCAATGACATCACCACCATCACTACCTCCACCAACATTTATCACCATCATTATCACAACCACCATCATCAATGACATCACCATTATTCTTACTACCATTGTCACCACCACAATCACCACTACAATTATCATCACCATTGCCACAACCACCACCATCATCATCAACGCTATCAATCACCAATACATCAATCATCACTACCATTATCACCACCATCACCATTGCCACAACTACCACTACCATCATCATCAACGCCATCAATCACCACCACCATCATGATCATCAACGCCATCATTCACCAATACATCAATCATCACTATCATTATCACCACCACCATCATGATCATCAAGTCAATTAAGCACTAATATATCATTCATCACTACCATTATCACCACCACCATCATGATCATCAAGTCAATCAATCACTAATACATCGCCATCATCCTTATCACCACCATTATCCCCACTACAATTATCCTGATCACTATCATAATCATGATTATCATCATACCACTGCTAGCGCTATAGCATTGGTGCTTAGAATTTGAATGTCACTGTCAAAGACTTCAGGACGTAAAGAATGTCAAACATCAGCTTTATCGTGTTACGATTAACCTTCTAAGTACTATGTTATCTGTTTAAACAATTCAACTAGCTAGGTCGAGAGGCACTTGAAAGGTTTTGCTCGTCCACTCGTGCAACATGATAGAAATGCAAACTAGCTACTAAACTAGTATAATCTGCGTCGTTGTTTGTTATATATATACGATTGATTGGATTCTGATTTGGTATTTTTGAATGTAACGAGACGAAAGTGATTGATATCACTTCAATGATTTTCGAACATTTCGAGTTCGTTGTTTGCAGTGAGACAGATTCTCGAACATTGCATCGCGTGTCCATGAACACTTTAGTGGCTTTCGAATATTGGATTGGATCAGATAAATAATTGAGTACCGAAAAAATAATCTTTCCGGGGAGGAAGTTTAGTGGAAGCACGGGAGGGGGACTCCCTTTGTCGATCGTTGCATCGCGTGACTATGAACACTTTAGTGGCTTTCGAATATTGGATTGGATCAGATAAATAATTGAGTACCGAAAAAATAATCTTTCCGGGGGAAGTTTAGTGGAAGCACGGGAGGGGGACTCCCTTTGTCGATAGTTGCATCGCGTGACTATGAACACCTTAGTGGCTTTCGAATATTGGATTGGATCAGATAAATAATTGAGTACCGAAAAAATAATCTTTCCGGGGAGGAAGTTTAGTGGAAGCACGGGAGGGGGACTCCCTTTGTCGATCGTTGCATCGCGTGACTATGAACACTTTAGTGGCTTTCGAATATTGGATTGGATCAGATAAATAATTGAGTACCGAAAAAATAATCTTTCCGGGGGAAGTTTAGTGGAAGCACGGGAGGTGGACTCCCTTTGTCCAAGTGGCCATGGTAGGGTGATCTGGACGATCCGTTTTAGAGTTGAATATATTTCCTGTGTGCACTATTTAGGGTTATTTTGGGATTCTGATTCAAAGACAATTACGTAACATGACTCCATATCTGTCAGGCTATTTTTACTTGGCTTTGGATCATCGCACAGTCGTACCTTTAGGGGTTGAAATGAACAAGGCTTGAACAGCTTTTTTTAATTTATGCGTACCTTTTAGGGATCATTTTCAAAATCAACTGCCACTTCGACAAAGGGAGTCCCCCCTCCGGGCGCAAGTAATTGATAGCATTTCAATGATTTTCGAACATTTCGAATTGGTAATTTATTGCAGTGGGAGAGATTCTCGAACACTGCATCGCGTGACCATAAACACTTTAATGGCTTACGAAAATTCAATTGGAATATATAAATAAGTAATGATTTTGCTACCACGCAACGCGTGACAATGGGAGAGCATTCAAATGATTTTCGAACATTCGATTGGATAAAATGAATAAGCATAATTAAGGAAAGAAATTAGTGAAAATATATGTGGCATGTTTTCTCAGGTTGCATGCCCCGCGTGACAATTATCAAGGAAATGATTTACTTTGGAACATCCGATCGGATTCTGAAAACAATCAAATGACTTTTAAAAGCTAGACGGCGAGAAATTTTGTAACTTGAGTTAAATGATTGTTTTTTAAAAATAGACCCAAACAACAAACGTCGTGAACCAAAATCATCTTGATAATGACAACTTGTGACAGCAGAGAAAAACGGGAAAATGGAGGTATTGTAGACGTGGAAAGAGCCGGTAGCAAACGACAAATGCATAGAGAAGTGACCCCCGTTATCCGGCGCCATCACCAATATCAACATCATTATCATCAACAACATCACAATCATCATCATCATCATCATCATCATAATCGTCATCACCGCCATCGTCAAAATCATTATCAACATCAGCAACAACCATATCTTCAACAACAACATCATCACCATCAACTTTATCACCATCAACAACATCTACAACAACAACAACGACAACAGCAATAACGACAACGACGACAACAACAGCAACACCAACAACAACGACATCATCACCATCACCTTTATCATCATCAACAGCATCTACAACAACAACGACAACAGCAATAACGACGACGACGACAACAACAGCAACACCAACAACAACGACATCATCACCATCACCTTTATCATCATCAACAGCATCTACAACAACAACGACAACAGCAATAACGACGACGACGACGACAACAACAGCAACACCAACAACAACGACATCATCACCATCACCTTTATCATCATCAACAGCATCTACAACAACAACGACAACAGCAATAACGACGACGACGACAACAACAGCAACACCAACAACAACGACATCATCATCACCATCACCTTTATCATCATCAACAGCATCTACAACAACGACAAAAACGACATCATCACCACCATCACCTTTATCATCATCAACAGCATCTACAACAACGACAAAAACGACATCATCATCACTATCACCTTTATCATCATCAACAGCATCTACAACAACAACGACAACAGCAATAACGACGACGACGACAACAACAACGACATCATCATCACCATCACCTTTATCATCATCAACAGCATCTACAATAACGACAAAAACGACATCATCATCATCACCTTTATCATCATCAACAGCATCTACAACAACAACAACAGCAATAACGACAACGACGACAACAACAACGACATCAACACCATCACCTTTATCATCATCAACAGCATCTACAACAACAACAACAACAACGACATCATCATCACCATCATCTTCCATGTTCACCATCCACAACGCCAATGACCATATCGAGGTATACGAGGTTAGTTGTAGTTGTTGTCTCGAGGTACCTGGTACTGGGGCTAATGACACTTCATCTTATCATCTTCTCTCTATTGATGTTCTAAGACAAAAAAATCCATAGTTTATTTTTGGGTTAGTGTTATGAATATATATACACCTATTTCAATAATCGTTGTCGCAATCAAAACTACAGGCCACACTCTGAAGCCTGCTAAGGATGTCGGTAATATCAACATAATTTGAGATTTATTACACGTTTTTTCAACAAATATTTGTTTCATCGTTTACCACTGCAACAACTTGTTATGGTCATATAACACAAGCACGTACAACCAAAATATGCTATGAATAAATCGATAACAAGAGACGAAATACCGACATCCTTTGCAGACTTTACAATGTGGACTACGGCTTTGTATGCGACAACGATTTTTGAAATAGGTGTAGATAGTTTTAGAATTACTTGATTGATTTGAATCTTTCTTTCTCGAATGATGTTTCTGGAGGTTCGCATTCGTAAGACGCTAAACATAAACCTATGAAGAGAAATACAGCGTTACTGATTGATAATCGCATATTATAATATTCCTTCTTCTATTCATCATCATCATCGCTACAGATATCATCATCATCATCGTCGTCGTCGTCATCAAAGCTGATCGTCGTTATCATCATCATCAATATCAAACTAATATCATCATCACCATCATCATCACTGTCACCATCAACTTAATATCATCATCATCATCACGGCCATCACCATCAACATAACATAATATGATCATCATCATCGTCATCATCATCACCATCATTATCAACATAATATCATCGTCGTCGTCATCATCATCGTCATCGTCGTCGTCATCATCATCATCATCGTATCGGCATATAGTCAACTCACTGTCATCGGAGAACACTGGTGCGGTCATTAAGTAATTCAGCACAGTACGATTCCTATCGTAAGATATCTGAAAATAAATACATGAAAATATAATATATATTATCAGAATCAAGTTGAACATTCAAGAGTGTTTCAGAAAATATACTGTGATAATGACAAAGGTGGCAAAGGTACGGTATTGATTATAATGATGATGATGATGATGATGATGATGATGAAAATTATGATGATGGGGATGTTGATGATGATGATGATGTTAAAAATTATGATAATGGTGATGATGATGATGACGATAATGATGATGATGAAAATGATGATAATGAAGATGATCTTGATGATGATTCGATGTTGAAAATTATGATAATGGTGATGATGATGATGATGACGATAATGACGATGATGAAAATGACGATGATGAAAATGATGATGATTAAAATGATGCTGCTGATGATGATGATGATGGTGATGATGAAAATGATGATGATGAAAATGATGATGATGATGATGCAAATGATGATGAGGATGATGATGATGATGATGATGAAAATGATGATGATGATGACGACGATGGTGATGATGAAAATGATGATGATGATGGTGATGATGAAAATGATGATGATAATGATGATGAAGACTCACCGTAGTTTCTTTCCAGGATACGAATTCTGTTATGACTTTGGATAATTGCCAGAATTTCTTGAAACAAAATATGTAAAATGTTATGAAAGCTAAAAAACCCAGCAGCAACAAGAACAAGAACAAAAACAGCAATAACAAGGGATCTGCAGAAGCAGCACCCTCAGCAGCAGCAGCAACAACAACAACAAGAACAGTAAAAAAAAAAACCATCAGTAGCAACCAACACAGCCAACACAAAAGAGCGCCCTGGGAACGAGGTTGCTCAAGAACAACAGCCACAACAAAACAAAAGGACTGCTGAAGCAGCATCAACAACAACACCTGTAGCAATGTAATCCGAGCTGTAACTTCTATATGGTTGTAAATACCTCGAAGTTGATTTGTCCATTAGCAATCCTGTTTGTATACCCTTCGTTGAGAAAATAGACATCTTTCAAGAACAAACCAAAGAATGGAATCACGTATTCATTCTGAAAACAATCATGTAAATATTCAATCAATGATCCAGCCAATCAATCATGATAAATCAATCAACCAAACAATCAATGAATGAACGAACGAAGCAACCAGTCAATCAATTAATCAATCATTGAATCAATCAAACAATCAAACAAACAATGAATGAATGAACGAACCAAGCAATTATTGAGCCAATCAATCATCCAATCATTCAATCGATAGAGTAATTATTCAACAAATCAAACAACAATCAATCAATGAAGGAACGAATCAATCAAATATTAGATGATTCATGATCAATCAATCAATCAATCAATCAATCAATCAATCAATCAATCAATCGATTGATCGATCAATTATTCAACAAATCAAACAACAATCAATCAAAGAACGAACGAACGAATCAATCGATTATTAGTTAGTATCCAATCATTCAATCAATCAATCAATCAATCAATTAATCAATCAATCAATCAATCAATCAATCCATCAATCAAGATCTAGTAATCATTTAATCAAAATGGTTCATTTTACCGATTCATCTTTTCTGTCGTGTGCAGCCTTAAAGGACTTCCTGTACGCGCCAAAGTTATTGCCAGGATACATCTCTCTCTCAAGGCGGTCAAACTTCTTGTCCTTTACTTTAGACCACTATAAAAAAATATAGTATGTATATATGTCATTAATAATTCATACGTCTTCACTCCAATCAGTTAGACCATTTTTGGTCACATGTATGAGGTTTTAATCTTAGCATTATCCTCATCATCATCATCAATGTCATCACCAATATTATCATCGCCATCATCATCAATGTCATCACCAATATTATCATCGCCATCATCATCAATGTCATCATAATAATCAACATCATCAATTTCATCACCAACATCATCATCGTTGTCATCATCATCATCAGTTTCATCACCATCATCATCATCATCGTTGTCATCATCATCATCATCATCAATTTCATCACCAACATCATCATCGTTGTCATCATCATGATCCATTTCATCACCAACATCATCATCGTTGTCATCATCATCATCAATGTCATCACCAACATCATCATCGTTGTCATCATCATCATCAATTTCATCACCAACATCATCATCGTTGTCATCATCATGATCCATTTCATCACCAACATCATCGTTGTCATCATCATCATCAATGTCATCACCAACATCATCATCGTTGTCATCATCATCATCAATTTCATCACCAACATCATCATCGTTGTCATCATCATGATCCATTTCATCACCAACATCATCATCGTTGTCATCATCATCATCAATGTCATCACCAACATCATCATCGTTGTCATCATCATCATCAATTTCATCACCAACATCATCATCACCATCATCATCGTTATTATCATCATCGTTATCATCATAATCAACACCATCACCAATATCATCATCGTTAACGTTATAATCATCACCGACATCATTATCTTTATCACCGTCATTATCATCATCAATGTCATCACCAATATCCTCATCACCATCATCAATGTCATCATAATAATCAACATTATCATCACCGTCATCATCATCACCAACATCATCTTCATCAGCGTCATCATCATCACCATCATCATCAATGTCATCATCATAATCATCACCACCACTAATGTCATCACCATCAATATCATCGTCATCATTATCGTCATCACTATCATTACCGTTTTCTTCAGCCTAGCAACAGGACTCATGTTCATACCAGCTATGATCGCCATAGCAGAGTTAAAGTTCCCACGGTCGTAACAATCCGTAGCCACTTCAATGAAATAATCGATAACCTTTGCTCGAGTATTTTTCTTGTGTCCCTTGGTTATAACAAAAGAACGACATATACAGACATTGAAATAGTAAGTCAACATGATTGGGGATGGCAGGGTGGCAGGGTGGTTTACTGCACTTATGAACGCTGTGGTCCAGGTACGAGTTATTGGTTATTAACAAAAGAACTATCCTGCAAAACAGGCGTTCTTTTCGTTCTTTTGGAGTTTCCTCTCCCACCTTTCTATTTTAGTCTAGGCCCCGCGTTTCTCGCAGGTATCAAGGCAACACGGGAACCCTAAAATCCGATTTTGTTTTCTCCAAAACCCAAAGGCCTAAAGGCCTCCAAAACCCGCAGGCTACAAAAGAACGAGATTACCCTGCGAGCAGAGGTTCCTTTCTCTTACCTCTTCGTTCTAGGTAAGTGCAGACAGGAACCTCTGCTCGCAGGGTAGAACGAGGTTAACAGACTTTAAACTAGTAGCGATAGGTCAACAAGATGGTGTTGTATGCGTGGCATAGTGGTTTACCGCATTTCTGACCGCTGTAATTCAGGTTCGAGTTTCGGCTTGTGAACGGATTATACAATAATGTCATTAACGTTGTCCACATAAAGTAGAGATTAACACTACAACATGTGACACGTGATTCTTTATTTAGACTCTTTCTAGCCACTTCGTAGTAACTCTATAGCCACTTCGTAGCTAACTGTGTCAGATACTTAAACATTAGCCACTGGCTGCTAGGGAGATTTGGTAGGATTATTCTCCTCAACTCACCATACATATTTCTGTAGCGACCAGATAACCAAGCCTATTAAACCATTCTACGTAGGCCTGTAAACTTGACGTTCGCTTTACAAAGCTTAGCGTCGACTGAAAAAAAACATTCAACATTACAAACGTGAAGTACAATGCTATTCGTTTGTCTCACAAATGTAGTAGGTTTTGAAGCGACGTTTCTATTGCTTCTGCTAGTCTTCAAGAAAGCGTACAACACACGCATTTGTATATTGATTACAGTGCGAATCGAAAAACCGTAGGCACCCAGAAATGTTTTAGAAATCGTTTATTGTTCGTTCAGAACAACTCAGAAATAACTATATCACCGCAAGAAGTTTTACTGTGTAGTTTTGTAGTTAAAGTTGTTTGTGAGTTGTTCAACGAACAATAAACGATTTCTAAAATATTTCTTTGATTCGCACTGTAAAAAGAAAACAGAAAAACTGATTTTTGTTTTTTTTAGCGGACATAAAATAGTGCATGTACTCAATCTCCCATCATGCTTTGAACTGGCGGTCATGCGCATCGCCTATTGCAATCCCAGCGTGCATCACGCACACTTTGCGCGCGTACGTTTACATTTCTGGTAAACATCTATATTTCTACTATATAACAGTTATCACGCTAACTATGGAAAATAAAAATATATATATGAAATAACAATAATGATAATCAATTAACAGATTGCATAAAATTTGTACTTAATGTATATAAAAATTTATAAATAAAAATAATAATATTAGTCATAATTTGAATATTTAAATATAACGTAACACATTAGATACTCTCTAAAGTGTTTTGATAAAAAACAGGTAAAGAGGGTGGGTTGTATACATATTATAAAGTTTTTCTATCTTGGATATAAGATAAGAAGTATGGTTACTGTTTTCTCAAACGAATGTTCTCAGTTTTGAATTACCTTAAAATCAGCATCATCACGTGATATGAAAGTTTCAACGAATTCTTCGGGTCCAATATTTGCCAGGCGTTCCTGATGAGAACAACATTGATCAGAATAAATAGTTAATACTTTTATATTGCGGTAGGTGCTACAGGAGAATAAATATTAGTATATACATGATTCACAACCTCATAAGAACGCGCGCTCTCATTGGCTAGCTATCTCGGAATCTGAGACCATATTCACTGCTCAAGCTCGGAATATTGCTTCTCGGCAAAATGGCGTCTCGTTTTGCAACAATTATCGATGAAGAAATTGAAAAAATTCAACAAAACGCAATTCCACAAAACACAAAGAAAGCTACAAAGTTTGGTTTAAGTGTTTTTCAAGGTAAAACGGTATTTTAAACATAAAAAAATTTGACTCGCCGCTCGGTAAATATTCATTGATAACCACTTCGCCTTCGGCGAATAATTGCTAAATATATAATTTCAACTCCTTTAATAATTTGATTAGTTATCAACTTCCTCAATATTTTCATTTTTACGAATTTCAAAATTACTATGACTTTATACTCTTTGTTTGGCATCATTTTCTGCCACGGTATCTCTAAAGATGTTTTAGGTTTTGTTTTCCAAAGTCTAATGACTCTGGATGGTCGCTTACGAGAGAGGAAAAACAATGAAAAAGTCCAAACTTGAGTCCTAAAGGTGGTCGCGGTTGCTTACGAATGTGGTCGCTTACGAGATAGAGATTTATTACAGAGTTTATATGGGAAACAAAACGGGAAATTGAAATAGTGGTCGCTTACGGGAGATGATAGCTTACGAGAGAGGGAAAACAATGAAAAAGTCCAAAACTTGAGTCCTAAAGGTAGTCGCGATTGCTTACGAGAGTGGTCGCTTACGAGATAGAGATTTATTACAGAGTTTATATGGGAAACAAAACGGGAAATTGAAATAGTGATCGCTTTATATACGGGAGATGTTCGCTTACGTGAGAGATTTATTACAGAGTGTATATGGGAAACAAAACGGGACATTGAAATAGTGATCGCTTTATACGGGAAATTGTCGCTTACGTGAGAGATTTATTACAGAGTTTATTTATATGGGAAATAAAACGGGACATTGAAATAGTGATCGCTTTATACGGGAGATGTTCGCTTACGTGAGCGGTCCTTAAGAGAGTCAACTGTAATTAATTACAATCATTGTTTCTACGAAGGTTTTCGTCACACATGTACAGTAACATGACAAACTGCAGCTAGGATAATGACTGATATTGATCTTGTTGTTGGTTTTTATAATACACCTATTTCAATAATCGTTGTCGCAATCAAAGTTACAGTCCACACTCTGAAGCCTGCTAAGGATGTCGGTCATATCAACATAATTTGAGATTTATTAGGACGTATTTTCAAGAAATATTTGTTTCATCATCTACCACTGCAACAACTTGTTATGGTTATATAACACAAACACGTACAACCAAAGTATGCTAGAAATAAGTCGATAACAAGAGAAGAAATACCGACATCGTTTGCAGGCTTTAGAGTGTGGACTGTAGCTTTGTTTGCGACAACGATTATTGAAATAGATGTATATCTTTTTTTTTTAACGTAGGTGCTGCGATAAAGACTTTGTAAGTCGGCCCCCTAGATATCTTTACACTGCTACGGACATGAAAGGTTTGTCGACAAAAGTGTATGATATTTAATATACTTGAAATTATCTGAAGAAGCGGCAGAATCTTGTCTTAACGGCATAATTTATTTCTTAAAACGCACTCAATGCTTTTACAATCTAATATATACAGGAAAAAAGAAATTAATAATAATAATTAATTAATAAAATTGATAAAATTAAAGGTATAAAAGATATGTCATTATCTACAAAAAAAAAAAACTGTACTAAAACTAAAAGAGAAAAGTTTTAAGTTTTTTCTTAAAAATGTCAATTGTTTCTGAGTTTTTGATGTTCAGTGGTAAAGTATTCCACAGCTTGTGGGCACACACACACACAAAGCAAATGCTCGATCTGCAAAGGCTACCTGTAAAATCAAAAATCCTCTGACCCCATAGCCCTCCCCTCCCCCACTCTCACCCAATCCCCAAGAGCCGCCACGCAGGCTACTGAGCGGACACTTATCTATATAAGGGTACCCTAAGATTATTGTTTGCATTTCCTCTAGTATATAATAAAGGTCTACCATCTATGAATTTATCTATGAGATAATGAAGAACACTATGAGCTCTTTCATCAACAGGAAGCCAATTTAATTCTTTAAAAATGTCTATTGACTTCTTATCCTGCTTATGTTTTTACACCTAAAATAGCTCTACCTGCTCGTTTACGTATTTACTCGAATAAGAGCCGCCCTCGAATAAGCGCCGCATTTTAACGCTAAAATGTTAAATGTAAAGGCCCGGGCAAACAGTTTCAACATTACCTTCAACATCCGTTCGATTTTGTTGAATGGCAATGTGTAAACGGTTTTAATCACTTGCAACATCAATTCAAAATCAATTCAACACGTTCAAAAATGTGGAAAGAGTTTAAAAGTGTTTAAACATTGCCATTCAACAAAATCGAACGGATGTTGAAGCAAATGTTGAAACCGTTTGCCCGAGCCTTTACTCTAGAACAGCATTGGAAATAAATTTGTATCAAAAGCTATATTCTTCAGTTCAAAGTAATTACATTTCACCGCTCGCCCATTATCTCCCCAATATTCGTAGTTCTGATCAAGAAGGCCGACAGCTAGCGAGATCGAGAGCAAATTAATACGGTACCCTCTTTAACGGATCTATTAAACAGGTTCTCCAGGCAATAATACCATAATCAATGAGCGGTTGTACAAGGCTGAAAAGCACCCTTCACAAATATAACAGATGACATAAAAATATTGGGGATTACTAGTACGTTAAAGACATAATACCGAACTCAAATCGGATCAATAACGGTACTGTCACTTCAAGCAGCGAAAACAAGTTTTCTTTTTCTTGCGGTATTGATTCAGCTTGAGGAATATTGACGAGTATTGAGTTAAGTACTGATACATTGTACAAACAGGGTTACTTACGGACGTTTAGGACGCGAATTCTTCCTCGGAGTAGCTCAGTGGCTCAGTTATGTATCGTATAAAGAGAGTTCCTTACGGACGTTTAGGACGCGAATTCTTCCTCGGAGTAGCTCAGTGTCTCAGTTATGTATCGTATAAAGAGAGTTCCTTACGGACGTTTAGGACATGAATTCTTCCTCGGAGTAGCTCAGTGTCTCAGTTATGTATCGTATAAAGAGAGTTACTTACGGACGTTTAGGACATGAATTCTTCCTCGGAGTAGCTCAGTGTCTCAGTTATGTATCGTATAAAGAGAGTTTCTTACGGACGTTTAGGACATGAATTCTTCCTCGGAGTAGCTCAGTGGCTCAGTTATGTATCGTATAAAGAGAGTTACTTACGGACGTTTAGGACGTGAATTCTTCCTCGGAGTAGCTCAGTGTCTCAGTTATGTATCGTATAAAGAGTTACTTACGGACGTTTAGGACTTGAATTCTTCCTCGGAGTAGCTCAGTGTCTCAGTTATGTATCGTATATAAAGAGTTACTTACAGACGTTTAGGACGTGAATTCTTTCTCGGAGTAGCTCAGTGTCTCAGTTATGTATCGTATAAAGAGTTACTTACAGACGTTTAGGACGTGAATTCTTCCTCGGAGTAGCTCAGTGTCTCAGTTATGTATCGTATAAAGAGTTCCTTACGGACGTTTAGGACATGAATTCTTCCTCGGAGTAGCTCAGTGTCTCAGTTATGCATCGTATAAAGAGTTCCTTACGGACGTTTAGGACATGAATTCTTCCTCGGAGTAGCTCAGTGTCTCAGTTATGCATCGTATAAAGAGTTACTTACGGACGTTTAGGACGTGAATTCTTCGTCGGTGTAGTTTTGTACCTATTTTCTATTTATTTATTCATTCATTCATTCATCTTTCTATTTATCTATCAATGATCTAATTCATTCATTCATTAATTAGTTTTATCAAGTTTTATCAAGACGTAAGCTCAGGGGTACGAAATTTACCATCATTTTGTACCTATTTTCTATTTATTTATTCATTCATTCATTCATTCATCTTTCTTTTTATTTATTAATGAATTTTAAAATTATTTCCACTTTCAAAGTAATAAAAAAAACATATCAAGCTAACTGTCAAGTCTAGCCTCTGGCTATTGTCGTTAGCTACTATAATTATATCTCTTTCAATATCCATATCCATAAAGATGAATTGAATTGTAGGTAATACAATGAAATTTGAACACCGTAAAAAAGGGTTGACTTAAATTCACTGGCGTTTCGAGCCTTAGCACTTCGTCGAAAGGGTTTTAAAGGGTTTTAAGGGCTTTAAAAAGCTCGTAACGTTAATAATGGTTATAAGTCAACATTTTTTAGGGTGTTACAAATTTTATTCTATTTCCTATCATTTATATCAAACACCAACGCAGCCTATACTAGTTTATTCGCTAGTTTCAATTTATTTAAGTAAAGCTAAGTTAACATATTTTACGGTGCTTCAAATTTCATTCTATTTCCTATCATTTATATCAAACACCAACGCAGTCTATACTAGTTTACTCGCTAGAATTGAATTGGAAAGGAGGTGTTACTGACGTTTCGGATGTTATTTACTGGAAAAATAACAAAATAACAACTTCATGAGAGCTGCCGGGTGTTATTGAAGAAAATAATTTGAGTAAAAATAGAAACTTGAATTAAATGGCAACTTATAATAAATGGGTGTCACAACAAACTTCGTATGGCCAAAGACTGGCCGGATCTTTATTCTCCGTCGAAGTGAAAAAGTGCATACCTACTTTTATTTTGGAAGTATAGTATTTCATCGGAGTAAAAAAAACAAAAAAAACAAGTTACACGATCACAACGATCTTCGCATGGCCAAAACCTGACGCTACAGAAGTTAATCCTACGTCGGAGCCATTAAAACAGCAGTAAAAAGAAGTGAAAAGTTAAAGGAGATACTTACTGACATTTAGGACGTATAGTATCAGCCATTGGAGTAAATAGAAAACTAACTTACACGATCACAACGATCTGGCCAAAACCTGCCAGTACTACAGAAGTTAATACTACATCGTAGCCGTTATAAAACAACCAAAAAAGTGAAAAATTGTATCCTTACGCACATTTTGGACGTATAATATCAGTCATTGGAGTAAATAGAAAACTAACTTACACGATCAAAACGATCTGGCCAAAACCTGACATTACAGAAGTTAATACTACATCGTAGCCGTTAAAACAACCAAAAAAGTGAAAAATTGTATCCTTATACGCACATTTTGGACGTATAATATCAGTCATTGGAGTAAAAAGAAGACTAACTTACACGATCACAACGAACTGGCCAAAACCTGACATTACAGAAGTTAATACTACATCGTAGCCGTTAAAACAACCAAAAAAGTGAAAAATTGTATCCTTATACGCACATTTTGGACGCATAATATCAGTCATTGGAGTAAATAGAAAACTAACTTACACGATCACAACGATCTGGCCAAAACCTGACACTACAGAAGTTAATACTACGTCGTAGCCGTTAAAACAACCAAGAGGAAGTGAAAAATTGTATACTTACTGAGATTTTCGACGTATAATACTGTTTCATTGGAGTAAAAAGAAAACTAATTTACACACTCAGTGGCACACAAGCAGCGTGTAACTTTCTAACGTGACCGTCATCAGTTATTCGTTGTAGTACTACAAGATCTACATTACGAACCGGTGCGAAAGAAGTTTTGCGATTTAATCCTTGAGGTAATACTGGTTGGATTATTTAGTGTTACTGACACACGTTTCCGTGGGTTTTCGTGTAGTAGATACGAGTAGTATCTTGGTTTTTGTTTTGTAAAGTAATCCTTTATATAGGATAAGAGTTTTGTTACAAATTAACTCACGTTTTAGAAGTTCTTCGTACGTTGTACCATATTCGTACTAGTTTTCGCGGAGAACAGGCATATTTAATTTCGCGGGCATTAATTTTCGCGTTTTTGCCAGAAAAATAAATTTAAGGGTTGTTTTATTTTGTGCGGAAACGTTTTTTCGCGGGTCTTTAATTTCGCATTTTTTTACAAATCGCGCGCGAAAATCGCGAAATTAAAGACTCGCGAAAACTAGTACGAAGAAGGTAGTATATACTGAGCCGCATTTACGGAGGGTAAATGAACAGGGATTAAAATATCCTTCCTCCCAAATTATATACTATTTGTCTCCCTCATCCCTAACTCTTTCGACCATTTCTCCCTCCTCCCTGATTTTTTTTTTCTAAATATAAGCTATTGAGGCATTAGAGTGCAAATGATACAATTTGAACTACTTAGTAGTTTATATTTCAGAGATAAGCTGTTCGCATAAAATTGGCCCAAATAATATTTGAATCAGTCCAATAAGACCTTATTGTTTAATAATTAATTAGGTAAAATCGATCTTCACCTTGCTCCCTTTATAATTAATTCTTCCTCCTCTCTCTATTTTTACCTCTTTTTCTCCCTCCTCCTGTATTTGAAATTTAATGAACTCCCACAATTCCTATCGGTCTCAGATCAACCATTCCAGATGGACAACGTTAATTGAAATAGGTGTATACCTGATTTAGTATTGGACGATTAGACGCAGTTTATACATACCAGTGACATTTATTAATACTGACATTGTGAATATTAATCCAACTTTCGAGTACTAGCAGACGTTACTGTCACACCTGACGGCCATCATTCGTCGTTTGAAGTGCGTAATTCTGACTTTGTTCCGTCGCGAAATTCGACAGTAATAATAAACTTTTTTTATCTGCTAGGAGTTAAAGATGGCCCAGTTCAACTACACTGCCGCTAATTCGTCGTCAACAGGCTATTGTAGCGAAGATTCGACATGGAAAACAACTCTTAAAGTGTTCGCGCATGTTATTAACATGTTTATTTCACTGTTTGGAAACGTGGCTTTGTGTATTGTTGTTAAACGCAACGGAAAGTTAAGGAAGACTATGGATTATTTAATCGTGAACAACGCAGTGTCGGACTTAGTGATCCCGCTTCTTGCATCGCCGCGTGCTATAACGGAGTTGATAGTTCAGACACAAAAATGGCAGGTTTCTGGGCATCTTGGAGAGCTTTGTTGCAAGCTTGTCAACTTTGTGAGTGATTTGTGCCCAATGGTTTCGATGATTACTCTTGTTTATTTAACAGTCAGTCGTTTTAGTGCCGTGGTGTTTCCTTTTCATGCGGCGAGAGCGCCTACAGAACTTCGAATTTACTATATCGCTTCATCTTGGATCATATCGGTGGTGTTCAGTTCTCCTTATTTAGTGTACATCAAGCTAGGACCTGACGGTTCTTGTACTTTAAGCTGGGCACAGTCGACACATACTATATACAGCACAGTTATCGTTGTATTCTTTCTTATTATTCCCTTGGCTTTGATTATTACAATGTATGCAACGATACTATACTTTATTCGACGAAGGTCAAAAAAACTGCCAAGGCATGATCAGATAGTGAAGAAACGAAACGAAAGGATGACAAGGAATATGACAATATTGTGTTTTTGCATAGTATTATCGTTTGTACTCTGTTGGGGACCGTTCTTTGCGCTAGCAGTTGCTGTCATCTACTTCAGAAAGATAATAAAGGTTGCGAAAACGATGTGCTATCTTAATGATTTCTATTTCGCCGCGAGGCTTCTGGCCTACTCAAACGCATCGATTAACCCCTCATTGTGCTTAATTTTTATTGAGAACTATAGAGATGGCTTGAGGAGAGTTCTGGGGCTGAAGACGAAGGGGACGTTGCCGTCTTTCACGGCTCTGGAGAGGCAGAAAACAACAGGCTTGAGAAGGTCAACTTGTGTGGAAAACGTGTGCTATGTTTCAGCTGTTTAAACCATTTAAATGTGCTAATTGACACTAACCTGTTATTGTGCGAATAAAAACACCCGTAATTGCAACTAAAACAAAATCCATTTGATATTTATAAACTACTTTAAAGTGAGACTTGCTCTGATTATTTTAAATATGATTATTATATCGAATAGAATAGAATAGAATAGAATGACATAGAATATATAAAATAGAATAGAAAAAATAGAGTAGAATATAATATAGAATGGAATAGAATAGAATAGAATAGAATAGAATAGAATGATATAGAATAGAATAGAATAGAATAGAATAGAATAGAATAGAGTAGAGTAGAAAATAGAATATCGAATAGAATAGAATAAAATAGAATAGAATAGAATAGGATAGGATATAGAATGGAATAGAATAGAATAGAATAGAATAGAATGGAATAGAATGGAAGAGAAGAGAATAGAATAGAATATAGAATGGAATATAGAATGGAATATAAAATAGAATAGAATAGAATAGAATAGAATAGAATAGAATAGAATAGGATATATAATGGAATATAAAATAGAAAAGAATAGAATAGAATAGAATAGAATAGAATAGAATAGAATAGAATAGAATATAGAATGGAATAGAATAGAATGGAATATAGAATGGAATATAAAATAGAAAAGAATAGAATAGATTGAAATAGAATAGAATACTTTATTTACAAATGGTAACAATTAAGACAACTATACTGATAACATACAAATAGCCTGCCCAATCCCCAAGAGCCGCCACGCAGGCTAACATGCTAATGACCTTCAAAATAATAACAGTAAATAAAAAATCAATTGTAATTACCCTATAGCTTATCTAAAGTGAATTTGAACGAATAGCCTATCTGTATACAGTGAATGCATTTATCTATATCTAATGTACAAATAATTCCAGTTTTTTAGTAAACAATCTAGCCAATTTTACTCCAATAATTTTCACTTGATATCATGTCGTCACGGCGAATCTTGAAGTAGTAAACTTCTATATATATTATACATATTATGTATTTCAAAACCTTTAAAAGGTTATCAAGAAATTATAAGTGCTTTTCTCTTTGCCCAATTGCGCGATCAATCGTTGTAATTTACATCTATGTGCATAAGCTTTAGCACCAATTGCAAAGTGGAAATTAAAAACTGTTCTATTTTCGATATCATGCAAATTGAAAAACTATTCTCGACTCCGTTTTACCTTTTTATAATCTCATATGATTAGGTACCGGAGCAGTAACACAAAATGGAAATGAAAAGACATCCAATTATCATGATCAGATTGAAAAAAGCATTTAATAATAATAATAATAAATTTAATTCTTGAAACAGCGCATTTAACAAAAGTCTCAATGCTCTTTACAAATTTAAAAAATATATATATGTGTATGTACGATATAAAATGGTTATGTACATGTTATAAATATAATCATAATTATAAAAAAAAAAAAAAAACAGATAAATAAAATAAAATAGATGAAATATAATAAAGTTCAAAGGGTTGCATCAAATGCATGAAAATATAAATATAGTGTATATATGTCTGTAAGTTCCATTATTGCATAAATAAAAAATATATATAGTTATATGTGTATATCGTTCTAATCATAAAAGTGTTTGAAAAGAAATGTTTTCAATTTTGATTTAAAAGAAGTTAATGTTTTTTCATGCCTTAGATAGTCTGGTAGTTTATTCCACAGTGTTGGGCCTATGACTGAAAAGGCTCTGTCTCCATATGTTTTTGTTCTCGATCGCGGAATTGTCAGGAGGTTTTTTGTAAAAGATCTTAAAGTTCTGGTAGTACAAAGTGGTTTTAACATGTTCTTGATATAAACTGGAGTTTCACTGGTGTTTAGGCCTTTAAATACCGTAACAAGGAGTTTGAATTGTATTCGTGCCTCTATGGGCAGCCAATGAAGTGATTTAAGGACATGTGTTATACTTTGATCGGGACGAGTCCTTGTGACTATACGTGCAGCAGTGTTGAAAACCTTCTGGAGCTTTTCGAGTTCATACTGAGGAAGACCTGCCAGTAGGGAATTGCAATGGTCGAGACGGGATATGACAAGAGCGTTCACAAGTGCTGCAGATGTTTTCAGGTCGAGTTCATATTTTCCTCAGTCTTCCCTTTTATACTCCGATAAATGATTGGTACCGGACAAGTAACACAGAATGCAAATGATAAGCAATCGATTTATAATATAATGGACATAAAAAACCGTTCTCCGTTTTACCTTTTTATACTTTGATATGATTAGGTATTGGACAAGTTACGCTAAAATGGAAATGATAAAGGATCCATTTATAATAATGCATATTAAAAAAAAACATTCAACGTTTTCCCTTGTTATACTCTCATAAATGATTACGTACAGGACTCGTAACACCTAAATGGAAATGAAAAGACACTCAATTATGATCAGATTAAT
Organism: Metridium senile; assembly: GCA_949775045.1. Lineage (NCBI taxonomy): Eukaryota > Metazoa > Cnidaria > Anthozoa > Actiniaria > Metridiidae > Metridium > Metridium senile. The sequence goes on along the minus strand of OX459106.1, from coordinate 14,092,577 downwards.
ATTGAAAAACCATTCTCCTCAGTGTTCCCTTTTTACACTCTGATAAGTGATAAAGTACCAGAGCAGTAACACCAATATGGAAATGATACAGGATCCATTTATGATATAGTGCAGATTAAAAACTCTTTTTCCCCTTCTTATAATACTCTGATAAATTAAATGAATCGGTGCAAAAACATTCACACCAATATGGAAATGATAAAGGATCCATTTATGATATAGTGCAGATTAAAAACTCTTTTTCCCCTTCTTATAATACTCTGATAAATGAATCGGTGCAAAAACATTCACACCAATATGGAAATGAAAAGGGGACCATTTTAATTAAAATTAACATTAAAAAAACCTTTTCCTTTTTTACTATTTATATACTTTGACGAAGCTCAGTGACGCATTTAACGCATTATCTCTGTTGAATTCGATATTGTCGTTTTCCTTGAAATCAAAATACTTTTTTCTCATTGGCATCATATAGCTAATGGACCTAATCGGCTAACGCGTTGCTATGTACGTTCACACCCAATTTAAAACCTCTTGGAATAAAAGTAAAAATATTTTCCACGTGACATTGAAATACATAAGAGAAAGAATCTTATTCCCAAAAGATATCATTTAATGAAGGTTACTTACTGAGGATTTGACGTCAATCTTTTTAAGCGAAAATAGTACGAAAATAATACTTATAAAATGCGGATTACCTGATAATGATGTTTTGGACGTCAATGTTTTTAAGTAAAAATAGTACAGATACTCATAAAATGAGGATTACTTAATAATATTTTGGACGTCAATCTTTTGGAGTAAAAATAGTAGAGCCGATATATCATAAAATTTAGGTTGCTCGTTGATGTTTTGGACGTTAATCTTTAAGTAAAAATAGTACAGATGCTTATAAAATGTAGGTTGTTTAATGAGGATTTTTGAGCAAAAATACTAGTACAGATATATCATAAAAAGAAGCTTGTTTACAGGTGTTTTGGACGTCAATTCTCTCGAATAACAACTACAACAAACGAGGTTTTACAAATAGAAACTAGTAGCGAGTAAACTCATAGTATAGGCTGCGTCGGTGTTTGATATAAACGATAGGTAATATAGAATGATATTTGTAACACCGTAGAAAATGTTGATTTAACTTTACTAACGTTTCGAGCTTTAGCCCTTCGTCTGATTAAAAACCTGAGGTTTTACAACGTACTCTCGTCTTATGCATACATGCATGTACATAATCTTTATTTTGTCTAGAATTTGTTGAGATGCTACAAATACCTAATATCTTCGAGGAAATCTAAATAAATAGAGTGCAGATAAAGGACAATAAATAGTATGTCCATATCATTAGCATCTTTATACTAGTTTAAGTCCAATTAATAACGGCGCCAGTCTTCACGTTGTCGTTACAATGCCGGCTTAAAAGTCCCTTCCTACTACTATCTCAATTCATATTTTTTATTCAACACTACAGATAGTTCCAATTTGTCCCAATTAATTTTGATGTTACAAAGTATTGTACTAAAACAGTTTTAACTGATGATTGTAAACCACCAATTACTAGGGGAATATAGAGCCTAGTCCCTCCGGCGCCAAATGTCTAAAACCCTAACTCATTTAAAAGTTAAAAGGAAACTAGCTGCGAATAAACTAGTATAGGCTGCGTCGGTGTTTGATATAAACGATAGGTAATAGAATGAAATTTGTAACACCGTAAAAAATGTTGATTTAACTTTACTGACGTTTCGAGCTTTAGCCCTTCGTCTGAGTAAAAGTTAGAAATCGATACTCTCTATATTACAGTCAGGATACTCGAACCGTGAACACTTGACTTTTTTCATGTTATTATTTTCTGAACCTTCTACTGCTTCAAACCCTCTAAAAACGAAGTATCAAGTTCAAATACACTAAGTCTTCATGATAATGCTTATTTCTAAAAATGTTCACGATTCGAGTGTCCTCACTGTACGTAAAAAAAATCGAAAAATGGACGATATTTTAGTGATATTAAATATGCAACAGCACTGTCAGTACCCTAGAATAGAATAGAATAGAATAGAATAGAACAGAATGGAATGGAATGGAATGGAATGGAATAGAATAGAATAGAATAGAATAGAATAGAATAGAATAGAATAGAATAAAATAGTATAGAATAGAATAGAATAGTATAGAATAGAATAGAATAGAATAGAATAGAATAGAATAGAATAGAATAGAATAGAATAGAATAGAATAGAATAGAATAGAATAGAATAGAATAGAATAGAATAAAATGGAATGGAATGGAATGGAATGGAATGGAATGGAATGGAATGGAAAGGAATGGAATGGAATGGAATGGAATGGAATGGAATGGAATGGAATGGAATGGAATGGAATGGAATGGAATAGAATAGAATAGAATAGAATAGAATAGAATAGAATAGAATAGAATAGAAAATAATCTTTATTTTTGCTCTTTGTATATACTAATTACATTATACATTATATTACACATTTTACATTTTTTCTTTCTATATTCGTTTGTATATATGTTTGTATGAGTGCTTCTATTGTTTTATAGAATATAGAAATTGAGCATGGAGGCTAAATAAACTGGGAAGTTATCTAGTTAGCCTACATTTTGGTTTTTGTTTAATACATAATATTCAGAGGGTTTCTTGATCTAGTATTCGTATTTATCATTTGTACGTCTGTGTGCTCGTTGTTTTCAAGAGAACAGAGAAAACATCGACAATATATCGCATCGTGAAACGTAGTTTAGTCTCTGCCTGACACCTTTATAACTCGAAAACGCTCAAAATACCTTCTTAATAACCAAGTTAAAAACGTGTACTAAATACCTATACTGACAAAACGTTAAAGCATCCGAGATTAAGAAATATTTTGTTATGACAAATAGTGTTTTGATGTCACGCAATGCAATCTGATATCAGTGGATGTCAGTATGGGAATTCACAATGGACAACTGAATCGCAAGTAAATCTGTCCGAAAAAAATGCAATTTTTAAAATAAAAAAAGTGGATTTGAGGACAATTCTGTATCAAGATTTATATTTGCAGTAATGTTTTCTTGGTCAATTTCTCATAAGTTATTAATTATAATGAGTCACTTTAAGAAGTCATTTGAGTCATCAATTAAAATAAAAATGATTAAGTGGGTTCATAATTATACAGAAATGTTACTGAAAGGTTTAAGATTTTAATCTTTAAAATGTAAAAAACAAATTTTAGATGTTAAAACATTTTAATCTTCATAATGTCAGCTTCTAACACCTGTTGTTATTTAAAATGTATTTAACAATCCATTTAAATCAGAATTATTTTAGCCAATTGACCGAATGACAATATGGTCGCCACTTCATTTTTATTTTTGTTGTTTTAATTACTCGGGCTTCCGTGTACGGAAAAGCCCGAATCTAAAAATGCAAACGGTTCTTTTTTTTTCGTCGTCTTAGTCCTCAAATTAGAGGGAGAAAAGCCCGAATCTAAAAATGCAAACGGTTCTTTTTCTCGTCGTCTTGGTCCTCAAATTGGAGGGAGAAAAACCCGAATCTAAAAATGCAAACGGTTATTTTTGTTCGTCGTCTTGGTCCTCAAATTGGAGGGTCAGGTCCCAGGCATTACTAGCAACAATGACATCATGTCTCATTTGAAGCCCGAGTGATCGCCCAGATGGCGTCTAGTTCATATCTTAATTGACCACTACATCTAAATTATAGATAGTCATGAGAATTTCAAAATACCACAACGAGTCTAGCAAGGAAACACTTCATTGGACACATACAAATCTTAATAATTTAGATTCCAAATAGCTTCACTTGAATTATATAGCAATAAAACTTTCCAAAAATACATATTTTTGCTTGCTCTTTCTGATAGTAGTGCTTATTTGTTAAAGCGCGTATGACATGAAATTTTTGGTGGTCGTTTCTAGAAGAAGGATAGGTGCTTAATACGATTCCGATATCGAAATCACGGTTAAAAGAACCAAGAACCATTTTATAAGGTGGCATGGTATAGGGTTAGCGTTGGCAACAAAATGACGTCACCTAGTCACATGTTCATTTCGTCGCGCACTGAAGGCATTTTTCAAAGCATATAGCATGATTAATGAAAACATATTTGTAAGCGCTATTTTCGTTTTGAAATTGTGCTATATGCCTTGAAAAATTACCGTTGACTATAGGCCTTGTGACGTCATTTTGTTTGCAACGCTAACCCTATACCACCATATAAAATGGTTCTTGGTTCTTTTAATCGTGATTTTGCTATCGGAATCATATTTAGCACCTATCCTTCTTCTAGAAACGACCACAAAAAATTTCATGTCATATGCACTTTAAGAGTAGGTTTTTGTTTTAAGGTCTATAGGATAAATAACCGTTTTCAGACTAGAAGACGGAAAAATCGTCTTATGACGGATAAGTCGTCTTATGATGGACAAATCGTCTTATGACGGACAAATCGTCTTATGACGGACAAATCGTCTTATGGCGGACAAATCGTCTTATGACGGAAAACGGAAATCGTCTTGTGTGAAAACGAGACGAAAACAATTTGAGACAAAAAAGTCGTTTGATTTTGTTGAAGTCGATTAGCATCAAAGATAGTGGGTTCATAATTATACAGAAATATTCTTGAAAGGATTAACATTTTAATCGTTAAAATGTGAAAACAATTTTTTGAAATATTAAAACATTTTGTTTGGTGTAAAAACGAGACGAACGCAATTTTAGACGAAAAAGTCGTCAAATTTTGTTGTTACATTACACGAAAAACATTACGGACGATTTGTTGTTCGAGACGGTTTGTCCGCTTATATTGACGAAGATGGCCTATCCTGCTTTCGGTCATTCAAAGCCCGATTAGTCAGTGCTAATTCTGGATTTAGTTCTTTGAGGGCATGCAGGTGGTAATCAAAAAAGACAAAAACGAGCGAGCTAAATAGTCTAGCACCTCGGATTATTTGCCGATAATCACGTTTCGGTCTTTACTGAGGCACTTTTAAGAATTATTATATAAATAGTTTTGATTAAAAGTTGTTTTGTTTACCTTCCCCCGGGTTTCACTGCATGGTCATGATGACAATGAAACATGATGATGATGACAGTGATGATGATGGTGATGATGATGATGACAATGAAACATGGCGATGATGGCGGTGAGGATGGCAAGTGATGTTGATGTCAATGAAACATGGCAATGATGATGGTGATGATGATGGTGATGATGATGACGGTGATGATGATGACAATGAAACATGGCGATGATGGCGGTGATGATGGTAATTGATGATAATGTCAATGAAACATGGTGATAATGATGATGACAATGAAACATGGCGATGATGATGAAGATGATGATGATGATTATGAAGGTGATAATGATGATGCTAATGTTGCTGTAATCATAATGATAATGACGATAGCAATTAAACTGTATAACTGTCGATGATGATGACGACGTTGATTATAATGATAATGAAATGATGTTAATAATATTTTTATACTGACAGTATCGTCTTTAATTTAACGACTATTACATCATGAAATATTTTAGGACTTACCAGTTCAATGTGACTTAGTTGCTGCGCCGTCTCGGAGGGACTCGCACAAACATCGAGCACGCTCTAAAAACCAACAACCATCAATGTTTAAATTCAACATGGATAATAATAACATTTCTAAACAACCCTAGGGGAGGGGGATAGGAAAAAAGAGGGCGCTACGCAGGCTCTCCAAGCCCCTCCATCCCCCAGTCCCCCATCCCCTTCCGCTTTTCCATACTAGTGCTCTCCTCGCCCTCCCCCAGAGCCGCTAAGTAGGATAACACAACCTCACCTTGTATTTTGACGAGTTTGTGCGCCGTCTATCTTCAGCGGCAGCGGATGCTTGTATCAATACTTCATCGTACTTGTCAAGCATTGCAAGCTGTGAGAAACGGTAAAAATGAAAATATCATTTTTAATAATTGTATAGATAAATGCAACTCCAAATATGAAATACGCATTAACCCCACGATAGATAGACATTACTACTGCAACCTTGGAAATATTCGTAGAGCATCCCTCTAGATAATCGGAAGCTGGTCGTGGGTTCGTTTGAGGCTCAAACTTTTTCTAAGGTTGTAGCTGTGTCTATTTTTTGTGGGGTTATTGCATCTTTCAAAAGGTCATTTGCGTTATTAAAGAGATAGAAAACGCGCGCGCGTGCACTGTGTGCAGTTCTAAAGCACGCGGCGTTGTCAGAGCACGAAAGAAGTGTTAAGAGAAGCACGATGCGAAACAGAGTGCTTCTCAACACTTCTCGGGTGTTATGGCATTCCCCAAGTGCTTTATAACTGCATACAGCACAGAAACCAAGTTTTCTATTTCTTTTATAAAATACAAGTTGATCAACATCGAACGCGCGTGATGTGTGCTCTAATAAAGCACGCGCTTCAACCAATCAAAATACGTAATCTCTAATAGTTATTTAAAAGCATCATATACCATCGAATGTTTTGCCTACTTTCTTATGTGAAAAAATTAGTGTAGATTGTTTTAGTATTCTCAAGAGGGAATACAAATACGAACAAGAAAGAAAATCCGCAAAGCATTCTGGTACAAGTGGTAAAATGACGTCATCGCGAAAATGGCATATTGCAGACGACGTGGAAAAGTGGTATCAAATATGACAATACTGTACCTTGCTGAACAATGACTGTGTGACTTGACTGACTGTCTTTTTAAGATCCTGTTGATAAAAAATGTTCATCTTTCTATGATGATACTTAAAACAATAGTGATGATGGTTATGATGATGATGATAATGATAATGACGTTGATGATACATGATGATGATGATGATGATATATGATGGTTATGATGATGATGATGATGGTGATGATATCATTGGTGATGATACATGATGATGATGATGAAGATGATAATGGTGATGTGATGATGGTGGTGATGATGATGATAATTATAATGACATTGATGATACATGATGTTGATGATGATGATATATGATGGTTATGATGATGATGATGATATATGATGGTTATGATGATGATGATGATGATAATGATAATGACGTTGATGATACATGATGATGATGATGATGATGATATATGATGGTTATGATGATGGTGATGATACATGATGATGATGATGATGATGAAGATGATAATGGTGATGTGATGATGGTGATGATGATGATGATAATGATAATGATAATGACGTTGATGATACATGATGATGATGATATATGATGGTTATGATGATGATGATGATATATGATGGTTATGATGATGATGATGATGGTGATGATAATGACGTTGATGATACATGATGATGATGATATATGATGGTTATGATGATGATGATGATATATGATGGTTATGATGATGATGATGATGATGGTGATGATAATGACGTTGATGATACATGATGATGATGATATATGATGGTTATGATGATGATGATGATATATGATGGTTATGATGATGATGATGATGGTGATGATATCATTGGTGATGATACATGATGATGATGATGATGATGATGAAGATGATAATGGTGATGTAATGATGGTGATGATGATGATAATAATAACGTTGATGATGATCAGATGATGTTAATGATGATGATTAAAGTTATGATTATGATGTTAATGAGAATGGTAATGAGAATGACGTTGATGACGATGATGTATGATAATAATGATGGCAATATGATTGAGGTTAAGTAATGATGATGATGACGATAATCCTGAACAATGATGCATGATAACTATGGTAACGCTATGTGATTGCCGTGATATAATGGCAATGGATTTAGTGGTAGCGATGATAGAGCAGTTTTCATTAACCCTTGAAACACACTTTAGTCGGTATAACTCTTCAATGCACAGTAAGGAGGCTCGAAATAGTTTCTGTATATATCTATATACCTACTTTATATTGTATGTTATTCAGCATTATTTTGAAACTACACAGTTAACCGATATATCATTTTAAAGCTTATGGATCTAGGATATCATTTTTTTTTTTAATTATTGCGTTTGACGTTGTCATGACAACAGCAGGCCGCTGTAAAAAGGATCTGAAATTCCTTTATTAAAGCTGATATCTCCAAATCCTTTAATTTAGGTGAAAGTTTTTTTGAACAAGTACATGTCTAGTTTCCTACCTGTTCTTGCAACTGAAGAAAAATAAAAAAATCTGTAATACGAAACCTTAAAAATATTAAAAAAATGATTTTTTTCTAGATATAAATGTTTTTTCATTACAGATTTTTCTTAAAATGGATCTACTAAATCTCAACCTTAATTGGAACAAATCGCCAAAAAATAAAAAAAATCTACCATTTCATTGTGTTGTTATTAATAAAAATACATTTTGTACGCGTCAGAGGGGTCTTGTAAAATTGGCGATATCGCGACCGCGGTCAAAAAACCATTTCTAGCCTCCTTAATTCCATTGTGTTCTTCTGTTCTTATTTGGCCATCACACTTTAACTAATACACTTTGTTTCATTGGTTAATGAATACACCCCTTATTATAATGATGATAGATCTAACTTACACTGCTCAGCGAGCCACAGTATGTTGTAATATCTTTAAAGTGCATCATCATGACTTCATCTCGAAAATCGTTGGTAAACGTTTCTGTCCATTCACTGTTGAAAACAGACAAAAACATTAGTGGTTGTCATCGTTATCATTATAATTATCATTAGCATCAACAACACTGAACATCATCCTCTTAATCATAATCACTATCATCGTTATCAATATCATCATTGTTATCATCATTAAATCATCTTCATTATCAACAGCATCATCGTTATCATAATCTTCTTCACCATCTGTATGATAATCATCTTCATAATCATCATCACCATTAGCCTGAGAAAACAGTCGTTTTTTCGCTCCTCTTTTTTCCGCGAAACTAGTTAGTTTCGCGGGGGAAGAGGAGCGAAAGAACGTCTGTTTTTTCAGGTTACATCAACATCATAATTATTATCATCACAACCACCACCATCATCATCGTCATCTTCATAATCATCATCGTTATCATTATATAATCATCATCATCTTCCTTATCAAAAGTATCATCGTTATCATCATTATTACTGAGCACACAAAGATCCAGATCTACAGAGCCTGCGTCGTGAGCACCCTTCTGTATGGCAGCGAGTCCTGGACTCTGCGTGCTCGACAAGAACAAAAGCTCAATGCTTATCACATGCGTTGCCTCCGACGCATCCTGAGCATCACCTGGCAGGACAAGGTCCCAAACAACACTGTCCTGGAAAGAGCTGGATGCAACAGCATGTACACACTGCTGAAACAGAGACGCATGCGCTGGCTTAGCCATGTCGTGCGCATGGATGACGGACGGATCCCTAAAGACCTCCTCTACGGAGAACTTGTGCAGGGTAAACGTCCCACAGGCAGACCACAGCTGCGATTCAAAGACGTGTGCAAGAGGGACTTAAAAGCCATGAACATCGACCAGAACAACTGGGAAGAAACAGCCCTCGAACGGTCATCCTGGAGACAGACTGTGCAGAAAGGTCTCTCTAAGTTCGAAGAGACACTTGATAAGCAACACGAGGCAAAGAGAACGAGAAGAAAGGCTGCAGCCCAGGCAGACAGACCAGCGTCAGTCTTCATCTGTGCCCTCTGCCACAGGGACTGTCATTCCCGCACTGGACTGGCAAGCAACACCCGACGCTGTACCAGAATAAACACCTAGAGCGCAACTCCATAGTCTTCCGAGACTGAAGGATGCCCATGAATCACCATCATTATCATGCATGATTTTCAAAATCACCAGCATCATCTTCATCATCATCATTATGACCATCATTATCATAACCATTCTAATTATAACCACTTACCTCATCAGTTGAACGATATTAGCTCCTAATTTTCTCGCCTAGAATTTAAAAATATACTAGTCATATTACAATATGATGTAAATCGTACCGAACTCAAAACGTTCTTTTTCAAACAATACACCAATTTCATGTTATCTAGCACCACTGTAGTAATTGACAAAAGGCACATTTGCACAGGGATAGCCTGAATTCAGAATAAAATTCAAATGTGATTTCTATTGTTAAGCGATCGATATCATTTTTTCGTGCTTTATTTGGAATTTGTGAATATTTTTACAACATATCGAGGCTTAGCCTGTGCAAATGCGCCTTTTGTCAAATAGTACAGCGGTGATAGATAACATGAAACTGGTCTATTCTAGTTTTTATTCTAACATTTGAATTTATACTCAATCAAGGCTATCCCTGTGCAAATGCGCCTTTTGTCAAATAGTACAGTGGTGCTAGATAACGCATTGAGCTTGTATAATACTCTATAAGTATTATTATGTTATTATGTACCAATATATAAACCCATTCCTAGAAACTTTGTCACCCGCGTTCCGAATGCACATTTAGTTTCTGAACTGATCCATGATCCTTTGCGCCACTAGCTTGTGTGCTTTTCACGGGTGACAAACTTTCTCGGAAAGGGTGTACAGTGGAACCCCGTTAATCCGGCCACCGAAGGGATAGCCTAAAGTGGCCGTATTAACGTTGTGGCCGTTTTAAGCGGGTAAATGTTATAGAAAATGTATGGGCATACATTTCGTTGGGACCTAAAAAACTGGCCGCAATAACGGTGTGGCCGTTTTAAGCGGGTAAATGTTATAGAAAATGTATGAGCATGCATTCCGTTGGGACCTAAAAAACTGGTCGCCATAACGGTGTGGCCGTATTAAGCGGGTAGCCGTAGGGCGGGGTTCCACTATATACAGTGTATGGCATTCATGTACTTACGTTGTCTGGGCTGGCGTCTCTCATTGTCTTGGCACAGTCCTTTCAGACAAAACATGACAACGATAATTATAATGATATTGATTTATTAACAAATTACCCTACAGGCGTCATTAACTCACACCAGACTCAACTAACAGACTTAAAATTTATAAGGCTTTTCTTAATCTTAAAAGTTTTGCTTGTTTCTTTGTCCGTTTTACTCGGAATACGGAAGGAAAAGTAGGGACTGCTCGCAGTCTACCCTATATGTTGACCAAGATTTTTCTGTCAACTTTACAGTGCGAACCAAAAATCAGAAAATGTTTTGAAATCGTTTATTGTTCGTATAACAACTCAGAAACAACTATATCACCGCAAGAAGTTTGACTGATGTGTAGTATGATAAACGCTTTGTAGTTAAAGTTGTTTGTGAGTTGTTCAACGAACAATAAACAATTTCTAAAACATTTCTGGGTGCCGACGGTTTTTCGATTCGCACTATAACAGGTCTTTTGAGGCAAACATGTCATTAATTTCAACGCTATATTTTCATTTTACAATCTTTAACATGCAGTTTTACCTCGGGCAAATTAATATTTCTTTTCTTGCCTATATTGAATTTTTTTGTCAACCTTAACTATTCTTTTGAGGCAAACATACATGTCATTAATTTAAACGCTATATTTTCAAAGGTTTTCATTTTACAATCTTAACAGTTTTTCATTAGGGAAATATATCTTTATTAACTTTTCGACCTTATGTTGACCATGGTTTTTTCTATCAATCTTAATAGTTTTCTTGAGGCAAACGTTTCTTTAATTCCAACATATATATCAAAAGGTTTTCATTTAACAATCTTAACTGACAGTTTTTTCTCAGGCAAATGTTTCTTTAATTTCGCCGCTATATGTTATTAAAAGGTTTTCTTTTTCCTCAGGCAAATTTATCTTTTCAAAAACCTATCAATCTCAACTGTTTTAATCTCATAATTAAATAGAAATAGAATCTCATAATTAAATAGAGCACATCAATATATGTACGATTCCTGAGTTTGGTTGCATTTGGATGTATTCTGACCAAGATACAGCCTCATAAAATTGCCTAAAAATAGAAGGAAATGTATGGCAGTTTTGAATGGCTGCAACCCACTCAATATCCAACCAAAAGCACCAAATCTCAGGAATCTTGCATATATTGATCTGCTGTTTTATATTATGAGGTTCATTTCTTAATTGCTGCGAACGAAGTGAGCAGCGACACTAATCTCGCAGATTTTCCATTGGGATCCCTGTGTAACACGATCAATACCCAAGTCGAAAGTCGATTTCGTGGGCTAGGTAGCGATTGACAATTTTTGCGCCTGCCGTAATCGTAATCAGCGGTTATTATCAAATGGGATCCCTGTGTAACACGATCAATACCCAAGTCGAAAGTCGATTTCGTGGGCTAGGTAGCGATTGACAATTTTTGCGCCTGCCGTAATCAGCGGTTATTATCAAATGATTAATGCGCCGTAAACCACATGGTCTCTTGGTGAAGGTATGTATGATAATTACTTTATGTTAAATGGGGATTTATTTACTCGAGGAAGTATTCATCAAGGTGATGGTCGTTTTAGCAACATTTCAAGAGGAAGACAATGTGCTTTTATGACTCTTTCAGCTCTGTTATGTGCAAATTGTGGTAATATTTCGAAATGGACAACACAGACGGTGGATCGTCTTTTAGCCGAAGGAGATTCCATGTTTTTAAAAGCTTTCGAAGAACGCTCTGTACCTGATGAAGAGACGATTTCTCTGAATTATCTGCAAGATCGAGTCCTTTGGTTTACGATGACACAGAATCAATCGCCCAACGATGCAAACGATCCAAATCAATCGCCCGACGAGGCAAACGATCTTTACATTCTGCCTTGATGAATACTTTCTCGAATGATAATTATGCATTTATGATACTAGATGGTTATACGATGGCATTGATTAAACATACTGACAATGTTATTTATGTTTTTGATTCTCATGCACGTAACGATTATGGTATGCTTGATGATAATGGCACTGCTGTTGTAATGAAATGCTGTGATCTAACCACATTAGAACAATATTTACGTTCACTTTCCATTGAATTACAGCGCAACGCGTAAAAGTATGGTCACTGATAATGTATTCGCATACTTCTGTCTCGCCATCGATCCAATCCGAGACAAGATAACACAATCCTGCAACGCTGATTGGATCGATTGCGAGACAGAAGTATGCGAATACATTATCAGTGGCCATACTTTTACGCGTTGCGCTGTAAGTAGTGAATTCTTTGAAATTATGCCTGTTCAATTTGTTAGTAACACTAGTAAATCACCAACTCACCAACTAATGTCGACTAACAATAAAAATTTGTGTACGAGAAAAGTTGTTGAATTTTCTGAATGTAAAGAGGAAAAAAATATTGAAAAAACAAAAAAAAGAAAACTCCCAGAAGAAACGCCACATCATAGAGAAACCAGGCTAGAAAAGATGAGAACATATCAAAAAATAGCAAATTAACACAAACTGCAATTGAAAGGCAAAAAAGATTAGATGCACAAAAAGTATACTTCAAGAAAAAAACATCTGAACAAACCGAAACTCAATCGCAGAATAGTTTAGATGCACAAAAAGCCTACTTTAAGAAAAGAATCATCGAAAAAACTCATTTTCAAAAACAAACTAGATTGGAAAATAAACTCACGTTTTTAACAAAAACAACTTCAATAATAACAACTTTTCATTGAACCATAAGCTACAACCTGAAACTCTACAAAGAATACAAAAGTTTAGGCACCGTCAAAAGTAATGAGTTTTGAAGCGTATTTCTATTGTTTCACAGTCTTAACAATACGAAAATGCTTTGAAGCGCATGAATGTCGACAATAGCTTACTTTAAGTGCATACAAATACACATCGCAGCACTTCACTTCTGATAAGAACCGCTAGTTACATATCATTAATTAGACAAACTAGTACCCAGTCCTCTACTCAATTTGGTATTGGCCAATTTCTTTTAGTCCCCTCCTCAGCCGTTTTTAGTGTCGTCACGCAACGCTCTCGTTTGTGGGGGGGGGGGGGGGGGGGGGCGCTGCGTGACGACACTAAAATCAAATGGCAACGAAGGAGACTAAAATGCTTTAAGTTTAAAATTTATTTTCAACTCGCTTTAGCTGGCTTTATTTACGACTTACTGCTGATACTCTTGACAGTAGTTTACTCGGCGATATGAACAAACGACAGCATAAAATAAAGGCAAACACGTACGTTCGCTGGAAGAAAACAGACAACATATCATTAACATATCCTGCATGCGTAGCGGCTCTCTCGTCCCCCTCCGCTCCTAAACCCCTCTTTCCTTCGAGAGGGCCGCTGCACAGGCTATCTACTAGTAGGAAAGGAAGGGAGAGGAGAAACGAAATCAAAGAGAAGAAAAGAACAGGTACAAAATTAATAAATCAAGACCTGATACCACTTCAGATTAGGACATCGTAAAATAATACAAAACAAACAACAACCATAACAACAAATAAAACAAAATAAACAACCTAGAAACGATGATGACAACGGCAACAATACAATAATAATAATATTAGAAAACCACGCCAATACCAAAAATAATAGCAAACAAAACAGACAACCTATAAACGAACAACCTATAAACGAACAACAACAACAACAACAACAACAACAACAACAATGACAAAAATTCAAACAACAAAGCCAAAAAAACTAATTGTGAAATCACGCCAAAACCAACAGGAATAGAAAAAAAAAACTACAAACAACAACTGAGCAACAACAACAACAAGTCAAACAACAGCAACAAAACAAACAACGTAAAAATGAAGTAAACTAGAGAAAACTAAAATAGGAGTTCACTTTACATCACTTACATCAGGATGGTAATTGGGTGAAGGTACAAGCTTCTCGATCAAGGCGTCCAGTGTCCCTGAAATTAAACGGCCATCTTGGTACGTTACAGACTGGAAACGAGAATAAAAATAAAATAATTGGCTTGTGGCAGCTGCTAGTCGTTTCATGTAGCTCTGAAGATGATCAATATGGATAAAAGCTTGACATTAATTTAAAGTAACTTATCATAAGATTTCAGAAGTATTGGACACAATATTTAAAATTCACAATGGATTTTACATAGAGGAAGGGATTTTAGTACAACTTGGAACAGTTTTTGTGTCAGTTGTTGTGTATACAAGCAGACACAATTAAGGTTTGTACAGTCTTGAAATAATTACTTACTCCAGAGAGATCCCCCTTAGGTGATAGGCGTGGTCCTTGGTAGGGGGACAGGCTACCATTAGCTTCCTGTAAAGATGAAAATAATATATTATCATTAATATTATCTTGATAACCACCACAGTGACATCATCATTATCATCACCCTTATCATAACCACTATCGCCATCATTATCATTATTATCATCATCACCATCATTATCATCACAATCAGCATTATCATTACCCTTATCATAACCACTATCGCCATCATTATCATTATTATCATCATCACCATCATTATCATCACAATCAGCATTATCATTACCCTTATCATAACCACTATCGCCATCATTATCATTATTATCATCATTATCATCACAATCAGCATTATCATTACCCTTATCATAACCACTATCGCCATCATTATCATTATTATCATCATCACCATCATTATCATCACAATCAGCATTATCATTACCCTTATCATAACCACTATCGCCATCATTATCATTATTATCATCATCACCATCATTATCATCACAATCAGCATTATCATTACCCTTATCATAACCACTATCGCCATCATTATCATTATTATCATCATCACCATCATTATCATCACAATCAGCATTATCATTACCCTTATCATAACCACTATCGCCATCATTATCATTATTATCATCATCACCATCATTATCATCACAATCAGCATTATCATTACCCTTATCATAACCACTATCGCCATCATTATCATTATTATCATCATTATCATCACAATCAGCATTATCATTACCCTTATCATAACCACTATCGCCATCATTATCATTATTATCATCATCACCATCATTATCATCACAATCAGCATTATCATTACCCTTATCATAACCACTATCGCCATCACTATCATTATTATCATCATCACCATCATTATCATCACAATCATCATTATCGCCCTCATGATCATCAACATCATTACTACCAGCAACACCACCACCATCATCATCATTGCCACCATCAGTATCATTACCATCATCACCACCACCATCATCATCATCACCATAAGCATCATCACCACCACCACCATCATCATCACCACCACCACTACCACCAACATCATTATCACCCTCATGATCATCAACATCATTACTACCAGCAACACCACCACCACCATCAGCATCACCACCACCACCACCGTCATCATCAGCATCATCAACATCAGCATCATCATCAACATCCCCACCATCACCATGACCACCACCATCATCATCATCACCACTATCATCCTCATCCTCATCCTCATCAATTAATCAGTACCTTTTTATTTGCTTCTGCTCTAAATGTATCATCAACAAGACCTCCAAATATGGTTGGCTGTAGAGAGATTCAAATAAAGTCTGGGATGCATTTCAAGTTAATAATAAGTCAACCCATTGAAATTGTTCTGTCACTTTAGACCCTGGGTTTCCAAGGATGAGTGTAGCACACAGTACATTATCTTTAATGGAAGGTTTCATAATACTGACAACATTTGACTTTTTAATGATTACAACTTACTAAATGTCCAAAAATGGTACGATGACTGACTGAATTTAAATTTATTTACTAAAACAACAACTAGTACTATAATTTGCATGCGTTACGGGTGTGAACACAAAAGAACGAACGACACTAGCTACGATAACATAGAGTGATAACAAATCTATAACTAAAGGCTATTGTAGTAACAATGAGTTTTCAGAGGAGGTTATACATAGATTATAAGTATAATCATCATATTTTTAATGTTTTAATTACCCTTGCTTTCACAGTCTGTTTGAAGCCAAGAGAAGGCAAACTCCTTGATGACTGAAATATAAAATCCATACATATCTGTCATAATCTTGCTATAATGTGGATTTTGTTAAGAACATTTTAGGGTTCATTAATTCTTTTACCAGGAGAGGGAAAGGCACCTTTAAAGGCCACCAACATCTAGATCTAGAGGAGAGGGGTTGGAGAAAAACAAAAATATATACATGATTTTTAACTTGCAGGACACGATGGACCTGCAGGACCTGAAGCCCTGGGTGAAAAGTGTCAGAGAAATATACATGCCATGGACAGACCTTTCCGCGTTTGACGTCACAAGTAATTAATTCAAAATGGTGTCCAGAATTATGGGAAGGGTGTATAGAGGCCCATCAACTAGACTAATGACGAGACAAATTTTCCACCACCTTATCCAGACAGAAGCCGGAAAAGCGCCCAAGGGGGGAAAACAATGATGATGATTATATTGTCCTTCCTTTTTGTCTTCGGCCTTCACAATCTAGTGAATTTTCATACCTTTTTCTGTTTTGTGGATCTTCTGAGCAGTCCTCTAGCAGCATCTTCATACTCCTTGGCCAAACGGTTGTGTTGGGATGACAATCGTCTAAACAAATAATCCAAAAATCCAGATAGGAATAAATGGTTTGTCAGCCAAAGCTGTAAGTGATGCTGGTGAGTTGTGATCATCTGGGTGTGTGCAGTGACAGGGGTGGATCTAGGGGGGTGTCACTAGTGGCACTGGACACCCCCTATAGCACCGCAATTACCCCTGTATTATTGAAGACATTTAGACACCAGACACCCCCTTACCCCTGTATTATTGAAGACATTTAGACACCAGACACCCCCTAACACCTTAATTTGCATTTGACACCCCCTGACAAATTTCTGGATCTGCCCCTGAGTGATGTCTTGGAATAACTTAGTATAGGAAGACTGTTGTATGGTTATATGCTATAGAGAAAGTCATGACATGTTCTATATATTAATAATAACTATTGCAGTTTTTATGTAAAGGAAACACCCAAGATGTTCTAGTTACTCACGCATAGGTTAGTTTCTGTCTCTCCACTTCTTTAGACTGGAAAAATGAAAAAAGAATTGGAATAAAATACAAACACAATCGTTATGTCGTCTTTCTCAAAGCTACACAAAACACTCATAATTCAAACAATTCAAACAGCAGACATTTAAACAACAGTCTTTCTCAAAACTACACACACCTGGTTTATACACACTAATCATGTAATAAAAGTCTTGATGTCTGCAGATACATACCCTGTCAATACTAGTTGTCCTGTCGCGAACTTCTTCAAGCTCAACCTGTACGTGTTGCAGTTGAGTGAGTTTCCTTCTTTCTGCTTCAAGTAATTTTGCTGTAATCTGAAGAATAAAATCAACCTTCATGTATCCTGACTTTAAAATTATTTAATCTATAATTAACATCAAAATTACTTAATTTATCAACATTCAAATGGCTTCATTTTTGGACATAAAAACTGCTTTATTTACTGACATTCAAATGACTTTATTTTTTGACATTCAAATGGCTTCCTTTATTGTCATTGAAATGGCTTTATTTGTTGACATTGAAATGGCTTTATTTATTAACATTGAAATGGCTTTATTTAGTGACATTCAAATGGCTTCATTTATTGACATTGAAATGGCTTTATTTATTGACATTGAAATGGCTTTATTTATTGACATTCAAATGGCTTCATTTATTGACATTCAAATGGCTTTATTTGTTGACATTCAAATGGCTTCATTTATTGACATTCAAATGGCTTCTTTTATTGACATTGCAATGGCTTCATTTATTGACATTGAAATGGCTTCATTTAGGGGTGGACCATTAGAAGTTGGGGGAGGGGGGGGGGGGTGGCAATATTTTTCTGTAGGTTATTTTTTTTCGCCGCATGGGTTGTGCAAGATTTTTTTTTCGACCAGAGAGGTCTTGCACGTTTTGTTTTTTTACAGAATTTTGTTCTCTGAAATTCAAAGCGAAAACAACTGTTTGTGTTTTGGTTAAACTTTTGAAAAGTCCGTTTTTCCGTTTTATTTATTAGTCCGGTACAAGGCGCAGATACTTCGCAGCGATTTTTTTTACTTTCGGGCGATTTGTTCACTTTTTGTCGGGAAAACACACCGAGGTCGATTTTGTTTTGGTATATTTTGTATACTGATACAAAGAGCATAAGTCTCAGATTTTCGTGTTTTTTATACCTCAAAGTCTCAGATTTTCGTGTTTTTGATGTCTCAAAGTCTCTGATTTTCGTGTTTTTGATGTCTCAAAGTCTCTGATTTTCGTGTTTTTGATGTCTCAAAGTCTCTGATTTTCGTGTTTTTGATGTCTTAAAGTCTCCCCGGGAGTCTTGGATTTTCGTGCTTTTGATGTCTCGGAGTCTAGAATTTTTAAATTCAATAAATGCATGAGCTGATATATTTCTAAAATCTCAGGCTCGGATTTTAAAATTTTAGCATTCGCTACCCCTCAAGGTTCTGCACGTTTTTTTTTTAGCTTGGCTCTGTGCAGGATTTTTTTGGGGGGCGCATTGGCCTTGCACGTTTTTTATTTTGGGAATTGCCACCCCTCCCTCCCCCAACTTCTAATGGTCCACTCCTTATTGACATTCAAATGGCTTCTTTTATTGACATCCAAATGGCTTTATTTATTTATATTGAAATGGCTTTATTTATTGACATTGAAATGGCTTTATTTATTGACATTGAAATGGCTTTATTTATTGACATTGCAATGGCTTCATTTATTGACATTGAAATGGCTTCATTTATTGACATTCAAATGGCTTCTTTTATTGACATCCATTATTTATTTACATTCAAATGGCTTTATTTATTGACATTGAAATGGTTTATTTATTGACATTGAAATGGCTTCATTTTTTGACACTCAAATGGCTTCTTTTATTGACATCCATTATTTATTTACATTCAAATGGCTTTATTTATTGACATTGAAATGGTTTATTTATTGACATTGAAATGGCTTCATTTTTTGACACTCAAATGGCTTCTTTTATAATTTTCTTCAATCCATACCTCAAGTTGAACACCAAACAATCCTTGTCCAAGGTTTTCAGTAGCAATAATATGATCTCCAGCAGTGGCCATAATATTGTTGATCTTTAATTATTAGGTATCCAATCCTGCCATGATGTTATAAATCTTCTGAAAGTACATGAATGAAAAATATATATATATAACCATCACTCTCACTCCCCGTCAGGGCTCTTCTTTGATGTTCGCTCACACTCACTGCCACTACATTCAATAATTTACAACACACAACTCTGCTCACATATTGATTTTTGTGACAGAGAAAACCGGATAACACAGAGAAAAACCCTTGTAGCATGAGAGAAAACAACACATCAAACAAACTCTATTCATTTGTCGCCCGAGCCAGGAATCAAACCCAGGTCACAGTGGTGAAAGACCAGCGCTTTCACCACTTGGCCACCCATAGAATTAAGAAAGGATGAAAGAAAGAGAGAAAGAAAGAAAGAAATGAAAGACAACAAATTTTTAGCATTCAATTTCATCTTATATGCAGTACTAAAATTTATTTACCAATCAACAAAATAGATTAATTTTGTGGAATCTGCAGAAAAAATATATGTAAAATTGAAATATGGGTAAATTTAATGTACACATCTATCATATTAATTTAGTTCATCTTGAAATAATTTTTTTTTATATCAAATGATAGATCACCAAAAATATTCATATCAAACTAAATAGTTGATAACATAGTTTTCTAAATACTATTTATAGAAAAGTATGTATAACTTTAAATGTACAATTATTTCACAGATATGATATTTGATTCAATTGAAATTGCAAACTTATAATAAATTGAAACAAAACTTACAAGTAAAGAGCAAACTGTTTACCTCAAAATGAACTTGAAACAGAATCAGCTAGATATATATGAGCTTAAATGTCAAAATATTTAATAATAAATAAACTGCTGTCATGCAATCTGCAAGGTCAACAAGAAACTTTTATAAACAGAAACTTGAACAAAGTTTTTCAAACTTTTCAATTTGGATGGTTCAAAATGCTACATTTCCAAAGCATTTGAGGTACAACTGGAGAAAAACTAGTTGTACAACTTTCGAAAATAATTGTTCAAAGTTTATTATAATGGCGACATTTCTTCTAGACGTATATTTGTACAAGAGATCTCTACATCATCGAAGTTTACACAAAAACAATTTGCTATGACAAGTTTAATCACTAAGAAGACCTATCCTGTTTCACAACAAGAAGACTAGAATCTATCATATTCATAAGTGACAAGTATTAAAAGAATTCAGTACTTTAACGGGTTGATATTCTGTATAGAATTCGAGTAATTGAGCAAATGTCTGCGCTAACTGCATTTGTTTATAAATTGAGCGCGTGCATTAACACAAAATTTTCGCTTAGATTTTTCTCATTTTACGCCCTTTTGCTAAATCTGTGAATAAACTAACACTAGCTTCAAAGCTTACATATATTTTTTCACCATACAGGCGAAACTTTAAACCAACTTTCACGGTATAGTATTATAAAATTTCACGTTTGTTTTCGCTATGGCTGAACAATGAAATTACATTGCATTACACCGAAGCATACATTCCGAACAAAACATAGAACAAAATGTCATTTTTTCGTGAGAAAAGTTAATCTATCAATTCAATTACTTACTTTTCTAGATTTACCTGTATCTATATAATCTTCAAAGCCAAAAACCAGACTGATTTTCACACTTGTAATCATTGACAACGCCGGAGCTGAGAAACGCGCCTTCCAGACAGACAGACAGACAGATGGCTGGACAACTCGGTACCAGACCACTTGGACGAGCTAGCGATAACCATATAAATCGATATGAAAACAAAAAAAATATGTTTGCCCGCTAGCACATTATTGCTTGCTTGCATTTTTGTTTGTCTTTCTGTCTGTCTGTGTGTCTTTTAGTGTTAATGTACTTTATTAATGAAAATTACATTTACTGAATTACAAATGTTTGACCAAATTTAAAAAACTGTAAAAAAAACCCTGTAACTCAAAACTATAATCTACGTCATAGAAGAAAGTATCAGATAAAATACCGTACAGAACGATACAAGAACAGTTTTCTTCCGTTTGCTGTGAGACATTTTAATTGATAGATATACAGACATTTTATACCATATTATATATTATATTTAAATATATCGTTTTATTGCATCTTATATACACCTACTTGCAAGAAAGTTGACATACGAAAAAGAACATTTGTATTTAGTGTGTTAGGAATAAATTAAATAAATTAAAAGTACAAAAGAAAGAGATCAGCTTCAGTGATCTTCTTTTGTACTTTTAATTTATTCCTAACACACTAAATACAAATGTTCTTTTTTCGTATGACAACGTTCTTGCAAGTAGGTGTATACATAGTAGTCCACGAGTCATGTAAAAATGACGTAATTCAATTGTTTTATCCTTCTTAATAATTGCCAAGTCATTTAATAAAGTCATTATTATTATTATTATCATCATCATCATCATCATCATCATCATCATCATCATCATCATCATCATCATCATCATCATCATCATCATCATCATCATCATCATCATCATCATTATTATTATTATTATTATTATGTAACGTCCTTCGGATAAACAGCTATCCGCACGTCTTGTAATGTGATTCAGTCGAGTCGGATTGACATGTGAAACGCACTTAGTTAAATCTCCTCTTTAATTCCTTGATTATTCGACTTTAACTTGATCTACAATTGTGTGGTTTTCTATGATTAATAAAATAAGATAATAATCAGACAAATATATATGAAAAATTAAAAGAAAATAACGAAATGTTTACAATAACAAAAAACCTACCGAACTCTTGTCAAACTCGAACTGAATAAATTAATATATAATAGACCATGATCCTTAGCGGTGGTATGGTAGTCACATTATTATTATTTTATCTATATTTATCTGTAATTATTTACATTTCTATTTATCTATTCGGTAATTATTTACTATCCATATATGAGGGTCTCAATGGGGTATGTCTCTAGTCAGTAAACATTTACAAAAATGCAATTCAGTCAGTAAACAGTAGAAAGAAAGCTTAGTCAGAAAATGTACTTCTTTTCCATCGTTTCCATGGTAACCAACGAAAATAAGTCCACTTGAACACCGCAGGCTCATAAAATGTCATGTTTCAGTCGATCAGATGCTTGTAACGCAAGAAGAAAAACAGCCATGGTTTATAGGCACTTTAATGAGTGTGCGTTCCACAAGACAAACTTGATCTTGGGCAAGGAGGGAGTTGATTGAATAAATTGTTGAGTCTGTACCAATACAAGTTATGAGTTGTCTATCCAAGGGAGCACGGCAGACTGTTGTTTGTGGTTTGGATATATTCGATCTTTAAAAGGTTTTAAATTACAACCATCTTTTCAACGTTTTAAATTACTGATCAACAGCTAAATTGGTAGATTAATGGGACTATCCGCTAGCAAGGTGACACTCGTACATTGCTCGTCCCTACGGGACTCGCTCGGCAATGATATTTGTGCCCGCATTTTTACTGGTCAGTCGATTGACGAAATAAGCCGTTTATGTAATTTAAAACTTTGAAAAGATGGTTGTAATTTAAAACCTTCAAAAGAACGAATATATCCAAACCACAAACAACAGTCTGCCGTGCTCCCTTGGTCTATCCTTTGAAGGTGTTTTTCTTTCTACATTATCTGTAGTCCAAGTTGAAATTTGACTATGAATAGTACATGAGATTTAATTTCGTTCGATATGAGAGTTATAGGGTCAGGACTCAGTTCCACATCAACATGTATTAGTAATATCCACTTGAAAAGATTTATCAGGAATTGCCAAAGAGAGAGAACCATGTTTAGTTTGAAGAATTATTGGAAATTTGCAGTTGTACAACGAGGGTTGGCCAGTCTTGGTAAGCCGTACAACTAACGTCTATGGAGAAAAATCCCAGTTATTCCATTTACAATTTCAGGGCCGTAGCACAGTTGCACGGGGAGAGGCAGGAAGGGGGGGGGGGGGGGCATGCATGAAAATGATTTGAGTGTATTGAATGGTATATATTTTCAGGGCTATGTTCAGAAATGAATGGGTGAGCCCCCCAATCATTTTGAGGGTGCTACGGCCCTGAATTTGGATTTATAGGTCTCTATTACCACGAGGCAAGGTAGCGATTCGTTAATAGTGAATATAGATATTGAACCTCGCAGTCGAGCGAGAGTTAATGAGCCCCTTCTAGGGGGGTGCATGCTCCCACGATCCTTTGATCTTTTGCATTTTCTCCCTTGTTCCCCATAAGTAAAATAACTGTGTTCCTAAAATGTTTTACCTTATGTTCCCATGATCCCCAAAAACTATTGTTTTATCATATTTTGCTCCCTTGTTCCCTGAAAATAATTTGGCAGTATCCCTTGTTCCCTAAAAATAAATGCGCTTGTTCCCTTGTTCCCTAAAACCCCTGGAATCGGCTCGTTAATGTCAATAAACTAAAGAAATGTATTAAAAGAGACTAAGAATTTCCTGGCGGCCATTATAGCGCATATATTAACTTGGTATTATATACTTGCTTGCCATGAAAGCAATTGCAAGTCAACTAAGCAAGCGACGGACCAATAGATATTTGAAGGGGGATGGGCAACTACCAAAAAAACTCCTAGCACAAGTTAATTTTAGCTAGACTCCTGCGCAGACATTTTTAGGGTCTTGTCCTTAAAAACAAAACGGCCAAAGGAAAAAAAAAAGGAAAAAAAAAAAAACGAAACAGAAACCGAAAAAAAAAAAGAACGAAAAGAAAAAAAAAAGAAAAAAAAAACCGGAAAAACCCCGGCAAAAAAAAACAGGAAAAAACCCGGAAAAACAAAACTGGCAATAAGAGCGCCTGCGTAGGAAACTAAAGTTATCTTGGGCTACAAAGATACAAAAAGCACACACCACGCACCCACACACAAACAAGCAGAAAAAGATCGTGCAAAGCCGACCTCGCTCCCAGGCCTCCTCCTTTCGCTTTTGGGTGGCAGCGAAGGGAGAGCGTCCCGGGTAACGAGGTTGGTGCGGGACGAAATCCTGCACTAAAAACATTGTCTCCCCCTTCAAATATCTAATGGTCAATCCGTTCCTAACAGCTACTGTAATGGTTATTCAGGGGGAACTCAGTGGTTAAAGTATCTGGTATTCTTGAAAATGTATTATGTATATGAAATTGGAAAGGAGAGACCGTGGACTATATGGTCTAGAACACAGGATAATCGAACTGTATCACTCACACACACCCCGTGGGGTACTCCCTTTGTCCAAATGGTAGGGGTGATCCTTTTAGAGTTGAAAATATTCCCTTTGCGTTCCTTTTAGGGTTCTGTCTCAACGTTCAATTAATTAACATGGCTCTGTACCTGTAAAGGTCATTTTTCATTGGCTTTGTAACTGAAACATAAGCTTAGCTGCCAAGAACATCGCACAGTCGTACCTTTTAGGGGTTAAAATCAACAAGGCTTTGATAATTCTCTTAATTTATACGTGTCTTTTAGGATCATTTGCGAAATCGACTGCCGATCACCCCTACCACTTGAACAAAGGGAGTAGCCCAACCTGGTTCCGGTTCCATTATCCCCATTGTAAACACTTAAACCAAAACCACAGAACAATATTCGTTAAATAATAATCACTACAGAACCAAATTCATTTCATTATCGGAAACCTCGGTTAATAACTTGGGTTTTCGAATATTTTTTATTTTTGCGTCAGAGACTCTTGCACTACCCGAGTCATTATTCAAATGACGTTAGGGTAGAGTTTACATGTACATGATCGCGACGTTTTGCCGCCAATGACTTCACGTGCACATCCATGAGCGCATCATTACTATCTCCCGACCAACTTTCTTCCCAATTCTTTCTTGGTTCATCGCACTTACACGTGAAGGTATGCCTCTTGCATCCTTGCCATCCCCACCCCGGGCCCCTGCTGGTTTGGGTATAGGCCATTCTTTTGGTCGAACCAGAGTTGAGTTTTTCATCTTTGTACCGTATACAAGATTCACCTGCACAAGAACACCAGAACGCATGCTCGTAGTGGCAGTCATTATTGTCATGGCATCCTTGTGGGCCGAGTTTACAGACGTATGTTGGTGCTTCTGGATCACTGTCTTTGCCAAGCTCAAACTTTTGCATTTCCGATTTTCCGTTGGAGGTTTCTTGGTAAAAGCAACCAAAGTTTAGAAAGCCTTTATAGAACTGTTCTAGGTTGACTGCCTTGGCAAAAGATTCTTCGCCAATATACCTGGTTAATATAAATATAAAGATTGCTTTTTCACCAGTTAAATCCCTCTGTAGTTTGTATTATCCCATGAAAATGTGTCATTCCCGGGTAGAGAGGGAGTACAAATGTCGCTTAGTTGTAAAAAACAGAGATTTGGGGTTTTAAAACTCGAATTGAGAATTTCAACATTTTCTTGCATCTTTTAGGGTATCGAAAAAGCCCCCCGGGGGGAAGACTCCCTTAAAAAATGGATAGGGGTGTTCGACGGACCTTTTAGGATCGAAAATAAGACCCTCGCGTACCTTTTTAGGGTCTCGAACTGGCACCGTACCTTTCAGGTTCAGTTTTCGAACTTTCGATTATATATATATTCATCAATTTTAAATAAAAAAAACATTTTAAATGTGGTCGTACCTTTTAGGGTCAGAAATCAGTATATGAGTTAATTTATACGTACCTTTTAGGGTCATTTTCAAAACCGTCCGTCGAGCACCCCTATCCATTTTTTAAGGGAAACCCTTAAAAATATTTTATGCAACGACTTTTTAAAATAACTTCAGGTATACCTTTTAGGGTTGTTTTCGGAAGTTCCGACTATCAAGCATACCCGATACCCATGGGCCCTCACTCGGGCTTTCACTTATACTAACACACATACACCAAGTGCGCCAAAACGAAAAGTTCAGTGCATTGTGAAATGTTTGGACCTAGCCTAATATAAATTATGTTTTACTTATCTCAAATGTTGTCCAGAGAATGTGTAATTGTCCGCATTAAGCACGATAATGTTCTGTATTCCACCACACCGACAATAATACCAACGGTCGTTTGAACGCTAAGATTGTGTGCCGCTGTACTAGCCGTTCAACGTAGTGCTGTCGCGAATATTCGTTATTCATTAGCCAACCACTAATTGGATTAAAATCGAATTCGCCTCTCCATTCACTTAAAGTGAAGAACATTATCGTGCTTAATGCGGACAATTACACATTCTCTGGACAACATTTGAGATAAGTAAAACATAATTTATATTAGGCTAGGTCCAAACATTTCACAATGCACTGAACTTTTCGTTTTGGCGCCCTTGCATACACACTAACGGATGTTCCTGACGTTACAAGCTTGTTCACAATCATTATGACGCTTATACGATTCAAATGAAGTTAATAATTGTTAATACTCGACTGTGTTCAGCCATCCCCAACCCTCCCCCCACGGAGAGAAATACGAAAAGAAACCCTGGGGTGAACACAAGCTGTATGGTTACCTGGCCTTTAGAATTGTCCATATTGGATAAAAGGTGTAAGCGATGGGTGACGGGTCACTCTGCCCTTCTTGTAAAAACTCGTTGATTTTCTCTTTGCTGAGCTCTCCCGTCAAGTCAGCTCTTGTTGCTGCCTTTCCTCCTCGAACAACCAACTTCTTGACCATCGACTTTTCAGACGAAGTTTCTATTTCTTTCTTGGAAACCTCCGAACAGGCAGAAACACCAACCTTTCCAGCCTATCACATGTTATGATATGTACATATAGTTGTTAATCGTTATTGTTGTATTTATTATTACTATATAACCATCATTACATCGTCATTATCATAATCATCAAATATTATTTACAGTCAAAACACCTGAATCGTGAACACGTAGAACTCATTATTGAGTTTAGTTTTCAAGATTTGTTTTCATTAATCGATTTGAACTAATTGGAATATTGAAAACGAAGATTTCATTATTCAAAACAAGAATAGTTTGAAAGTTCGAATGTTGATCAACCAATTAACAATCGAGTTTTAAACTATTCTTGTTTTGAATAATGAAATCTTCGTTTACAATATTCCAAGTTCAAATCGATTAATGGAAACAAATTTCGAAAGCTTAACTCAATAATGAGTTCTACGTGTTCACGATTCAGGTGTTTTGACTGTAACAATTATCCGCCTGAGGTGAATAATCGTTTTAGTATAAATACAAAGGTTATTATTTCAAAAAAAAAAAAAAAAGAAGGAAACAGCATTGAAAGTGAATATATTATATTTTTTAAAAGCGCGACCGTCACGCAAAACTTGTAAACATATTGTAAAAATTGTAAACATTCTCTCGCATAATGTCAAAAAAAACGTACCACCACCATCATCAATTCAAATATTATCATATATGTATCATATATGTATATATAATCATATATATAATCATATATGTATATATAATCATCATCATCATCATCATCACCACCACCATCATCATCATCATTAAATATTATCACCGTACCATCACTGATATATGTATATAATCATCATCATCATCATCATCACCACCATCATCATCATCATCAAATATTATCACCACCATATATGTATATAATCATCATCATCATCATCATCATCATCATCATCATCAAATATCTCACCATCATATATGTATATAATAATCATCATCATCATCATAGCCGTCATCATCATCATAATCACCACCATCATCATCATCATCATCATCAAATATTATCACCATCATATATGTATATAATCATCATCATCATCATCATAACCGTCATCATCATCATCATCACCACCATCATCATCATCATCATCATCAAATATTATCACCATCATATATGTATATAATCATCATCACCATCATCATCATCATCATCATCATTATCATCATCATCAAATATTATCACCATCATATATGTATATAATCATCATCATCATCATCATAACCGTCATCATCATCATCAAATATTATCACCATCATATATGTATATAATCATCATCATCATCATCATCATCATAACCGTCATCATCATCATCATCACCACCATCATTATCATCATCATCATCAAATATTATCACCATCATATATGTATATAATCATCATCACCATCATCATCATCATCATCATCAATATTATCACCATCATATATGTATATAATCATCATCATCATCATCATCACCACCATCATCATCATCAAATATTATCACCATCATATATGTATATAATCATCATCATCATCATCATCACCTTCATCATCATCATCATCACATGCACCGTCATCATCATCATCGTCAAATATTATCACCATATATGTATATAATCATCATCATCACCACCACCATATTCATCATCATCATTATCAAATATTATCACCATCATATAATGTATAATCATCATCATCATCATCATCATCATCATCATCATCATCATCATCATCATCACCGTCATCATCATCATCGTCAAATATTATCACCATCATATATGTATATAATCATCATCATCATCATCACCACCGTCATCATCATCATCGCACAGGTCATCATTGTTACCTGAGTTGGACCTGCCAGTGAAACACAAGCCTTAACGGTGAAGTCACGCTGACTGAATTTGTCACTAGATTTGGCAAAGACATACTGGTAGATACTGGAGCCCGACACCACATCTTTGACTATGTGTGATCCATACTTCTCTAGAAAAACCTGATTAGGAAATAAAATTACTAGGGCATTCTCTTAAAAGCCCGGGTAATAATTATTTGGGTCACGGAACTCAGTGTTCGATGGAAGCCATGTTTCTTGTCATATTGATATAATTAAATGTTAATATGTTATATAAACGCAATCGAAATTATTTCATAATATTTCAAAAGACTTTTCCAAAATTGTATTTGTGTCATGCATCCTCACTTTATACTTTCTCCACGATTGCGACAGCCACGGTTTCTCTATCTTCTTCTCAAGTGCCTCAAAGTTCTTGACTAACTCTTTCGCCAAAGGCTGTTTGTTTATGCAGTCCTTTTTAAGCGCAAAGGACAAGCTCTGTGCCTTGAGATTGAGCGACAGACCAGAGACCTCAGTGTTTCCTGAAACGATATTGTTGGTAACCGCTGACACAGAAACCCCAAGAGTGTAGGGGCCTTTTAAAGTTGCCCCAACTTTAGTGTTAGTCGAGACAGATTTGTACAAAGACTCGGTACTGCTGTAAAATGAATCGTCTTTTTGTGTTACTCCCAGGTTATCGTCTACGATGCATTTGTCGTGTGGAAGTTTTTCGAAGATCTTTGCTCCAGTTGCTTGGAGTTGTTTGCTTAGTAGATCCATTTTGTGGATTTCAAACCCCTGGCCGATAGGTCCTCGAGATTTTTCGGATGGTTTTGCTTTTGTCTTGTCTTTGGATGTTTCCTTTTCCTTGGGCTTTTTGGCATCATACTTAGGGCTGTCTGCAGAGGGTGCTTCGGGCTCAAGAGAGTCTTGCTCATTGGCTGAACCAACTTCTGCTGACACAGCCGCGAGTACCAGTACAACAAGGAGAATGTGACACCAGGGTTTCATGTCTTCGTGAAGATAATTGAACGGCTATAGCTAGCAAGTGATATGTAAAAATAGCAACAGTTATATCTAACACTAGCTACAAAGAAAATGGAAATATATGATGAAGAAAATATCGACCAGGAAGGCTCTCCCTTTGTCCAAGTGGTAGAGGTGATTGGTGCTACCATTATGGTTGAAACTTTCAAACATATGAGTAGCAACATGCATTTGTCGAGTGGAAGTTTTTCGAAGATCTTTGCTCCCGTTCATTGCAGGTGTTTGCGTAGTAAATCCATTTTGTGGATTTCAAAACCCTGGCCGGTATAAGTGTGCGTATTCGTGTAGGGTCCTTTAAAGTAAACCTAATGTCTGTCTTATTACTATTTTTAAACAATAGAAGGGATACTTTTTTAAGCTTTTCTGCGAAGACAAAATTCGATTCGAATAAATTGCTGATTTTCAAAGTTTGCTAAATTACACATTTGGGCTGCCTAGTATATGGAGTCCCATAAGTCAATTGCGTAACATGGCTCTGTACCTGTAACGGTCATTTTTACTTGGCTTTGTAACTAAAAGTAAGCTTGGTTGACAAGAACATCGCATAGTCGTATCTTTTAGGGGTTGAATTCAACAATGCTTTGCCAGTTCTCTTAATTTGTGCGTACCTGTTAGGGATTATTTGCGAAATCGGCCGCCGATTACCGTTACCACTTGGACAAAGGGAGTATCCCCTCGCTAAATAAAATTATTATGATATCATATTGAATTTCACTTCGTATTCTTTATATATTGTATCTTAATTACCATTAATTATTGTTTTCTTTATCTTTATTGTAATTTTCACTCATTATTATTCATGGTTATAAGTTTAATATCATTTTCACTTGATAATGGCGTTTGATAACGTCGAAACGTCGTCTTATCGCAGAACTTTATTGTCAAATTAATTACCATTGTTTTATTATATTTATTGTCTTATTCATGTAAACACATATAATCATATAAACGATAGGTATATAATGAAATTTGTAACACCGTAAAAAATTGAAATAGAAACTAGCGAGTAAACTAGTATATGCTGCGTCGGTGTTTGATATAAACGATAGGTAATATAATGAAATTTGTAACAACACCATAAAAAATGTTGACTTAACTTTACTAACGTAAAAATAAACTTTACTCTGTTTCGATTTTTATTCACCGATATATTCACTAATTGTTCAATACATATGCTCCTGTTAATTATTATTTCTATTATCATTATGAAAAAAAAAAACTTTTAATTTTTTTTACATGGCTCATTTCAACTGGAAACCTTTTTACTATTCAAACGTTTCTGATTTGCTTTAAACAACTAACTGAAACACATCAAATCAAACATCCATCTCTGAATAATAAACTTAAACATGTCTCATTAAAACAACAACAATTATTTACCACAGCAACCAAGAATAACAACAAAATTACAACACACAATTACAAGAATAACAGTTTAACAATAACACAATAAAAAACACTAACAATAATAACTAACCTTTGTAAATAAAATGCTGGGGAAGTACAATGTCCTAAGATTTAATAAAGATAAAATATAAGAGGGGCAATTAACTAACAAAAAAAGGAAATATTAACAAAAGTGATGCTTACCTTTAGAAGGGCTGGTTTGAAATGAAGGTAACAACTTCGTCACCTGCATTGTGCCCAAACTAAATATATCACAGTTCTAAATAGTTAATGATTGTTCATGAAGCTATAATACGTGGAATTGAGTGTTAAAAAGTGTTGGTATTGTGATGCTAATTTGCTAATCATTTTCACAAAGATTTGTTAATTTTCTTTTTTCTAATAACAATCGTTAGTACGTTGGACAACCACAACAGAATATGTCACTGTACGTCCACCTATTAATATACCTTTTCATAAATGGAAACCATAGCGAGTAAACTAGTATAGGCTGCGTCGGTGTTTGATATAAACGATAGGTAATATAATGTTGCAGTTGCAACACCGTAAAAAATGTTGACTTAACTTTATTGACGTTTCGAGCTTTAGCCCTACGTCGGAGTAAAGGAATTTCTTATTAAAAAATTATTTAATCCGACGAAGAGCTAAAGCTCGAAACGTCAACATTTTTTACGGTGTTACAACTTTCATTATATTGCCTCTCGTTTATACCTTTTCATAGTTAACGTGCACAACCTGAGCCTCGAAAGCGTGTAATATATATATTCCTTTACAATTTGACAACAACTCGTGGAAATTTAAGGAAGGTACACATTATCAAACACCTGAAAATTCTACGGGCTGTAGTCGAATTCTAAAGAATATATTACACTATATATTACAATATTATTTAATATATAGAGGATATTTAGCAAATCGAATGTGGTTTAGCGTTGTCTGTACTCTTATCGACAACGATATTCGTCATGACAGTGGTCAAAATGTTGTGGACTCACGACGCGCAGAACATTTGAACATTCTCGTCTGAACAGAACAAAAATATTGTTCGGTTCCGTGCGGTGAACAGCATGTCCAGGTCGATCTTTTGACCGGTCAAAAATTCGTCCAGTCCCGTGTAAACCTAGCCTTAAACTCTCTCCCTGCCACGTATTTTGAGCCGCGAAAATACATAGCAGGGAGAGAGTTAGTCAAGTCTGGTGACCAGGGTAGTGCTTTGCTTGGGATTTGTTAATATTTGTACAACATATCGAGGCTTAGCCTGTGCAAATGAGGTTTTTGTCAAATAGAAAACATGAAACTGGTCATACAGTGGAAGCACATGCTTTCATGTGGCATATTCTGATAACGAATTTTAGTTATTCTAATGTAATGTAGAGTGAAGACATTTAACCCGTGAAACAAAACTAAATAGTCAAGGTGTAATAGTCAAATAGACACAAAAGAAAACAATGGAATTAGAGATTGAAGGTGTATTAGTCTAATATCTATATATTTCACGGGTTAAATGAGGGTGTCTGTAAAACCCGGAACGTGCCCGGAACACCCGGAACACCCCGGAACACCCCCGGAACACCCCCGGAACACCCCGGAACACCCCGGAACACCCCAGAAAAGTTAATATTTATAAAATTAAAAAAAGAAAAAAGGGAAAAAAGAAAAAAAAAAGAAAGAAAAAGAGAAAGAAAAAAAAGGAAAACAAAAAGGAAAACAAATGAGATTTTTCAAGTTGTAGTTTTGCAGAATAAATGTCTTTACAGCTCTGCACATTTTCACGTAACTATTGTATCTCATAATTAGGTCTATTGTTATATGCCGTTTTCGACGTCGTTTCCGAATTGGTTACTTAAACTCCCTACTATTGTAGTTATCCCGCGTTCATTAGCTAACGGTCTTAGAATACGGTCGTATTATATTCACAATGTATTTCGTCGAAAATGACATTTCACTGGCCTGAAAACAAATCAGCGTTGTTTGCATTAGCACGTAATGAAGTTCGGTACTATGCACTAAGGGCCTGTTTACATGGAGATAGGGTCACCCTACCCCTAGAGTCACCCTACTCTATTGTATTCCATGGTTGTGTTTACATGTCAGGTAGGGTGACCCTAGGGGTAGGGTTACCCTATCAGCTAGGTAGGGTGACCCTCCTTGGAGGGCCAGCTTTTTGCATGTAAACGCTCAAGGTAGGGTGACCCTAGGGGGAGGGCTATGTCGTTCTGGCGAGTATTTACGAAGATTCCAGTTAAAAGTAATCGTAAATGAACATTAAAGTGATAAAACTAATGGAAAAGAATAAAATGTAAGAGATCCTGTGACAACGAACGCTCCAAACATCACAAATATCGCTCAAAGTAGTCACACGTAGTCTCGCTTACGCAATACTGTACTGGTTGGCGGCTTGATATATAATTCGCTCTTTGGGATGCCGTTTGAGCTATAAACATTGATAATAAGAAGCCACATCATTGAAATCCTACAGCCAAGGATACTAAAGACAAAAATATAGAGTTTACAGCGAAAATAGAACGTTTAACCGCCATTTTGTTGTTTATTTACCTGAGACGCTAACCCTATATATCCCTAGGGTCACCCTACCTCGTCTCTTTGCATGTAAAGGACGGCTATCTATTGGCCCTACCCTAGGGGTCACCCTATCTCCATGTAAACAGGCCCTTAGTGTGGTTTTAGGATTCACAAACTCTCAACTTTGTTTTCAGTCAAGTGAAATGTCATTTTCGACGAAATACATTGTGAATACGACCGTATTCTAAGACCGTATTCTAAGACCGTTAGCTAATGAACGCGGGATAACTACAATAGTAGGGAGTTTAAGTAACCACTACGGCAACGACGTCGAAAACGGCATATAACAATAGACCTAATTATGAATACAATAGTTACGTGAAAATGTGCAGAGCTGTAAAGATATTTATTCTGCAAAACTACAACGTGAAAAATCTCAATTTTTTTCCTTTTTGTTTTCCTTTTTTTTCTTTCTCTTTTTCTTTCTTTTTTTTTTCTTTTTTCCCTTTTTTCTTTTTTTAATTTTATAAATATTAACTTTTCTGGGGTGTTCCGGGGTGTTCCGGGGGTGTTCCGGGGTGTTCCGGGGTGTTCCGGGGTGTTCCGGGGTGTTCCGGGGTGTTCCGGGTGTTCCGGGCACGTTCCGGGTTTTACAGACACCCGTTAACTGACTTCACTCTTATGTGGTGCTTATATATAGCTTGCATACGTCTCGATGTGCTTTGTAATTATGGTACGGATGGCATACAATCATGCATGATGGACATTAGTATTAAATGTCAGAAGTTCATGTACATGTGCATTAGCATATAAGCCAGTTCTGACATTTCGACGACTTGTTGTGAAGTACGTGTTTAGCAGCCGTTATTCAAAAATAATTACTATTCACCACCCTACCCCATTAATTTTGTTCTCTCTCTGCACTAAATCACTGATTGCAGGGTACCCGCATCTGAAAGCAAAGATATCTAGTTATGTTGCAGTTCCCACTCAGCATTATTAGAAATATTGCAGTTCGCACTCTGCATTATTAGAAATTTTGCAGTATGTTCTATTTATTGTGTATAACTAATAATTTCCATTCTAGTAAAGATCAGATCAGACTTAATTTACTAGAAAGCGATTTCTGGCTAGTACTAATGTCAGGATACGATCGAACCGAGATCTTCTGCTTTGCTGTATCCGCGCCTTAAGCCATTATACTACCGAGGCAACCGTTGGTAAATTTGCAACAAAAACAATTCTTAATGTCATCAATTGAATGAAATTATTAGTAATTTAATAGAGTTTGGTAAAGCCTATTGTTATTATATTATCTTGTAAATTATTTTTCCTTACCATTCGAAGATACTAGTGTAAAGCTAATCTACAATTCGAATTCAAATAAAGTTTTAATATGTATGTATGTATGTATGTATTCAAAGAGACAAGAAACCGCCGATTATTATTCAACAAAGAGAACAATAATGGGGCAGGCTACTGAATGGTAAATACATTTTCATTGACTGATAACTAATTAAAGTTTGGTAAGCCTATTGTTATTCTATTCAAAAACACAAGAAACCGCCGAATACTGTGCAAGAGAGAGAATAATTAATGTGGCAGGGTAGTGAATAGTAATTATACCAGATAATCACCGAGGCATGCAGCATTCGTGTGTATATTGCAGGCAGCTGAGGGCTACGTTATCTATTAACTAATTAGTCGGTACCTTAAGAGAGGTACCACTGTATCTATAAACCATTAAAATAGTGTATTTTGAAACTTCAAGATAGAAGCGATGTATTTTTTTAAAGACCTGCTTGGTTATGGTAATGTCATCTCAACCGTGAAACATGGAATATCCCCCCAATGGGCGGTATCTCTTTGATAAGGCGACAATAGGCCATTTCACGTCCACAACCTCAGCCTCGATAATATGATATTGTGAGATATTATATGGATAATAGTGTTTTACCATAAACTAAAACACTCGTATTTTCACTAGTGATTGAAGATATGAAAAGTTATGTACCAAATGTCCCGTATGAACGCGCGCGTCCTAAAGACACATTTTTTTCTTTCAAATAATAAAAAGAACATGTGCGCTCGCTCGTAAAATATTGCTCTCACCACTCGAAAATAAAATTCATATCTTCGCGCCACCGTGTAATAAAAACACTTTTTGAACGTCTCAATTCTTCTAGACTGGAAATGTGTGTTCTACTAATACCTCTACGTTTTAATATGTTTCACACAATTCAGCTCACATGTTCATTTTTACAGAGAAGGAAAACCAGATATATCCTCTATATATTGAATAATATTGTAATATATAGTGTAATATATTCTTTAGAATCGACTACAGCCCGTAGAATTTTCAGGTGTTTGATAATGTGTACCTTAAATTTCCACGAGTATTTGTCAAATTGTAAAGGAATATATATATTACACGCTTTCGAGGCTCAGGTTGTGCACGTTAACTATGAAAAGGTATAAACGAGAGGCAATATAATAAAAGTTGTAAAACCGTAAAAAATGTTGACGTTTCGAGCTTTAGCTCTTCGTCGGATTAAATAATTTTTTAATAAGAAATTCCTTTACTCCGACGAAGGGCTAAAGCTCGAAACGTCAATAAAGTTAAGTCAACATTTTTTACGGTGTTACAACTTTCATTATATTACCTATCGTTTATATCAAACACCGACGCAGCCTATACTAGTTTACTCGCTATAGTTTCCATTCAGTATGAAAAGGTATATTAATAGGTGGACGTACAGTGACATATTCTGTTGTGGTTGTCCAACGTACTAACGATTGTTATTAGAAAAAAGAAAATTAACAAATCTTTGTGAAAATGATTGGCAAATTAGCATCACAATACCAACACTTGTTAACACTCAATTCCACCTATTATAGCTTCACGAACAATCATTAACTATTTAGAACTGTGATATATTTACTTTGGTCACAATGCAGGTGACGAAGTTGTTCACGCTTCATTTCAAACCAACCCTTCTAAAGGTAAGCATCACTTTTGTTAATATTTCCTTTTTTTTGTTTAATTGGCCCCTCTATTTTATCTTTATTAAATCTTAGGACGTTGTACTTTTATTTACAAAGGTTAGTTATTATTGTTAGTGTTTTTTATTGTGTTATTGTGTTATTGTTGTAATTGTGTGTTGTAATTTTGTTGTTATTCTTGGTTGTTGTTGTAAATAATTGTTGTTGTTTTAATGAGACATGTTTAAGTTTATTATTCAGAGATAGATATTTGATTTGATGTGTTAAAGTTAGTTGTTTATAGCAAATCAGAAACGTTTGAATAGTAAAAAGGTTTCCAGTTGAAATGCGCCATGTAAAAAAGTTAAAAGTTTGTTTTTTCATAATGATAATAGAAATAATAATGAACATGAGCATATATGTTCAACAATTAGTGAATATATCGGTGAATAAAAATCGAAACAGAGCTGTGAAGTTTATTTCTACGTTAGTAAAGTTAAGTCAACATTTTTTATGGTGTTACAAATTTCATTATATTACCTATCGTTTATATCAAACACCGACGCAGCCTATTCTAGTTTACTAGCTCTTTTCTATTTCTATTTGTTACGGTGTTACAAATTTCATGATATTACCTATCGTTTATATCAAACACCGGCGCAGCCTACTAGTATAGTTACTATTCACCACCCTACCCCATTGTTCTCTCTCTGCACTAAATCACTGATTTCTGAGTACCCACGTCTGAAAGCAAAGATATCTAGTTATGTTACAGTTCGCACTCTGCAATATCAAACATATTGCAGTGTGTTCTGTTAAGTGTGTATAACTAATAATTTCCATTCTAGTAAGCATCATCAGACTTAATTTACTAGATAGCAATTTTTGGTGAAAAACGTCTTTGAGTACCAATGCCAGGATTCGAACCGATACCTTCTGCATTGCTGTATCCACCGCTTTAAGGTATCAGGATACAAATCTCCGACCTCTTTTGACGAAATTACGTTTTTGGTATCTTCGGAAAGATAATATCGTAATCTTTTATTTCAATGCAAAAAAATTTGAAAATGAGTTTTTCTTTGATCGAAAATTTAAAGAAAAGAAAATCTGTGACTTAATCAGTAAAGACTGGAAACTGTTAACAAAGAAGTGCGTTTATCTCGTCTTCTTATTTCAATCAACTCCGCAACTTTGAAGAGTTCGATGTCAAGACGATTTCAATGGATTAAAATGAAAGTTTCAAGACTTACAGTAAAACTTATTAATTAAAAGCCGACTGTGTCTGCGATTTTTGATTAACGCAATTAAAAACGAGTTATGATCTGTTTTATGTCGAGCAACACTCAAAACGTCATTGTTCAACTTTGACGTTAAATTAAAATTGATCTAAGGCAGATATAACAAAACGCAAACACCGTTTTTAAGCCCGTTATCTCCTGGATGTGTTGATGTAATTTTAAGCGTCATAGAGTTCGTACTTCTTGACATCGAACATTTTGAATAAGGTACGGTCAAATTTCATTTCTTGGATAACAACGTCTGAAATTTTAGAAATCATTAAAATCAAACTTCACTACGGAAACCTACATTTATTCAGCTTTCAGAAAATATATACTTTTACTGAGTTAAGACAAAAAGAGTACGCTTAATTTAACTTCGCGCACATAGGGGTCCATTTTGTATCCTGATACCTTAAGCCATTATACTACCCAGGCAACCGATGGAAAATTTGCAACAAAAACACGTTTAATGTCATCAAGTACGTTAGCATTCCTCTAAATAGAATTGATGAAATTATAACTAATTAGAGTTTGGTAAACCTATTGTTATTATATTCAAAGAGACAAGAAACCGCTGTTTATTATGCAACAAAGAGAACAATAATAGGACAGGCTATTGAATGATAATTACACATGTTTTCATTGGTTGATAATATTATAACTAATTAGTCTAGAGTTTGGTAAGCCTATTGTTCAAAGAGACAGCAAACCGCCGATAATTATGCAACAAAGAGAACAATAATGGGGCAGGCTACTGAATGATAAATACACTTTCATTGGCTAAAAACTAGTTAAAGTTTGGTAAGCCTATTGTTATCATATTCAAAAACACAAGAAACCGCCGATTACTGTGCAAGAGAGAGAACAATGGGGCAGGGTGGTGAATAGTATCCGATATGGACATGCTATCGAGGTTAAGGTTGTTCGATTGGAACCGTGAAAAAGGTTTATTTTTTAGCCATTTATTTTTCGATGATCTGTAGACTGACCCCGCAATGCACTATTCTCTCCAACTCAACTATCAATTTATTGTCCACTTTCGTTGTTTTCTTGATCAAAAATATTACGTTCAACGTAACTGAATAACATTTGTTGCTTAATTTGTTTGATATGATAATATGTGTTTGCACACAAATAAGACAATAAATATAATAAAACAATGGGTAATCAATATACAATATATAAAGAATACTAAGTGAAATTCAATATGATATCATTATAACTTTCTTTCGCGAGGGGATACTTCCTTTGTCCAAGTGGTAGCGGTAATCGGCGGCCGATTTCGCAAATGACCCCTAACAGGTACGCACAAATTAAGAGAACTGGCAAAGCATTGTTGATTTCAAACCCTAAAAGGTACGGCTGTACGATGTTCTTGGCAGCTAAGCTTATTTTTTATTAACAAAGCCAAGTAAAAATGACCCTTACAGGTACAGAGTCATGTTACGCAATTGACTTATGGGACTCTATATACTAGGCAGCCAAAAGGTGCAATTTAGCAAACTTTGAAAATCAGCAATTTATTCGAATCGAATTTTGTCTTCGCAGAAAAGCTTAAAAAAGTATCCCTTCTTTTGTTTTAAAGTAGTAATAAGACAGACATTAGGTTCACTTTAAAGGACCCTACACGAATACGCACAGAGGACCTATATAGGCCAGGATTTTGCAATCCACAAAATGGATCTACTACGCAAACAACTGCAATGAACGGGAGCAAAGATCTTCGAAAAACTTCCACTCGACAAATGCATTTTGCTTCTCATATGGTTGAAAGTTTCAACCATTATAGTAGCACCAATCACCTCTACCACTTGGACAAAGGGAGAGCCTTCCTGGTCGATATTTTCTTCATCATATATTTCCATTTTCTTTGTATAGCTAGTGCTAGATATAACTGTTGCTATTTTTACATATCACTTGCTAGCTATAGCCGTTCAATTATCTTCACGAAGACATGAAACCCTGGTGTCACATTCTCCTTGTTGTACTGGTACTCGCGGCTGTGGCAGCAGAAGTTGGTTCAGTCAATGAACAAGACTCTCTTGAGCCCCAACCAGCCTCTGCAGACAGCCCCAAGTATGATGCCAAAAAGCCCAAGGAAAAGGAAACATCCAAAGGAAAGACAAAAGCAAAACCATCCGAAAAATCTCGAGGACCCATCGGGCAGGGTTTTGAAATCCACAAAATTGATCTTCTAAGCAAACAACTCCAAGGAACGGGAGCAAAGATCTTCCAAAAACTTCCACACGACAAATGCATCGTAGACGATAACCTGGGAGTAACTCAAAAAGACGATTCATTTTACAGCAGTACCGAGTCTTTGTACAAATCTGTCTCGACTAACACTAAAGTTGGGGCAACTTTAAAAGGCCCCTACACTCTTGGGGTTTCTGTGTCAGCGGTTACCAACAATATCGTTTCAGGAAACACTGAGGTCTCTGGTCTGTCGCTCAATCTCAAGGCACAGAGCTTATCCCATGCGCTTAAAAAGGACTGCATTAACAAGCAGCCTTTGGCCAAAGAGTTTGTCAAGGACTTTGAGGCACTGGAGAAGAAGATAGAGAAACCGTGGCTGTCGCAATCGTGGAGAAAGTATCAAGTGAGGATGCATGACACAAATACAATTTTAGAAAAGTCTATTGAAATATTATGAAATAATTTCGATTGCGTTTATATAACATATTAACATTTAATTATATCAATATGACAAGAAACATGGCTTCCATCGAACACTGAGTTCCGTGACCCAAATAATTATTACCCGGGCTTTTAAGAGAATGACCTAGTAATTAAAGTATTTCCTAATCAGGTTTTTCTAGAGAAGTATGGATCACACATAGTCAAAGATGTGGTGTCGGGCTCCAGTATCTACCAGTATGTCTTTGCCAAATCTTCTGACAAATTCAGTCAGCGTGACTTCACCGTAAAGGC
Organism: Metridium senile; assembly: GCA_949775045.1. Lineage (NCBI taxonomy): Eukaryota > Metazoa > Cnidaria > Anthozoa > Actiniaria > Metridiidae > Metridium > Metridium senile. The sequence goes on along the minus strand of OX459106.1, from coordinate 14,050,902 downwards.
TTGTGTATCACTGGCAGGTCCAACACAGGTAACAATGATGACCTGGGCCGCGATGATGATGATGTCGGTGGTGATGATGATGATGATGATGACGGTGGTGATGATGATGATGATTATTATTATATACATATATGATGGTGATAATATTTGATGATGATGATGGTGGTGATGATGATGATGATGATGATGATTATATACATATATGATAGTGATAATATTTGATGATGGTGATGGTGATGATGATGATGATGGTGAGAATATTTGATGATATGATAATCGGATGATGGTAATGATGGTGATGATGATGATGATTATATACGTACATATAAATATATATGACATGTATGATGGTGATAATATTTGATAATAATGATGATGATGGTGATGGTGATGATGATGATGGTGATAATTTTGATGATGTTGGTGATGATGATAATACAATTTGATGATTATTCCGGATAACGATATTGGTGATGATGATGATAATAATGTTGGTAATGATGATGATGATGACGATGTAATGATGGTTATATAGTCATGATAAATCAACAATAACGATTGAACAACTATGTACATATCATAACATGTGATAGGCTGGAAAGGTTGGTGTTTCTGCCTGTTCGGAGGTTTCAAAGAAAGAAATAGAAACTTCGTCTGAAAAGTCGATGGTCAAGAAGTTGGTTGTTCGAGGAGGAAAGGCAGCAACAAGAGCTGACTTGACGGGAGAGCTCAGCAAAGAGAAAATCAACCAGTTTTTACAAGAAGGGCAGAGTGACCCGTCCCCAATCGCTTACGTCTTTCATCCAATATGGACAATTCTAAAGGCCAGGTAATCATGCAGCTTGTGTTCGCCAGCCCCCACCCCAGGGTTTCTCTCCGTAGGGGGAGGGCTGGGTATGGCTGAACACAGTCGAGTATTAACAATTATTAACTTCATTTGAATCGTATAAGCGTCATAATAATTGTGAACTAGCTTGTAACGTCAGAAACATCCGTTAGTGTGTATATGTGTGTGTATGTGTGTTAGTATAAGTGACAGCCCGAGAGAGGACCCAGGGGTATCGGGTATGCATAACTTGATAGTCCGAACTTCCGAAAACACCCCTAAAAGGTAATAATAATAATAATAATAATAATTATAATAATAATAATAATAATAATAATAATAATAATAATAATAATAATAATAATAATAATAATAATAATAATAATAATAATAATAATAATAATAATAATAATAATAATAATGATGATGATGATGATGATGATAATAATAATAATAATAATAATAATAATAATAATAATAATAATAATAAAACTTTATTGGAAGCATTCCACAAAGTCTCAATGCTTTAACAATCTAAGGTATACCTGAAGTCATTTAGACAAATAGGGATGGGCTTTTACCGGTGGGTAAAAGCCCTTCCCTCACTCAGATACTGGTTTCAGACCCTAAAAGGTACGACCACATTTAACCTTTTTTTTTATTTAAAATTAATGTATATATGTTTGATCCTAAAAGGTACGGTTCCAGTTCGAGACCCTAAAAGGTACGCGAGGGTCTTATTTTTGTCCCTTAAAGGTCCGTCGAACACCCCTAACCTTTTTTTAGGGAGTCCCTCCCCAAATCTCTGGTTTTTACCACAAAGCGACATTTGTACTCCCTCTCTACCCGGGAATGACAAGAGAAGTTACATGCATTTAGCACTATTTTCATGGGATAATATAAGCTACAGAGGGATTTAACTGATGAAAAAGCAATCTTTGTATTTCTATTAACCAGGTATATTGGCGAAGAATCTTTTGCCAAGGCAGTCAATCTAGAACAGTTCTACAAAGGCTTTCTAAACTTTGGTTGCTTTTACCAAGAAACCTCCAACGGAAAATCGGAAATGCAAAAGTTTGAGCTCGGCAAAGACAGTGATCCAGAAGCACCAACATACGTCTGTAAACTCGGCCCACAAGGATGCCATGACAATAATGACTGCCACTACGAGCATGCGTTCTGGTGTTCTTGTGCAGGGGAATCTTGTATACGGTACAAAGACGAAAGCCTCAACTCTGGTTCGACCAAAAGAGTGGCCTATGCCCAAACCAGCAGGGGGTGGGGATGGCAAGGATGCAAAAGGAATACCTTCACGTGTAAGTGCGATGAACCAAGAAAGAATTGGGAAGAAAGTTGGTCGGGAGATAGTAATGATGCGCTCATGGATGTGCACGTGAAGACATTGGCAGCAAAACGTCGCGATCATGTACATGTAAACTCTACCCTAACGTCATTTGAATAATGACTCGGGTAGTGCAAGAGTCTCTGACTCAAAAATAAAAAAATCTTCGAAAACCCAAGCCGTATTAACCTGGGTTTCCTGGAATGAAATGAACTTGGTTTTGTAGTGATTATTATTTAACGATTGTTGTTTTGTGGTTTTGGTTGAAGATTTACAGTGGGGATAAGGGACTGTGCAATAATTATAGGGAGGGGGGGGGGGGTCTAAAATCCTCAAAATTGGGCTTAAATTGAAGCTAGATCCCCCTGTACTAAACGTCTAAATAACTTCTTACCCCTCCATCTTTTGAAAATAACTAACTATCAACCCTCCCCCCTCTCTCTCTCCACCCACCCTCCGCCATACTAGACTGAGCTGTCATCATAAATTCAACTCAGACACACTACTGGTATTGAAAGAAACGTTAGTGATTTGTTGGATAACATGGATAAAGCAATGGAAAATTACTATACTACCTACACGATTGGATCGAAAGAGAAGTCATCAGTTTCACGGAAGAAAAAAGAAAATAAAAAAAGCTGAAAAACGCAAATCCTTGGCAACAGAACATAGGAAGAAAAGGGCATGTGTTATATTTAAGTCCTTAGGAGGAGATCCTGTAGCAAATGAGTACAGCCCTGAGATATATGGCATCCCACAACTTGGTAATATCGATGAGGACACTAATATTTACTAATATTTACATCTCAAACTGACAAATCCGATCCTGCTTGAGGGATCTTCTTTCTTCGAAATGCATTGTTGAGGAAGCCAATGAGCTTGTTCAGAACTTCTGTTTTGATCCTTGACTTTGTACTAAATATCATGAATATAACGCTAGAAGCTAGAATTAATACAAAGCAAAACAAAAAAGACATGACATAGTCAGTTGTCTCATATACAGTCAATCACTCCAAAAAGAAAGCATAAAAGAGATATAGTATTGACTAGGACACTCTCCTAGTATAGAAAGTTGTGATATGTACTGTTTTTAGTTACTGTTTTTAGTTTTTAGTACTTGTTTTTATTACAAAGGATACTCAGTTTATACATAATATTTCAATATATGGTTTTGAGCTTGCACCTGTGACAAGTTTTTTTCTTGATACAGTAAAAAAATATAACAATGAATATTTATTTTGAATATATTTATATGCATATTTTCAATTTTATATTAACAAAATCCCAATATAACTTATGCACCCCCCTCCATGTTGAAGCAATTAACTTCTAGCCCCCCCTACCCTACACTTCAATTTAACTTTTGACCCCCCCCCCCTATTAATTTTAGACCCCCCCCCCCCCCCCCCCCTCCCGATAATTATTGCACAGTCCCTAATGGAATAGGACTGTCCACAAGTTGCCCGGCAACTTTTGAGCAACTTTTTCGATTTCCAGCAACTTTTTCACTTTCGAGAAACTTTTGTTCTTTTTTTAAATTTTTTACATGAATTCAAACCAATTAACAGGCCCAATACGAAAAAAATATGTTTTTTTTATTCCAATGATTCAAATACTGTTTGACAATAGGCTTTACAGTATTTGAATACCCTTTGTGAAGCAGTGGTCTTTCTGTGGTAATTTGTAAATACGATCCAGGTGGTCAGCGGTTGTAAAATCAAAACAAACTTTTCTGCAAATACCAAGAAAATATTCTAAATTTATATTAACACGATATATTATTAAAGCTGACAGAATTCTACTCTATGAAATAATCAAATTGATAAGAAGCGTCAACAAATTTCGAGCAACTTTTTTGACTTTTTGTCCCTAAGGGGCATGTCCCCCCTCCTGCCCCTCCCCGTGCTACGGCCCTAAAATTGTAAATGGAATAACAGGGATTTTTCTCCATAGACGTTCGTTGTACGGCTTACCAAGACTGGCCATCCCTCGTTGTACAACTGCAAATTTCCAATAATTCTTCAAACTAAACATGGTTCTCTCTCTTTGGCAATTCCTGATAAATCTTTTCAAGTGGATATTACTATACATGTTGATGTGGAACTGAGTCCTGTCCCTATAACTCTCATATCGAACGAAATTAAATCTCATGTACTATTCATAGTAGCTCTAGTTTATCAGTCTTAAAGAAATCCTTGTATAAATATTTTACTGATTCTTATATTAATATTAACCATTTTATTGTATCTTAGAATTATAATTATTGTATCTTAGAATTGTAATTAGCTTTTTATATATTTTATATTTTTTGTATTTATTATTATTATTATTATTATTATTATTATTATTATTATTATTATTATTATTATTATTATTATTATTATTATTTCTTTATTTCACAGTAAAATAATCCTTTTTTACAATTTTTACTGGTATAGATCTAGCTTCAGCTCGGGATCCTACCCGGCTCCTGAGAGCTGAAGCACCTTTCTTAATATATGTGCCGTGCCTAAAAGAACAGATTTTTGTAAATCTAAAACGCTTATGTTATTAAGTTCAAGTCTTTGATTATGGTCTTTAAAGTTTTTCGATATGGTTATTATTATTATTATTATTATTATTATTATTATTATTATTATTATTATTATTATTATTATTATTATTATTATTATTATTATTATTATTATTATTATTATTATTATTATTATTATTATTATTATTATTATTATTATTATTATTATTATACTGCTGTTTCTTTGATCCCTTGAGTGACGTGTTTGTGATTCCAACACTGCGGCTTTCATGTCGTTCTTGCTTCTTTTCATAACAACAGGATTCTTCGCCGATAATCGCCGATAATCCGACGAACAGTATATAAGACAACCATCATCCAGTCTACACCATCGCCTGATGAAGACTAGCAGATTGCAGTCGAAACGTCGCGGTATTTCTACCAATGACCTCAATCGTGAGACAATTGATTAAGTATCCTTTTAACAGGATTCTTGTTTTGAAAATGACCATATATGGTCAATATAAGGGTGATTTACACAGCCACACAATGAATTTATTAGAGCAGGGACCTGAACGATGTTGTTTAAAATCACAATTGTAGTTTTTTGATCTTGGGACTATAGGGTTATGACACGTATTTTGTTATGTAATACGTCATTTTGACGTCATAATGACGTCATTTGTGACGAAAGACACGTAATAATAATATAGTCCCAAGATCAAAAAACTACAATTGTGATTTTAAACAACATCGTCAAGGTCCCTGCTCCAATAAATTCATTGTGTGGTTGTGTAAATCGCCCTTATTTTGACCATATATGGTCATTTGGCGGGAAATTTGAATTTTTTTCATTAGCTGTAACTTCACGCCAATTTATCTGATTGAGATTTTTTTCAAGGTAAATATTCTTTTGGCATAGTGAAAATATCTGTAACATTTTTAACACTTCTTTCGAAATTTCTAACGTTGTTACTTAAAATAGGTGCCACTTATGACGTCATAATTTAAAGAATCGTCAAAAAAACCTGTACAAATGTAAAGTTTTTGAATTTTTTTTCATCTAAATTAGGTTTTCTTACGTCCTTATTTATTTTGGATAGAAACTGCTCCTTTTTGAGCCAAAAAATTATTTAAGATTCTTCCAGGAGGAAAAGCAATAGCAACTGACCATCGTGGTACAAACTACGACAACACTCTCACATCAATAAATCGTCGACGAACGAGGGCGATTACTAAACATTTTTTTTAACAGCTTTATTGGGCACGTATTAGTTTGACTTACAAAACAGATTTACAAAATAGACTATCAAAACTGACTAAATGAAAACACACAGGACTGATCACAGACAATTAATTAAACGAGCCCAATGGGGTTTGCGCTAACGGGACACAGGTCCCATGCGAGGCGCACCCCCATTGTAAATAACAATAAAACTGGACTTAAAAAACAAATTTACAAAACAGACTATCAAAACAGACTAAATAAAAATGCACAGGACTGATCACAAACGATTAATTAAACGAGCCCAATGGGGTTTGCGCGAACGGGACACAGGTCCCATGCGAGGCGCAACCCCATTGTAAATAATAACAATAAAATACATATATTGAAAGTGACGAATTGTGAATAACGATATAAAACTAATTGTAAATAACTAAGAAACTAGGACATACATTAATAATAAATTGAATATAAATCTTGTCGGAGAGTGGATTTGATGTCGGTACGCCTCCGCCTATCTTGCCAATACTGTCCCTTTCTTGAGTTGCATCGTTGTTCGTCAACTTGTTCTTCTTTAGCTTGAAATCTTGTCACTCAACAAAGCTTCAGTTTTGCATGTTGTCATCCACCCTTTGACAGGTCTTATTTTTCGTCCTGCTGGGTGACATGCCACCCTCCTCACTAACATAATGTTAGTGGGGGAGCCGGTTTAGTTGCCGACAACCCGACCATGCGGCAGGTGGTACTATACTGGGTTACAATGTTACCAGTAGCAGAGTCACCAGTAGACCCTGACTTGATTGGGATACCTGTGGGACTGCAGCGCATGCGTATAAACTTGTAGCGTAAGATAAAAAATCGTAGTTTATTGATATGAGCTGGTGACAATATCGATGACGTAGTGTCCGGGATAGCGTCTTGCAAGTTTCAATAGTTCCTATAGAAAAACAAGTTCTGTGTTGGTATTTTGTTTCTTGTTTTGTTAATTTCTTTTTCTTTTTTGTATATTGTCTTTAATTTATCGTAAAATTGTAAACTTTGTTACGTTTTACAATATTCAGACTGAAACGAGATGATATTGTGTTTTTTTATAACACCTGCTTGGTATTGCCTTCTTGTCTAAACAAAACAAAATCAAAACAAAAATTTATGTTTGCCTGCTATAGCTAGCGCTTTATTGCTTGCTTGTATTTTTTTTGTTTGTCTGTCTTTTGGTCTGTGTGTCTTTTAGTGTTAATGTATTTTTTGGTTGACAATGTTAATGTCATTATTGAATTACAAATGTTTGACATTGACCAAGTTTGTGGGATTTTATTCTCTATTTCCACAATGACCAAAATCAAACACGTCTTTATATATTCATCTATAATTATTTCCTTTTCAATATATCCATTCTGTAATTTTGTTACTTATCCATATATTCATCATATATAATTCTAGAGCCTGAGTCTAGGTTTACCTTTTCTATCTATTGTGTCGAGATTACACATGACGTAATGCCACAGGTAAACCACCTATCAATTACTACTCTATGATGTAGCCTGAGTAAACGCACTAAGTGCGTCTAGTTTGTGTATATGTTGTGTCTATTTGTCTGCTTACTTTTATTATATCTTTCACATTAATTATTTTTGTGAAGTTTGCCATCATTACACTGCTTTTTGTAACTTTCATTGTGTCCCAGGTTGTTTTTCATAATTTGCCCTTAAGGCAACCTGTAACATTCATGAAATCAAACAAGTTTGTATATAAAATAAAATTGCTACTGTGTAATAGTTCTTATTCAGTGACTAGTAGTCACTATCAAAGACAAGTAAAGTTGTAAGGAGGTTTGGGTTCCTTTTGAAATGATTTTTCTGGTTGAGTGATACATTTTTCTCTGAAATTGTAATAGTTATGATTAATTGGTAATCAAACTTTGTGTCGTCTAATTCTGTCTGTAATCATACTCGTGATAAACAAATCGGACTCCCGCTATGCGGTCGTCCGATTTTGTAATCACTCGTATGATTACAGACCGAATTGGACTCCACTCAGTCCAATTACCATCATTAATTACTCAAGAATATGAAAACAAATTTATACATTTCTGATTAATAAAAATACACACGCCTATAGAACAAAAAAACGATAAACTAAAAATATAATAACTAATATATTTGTAATTGCTTGAATGACAATTACAATGGGAAGTAAACTTGAAACAGAATCAGCTAGATATATATGAGCTTAATTGTCAAAATATTTAATTATTAGTTATTAGTAACTATTTTATTTTCTATTTCATGGTTTTAGTGTTTTCTCTTTACAATTTGACAACTCTCACATTTGCACTGGGATAATCTCGATCCGGAGTAAATTTAAATTTGTTTTCTATTGTTTAGCGGTAGTATTGCGGAATGAAATTTGTGAATATTTGTACAACAAATAAAGGTTTAGCCTGTGCAAATGCGCTTTTGACACTGAAATAGTACAGCGCAGATGAAACTGAAGAATTAAAATTATTTCCTTGTTGATGTGTAGTCGTCTGTAGTAAAGGAAATTATCAAAGGTTCACTGTAACTGAGAGATAAGTCTACACGCAGCCCGAGTAAACTCTCGAGAGTTAGCTCGGGCTGCTTCCAGGCTTAGAGAAATGAGCATTCAGAGTTATAAAGACCCATAAGAATTTAAAACATCAGTAAAATTGCCGAAGCCCTAGCAACAAATCACGTTCAGATCTCTGCATTATTTTATTGATCAAACACCTCCGCAAAAAGGGCCTCCGGATCTCTATTGACTTTCATTTTACTTAATCCCCCCCCCCCCCCCCCCCCTCCCTTCCTCCTGGTTTTTAGTTCTCTCTCTTTTGTGTGCTTTTATAGATGTCATAATCCTTAACCATGATCACTGTTGTTTATTAAACACCTAAAAATTAAAAACAAATCTCCCAGTGATTTGCAAATGCCACCTGAAGGTTACAAGAAAGAGGGCGTGGCTCTTTCCACGTGGAAGCACATGCTTTCATGTGGCATATTCTGATTACGAATTTTAGTTATTCTAATGTATTGTAGAGTGAAGACATTTCACCCGCGAAACAAAATTGAATAGTCAAGGTGTAATAGTCAAATAGACACAAAAGAAAACAATGGAATTAGATACTGCTAAGGTGTATAAGTCTAATATCTATTTCACGGGTTAAATGACTTCACTCTTATATGGTGCTTATATATAGCTTGCATACTTCTCAATGTGCTTTGCAATTATGGTACGGACGGCTTACAATCATGCATGCATGATCGAAATTAGTATTAAATGTCAGAAGTTCAATGTAAATGTGTATTAGCATATAAGCCAGTTACTGAGGGTGGACACATGGGGGGATTCCCTTAGAATATTGATAGGGGTGCTCGACGGACCTTTTGGGGTCGAAAATAAGACCCTCGTATACCTTTTAGGGTCTCGAACTGGCATTGTACCTTGAAAGGTCAGTTTTTGAACTTAAAATTATACATATTGAAAAATTAGAAAAACAAGTTCTGTGTTGGTATTTTGTTTCTTGTTTTGTTAATTTCTTTTTCTTTTTTGTATATTGTCTTTAATTTATCGTAAAATTGTGAACTTTGTTACGTTTTACAATATTCAGACTGAAACGAGATGATATTGTGTTTTTTTTATAACACCTGCTTGGTGTTGCCTTCTTGTCTCAACAAAACAAAATGAAAACAAAAACTTATGTTTGCCTGCTATAACTAGCGCTTTATTGCTTAACTTGCTTGTATTTTTTTTGTTTGTCTGTCTTTTGGTCTGTATGTCTTTTATTGTTAATGTATTTTTTGGTTGACAATGTTAATGTCATTATTGAATTACAAATGTTTGACATTGACCAAGTTTGTGGGATTTTATTCTCTTATTTCCACAATGACCAAAATCAAACACTTCTATATAGATTCATCTATAATTATTTCCTTTTCAATATATCCATTCTGTAATTGTTTTACTTATCCATATATTCATCATATATAATTCTAGAGCCTGAGTCTAGGTTTACCTTTTCTATCTATTGTGTCGAGATTACACATGACGTAATGCCACAGGTAAACCACCTATCAATTACTACTCTATGATGTAGCCTGAGTAAACGCACTAAGTGCGTCTAGTTTGTGTATATGTTGTGTCTATTTATCTGCTTACTTTTATTATATCTTTCACATTAATTATTTTTGTGAAGTTTGCCATCATTACACTGCTTTTTGTAACTTTCATTGTGTCCCAGGTTGTCTTTCATAATTTGCCCTTAAGGCAACCTGTAACATTCATGAAATCAAACAAGTTTGTATATAAAATAAAATTGCTACTGTGTAATAGTTCTTATTCAGTGACTAGTAGTCACTATCAAAGACAAGTAAAGTTGTAAGGAGGTTTGGGTTCCTTTTGAAATAATTTTTCTGGTTGAGTGATACATTTTTCTCTGAAATTGTAATAGTTATGATTAATTGGTAATCAAACTTTGTGTCGTCTAATTCTGTCTGTAATCATACTCGTGATAAACAAATCGGACTCCCGCTATGCGGTCGTCCGATTTTGTAATCACTCGTATGATTACAGACCGAATTGGACTCCACTCAGTCCAATTACCATCATTAATTACTCAAGAATATGAAAACAAATTTATACATTTCTGATTAATAAAAAGACACACGCCAATAGAACAAAAAAAACGATAAACTAAAAATATAATAACTAATATATTTGTAATTGCTTGAATGACAAGGCTTACAATGGAAGTAAACTTGAAACAGAATCAGCTAGATATATATGAGCTTAAATGTCAAAATATTTAATTATTAGTTATTAGTAACTATTTTATTTTCTATTTCATGGTTTTAGTGTTTTCTCTCTACAATTTGAAAACTCTCACATTTGCACAGGGATAATCTCGATCCGGAGTAAATTTAAATTTGTTTTCTATTGTTTAGCGGTAGTATTGCGGAATGAAATTTGTGAATATTTGTACAACAAATAAAGGTTTAAACTGTGCAAATGCGCTTTTTGTCACTGAAATAGTACAGCGCAGATGAAACTGAAGAATTAAAATTATTTCCTTGTTGATGTGTAGTCGTCTGTAGTAAAGGAAATTATCAAAGGTTCACTGTAACTGAGAGATAAGTCTACACGCAGCCCGAGTAAACTCTCGAGAGTTAGCTCGGGTTGCTTCCAGGCTTAGAGAAATGAACATTCAGAGTTATAAAGGCCCATAAGAATTTAAAACATCAGTAAAATTGCCGAAGCCCTAGCAACAAATCACGTTCAGATCTCTGCATTATTTTATTGATCAAACACCTCCGCAAAAAGGGCCTCCGGATCTCTATTGACTTTCATTTTACTTAATCCCCCCCCCCCCCCCCCCCCCCCTCTCCCTTCCTCCTGGTTTTTAGTTCTCCCTCTTTTGTGTGCTTTTATAGATGTCATAATCCTTAACCATGATCACTGTTGTTTATTAAACACCTAAAAATTAAAAACAAATCTCCCACAGTGATTTGCAAATGCCACCTGAAGGTTACAAGAAAGAGGGCGTGGCTCTTTCCACGTGGAAGCACATGCTTTCATGTGGCATATTCTGATTACGAATTTTAGTTATTCTAATGTATTGTAGAGTGAAGACATTTCACCCGCGAAACAAAATTGAATAGTCAAGGTGTAATAGTCAAATAGACACAAAAGAAAACAATGGAATTATATTAGAGACTGCTAAGGTGTATTAGTCTAATATCTATTTCACGGGTTAAATGACTTCACTCTTCTATGGTGCTTATATATAGCTTGCATACTTCTCAATGTGCTTTGCAATTATGGTACGGACGGCTTACAATCATGCATGATCGAAATTAGTATTAAATGTCAGAAGTTCAATGTAAATGTGTATTAGCATATAAGCCAGTTACTGAGGGTGGACACATGGGGGGATTCCCTTAGAATATTGATAGGGGTGCTCGACGGACCTTTTGGGGTCGAAAATAAGACCCTCGTATACCTTTTAGGGTCTCGAACTGGCATTGTACCTTGAAAGGTCAGTTTTTGAACTTAAGATTATACATATTGAAAAATGTTTAGATGTGGTCGTACCTTTTAGGGTCTGAAATCAGTATCTGAGTTAATTTATGCGTACCTTTTAGGGTCATTTTCAAAACCGTCCGTCGAGCACCCCTATCATATCCATTTTTGAAGGGAGTCCCCCCCCCCCCCCCCCCCCCCCGGTTTATCAATTGAACATTTGAATTCCTTTTCATTAATGTACTGCGATTTTTGACTTTCTGCGACCTCTGACATTTCAACGGCTTGTTGTGAAATACATTTTAAGCGGCCGTCATTCTAAACTAATTAGTCGGTACCTTTTAAATTAAATCCTTGATTGACGGCAGCGAAATACGTATTTTAAAACTTGCTGTTGGATGAATGTCTGAGTTCGCGGAAAGTCGATCGGAAACCGCAGTATAGAAAATCGCAAATAATTGATAATTACATTGCCTATCATATAAAATTAGTTTGTTGCTAAAATAAACATTGGCTCAATAGTCCCCTTCAAGGTTTTTCTGCACCATCCTGAGTTAGGCCTTTGCATCTAAGTGTGACCGATTTGGCAGTCGATAAGCCACTAAAATCCCCACAGGCCTTCCTCCAAAGAAAACGAATTACGAACATAAATTAAATACATTTATTACTCTAATATTAATTACATTAAACATTTAACTAAATACTTTATCGATGAAAATTTACTTATTATTATTATTATTATTTAACGACTTCTTAATGAAATAATCTAAACTAATGTATACGAGATTTAACTTATTATTATCATTATTACTTAACGAAATCTTAATGAAATAATTTAAACTAAACGTGTGTTTATCGTTAATGTTCTTGTTTTTTGCGTTCTTTTCCTTTAGTTTCTGTAGTTGAACTTGTTTAACGTAGATATATTTGAACGTGTTCTTTTTAACCATCCACTCGAGTAATTCTTTCACGAAACTATTTTCTTTAATTATGAATCAATTTGGAACAGTTAGTTCTTCACTCGTTCTGAATCACAATTTGGAACAGTTAGTTCTTCACTCGTTCTCTCTTACTTGAGTAACAGCTTACACAGTGGTTTTTTTTACTTAGCTTTCAAAGTACTTCTCTACTTGTGAATCAGCTTGAATCGTTGGGTTTTTACTTCATTGGTGCTACAATAGGCTTCCAAACTTCTCGATCCACAACTTGTATACTTGTCCAATGTACTAGTTCTTCCTTTAGTGGGACGCTGAAGGTCTGATCCACTTTTTAACGACGGGACGCTGCAGGTCTGATCCGCTTTACTTTTACTGTACATCAAGTGGCTTCAACGCTTACAAGACTTAACTAAACCGCGTATGGGCGTATTTAAACGAAAATTGGAACAATAGAATTAACATAATTAACATAACTTAGATAAACAATACTACATTCTTAGCTTACAATACTGACTTATGAATATAATGAAAGGCATTTCATCACACCTCCCTCCTTAAAGACTATTTCTAATTTCAAACAAATTTGAAATATTCAATACGAACGAAAAATTAACTTAAAGTACTCTGTACTGAAAAGATGAGAACAAGGTTCGCTATAAGGATGAACATCCGGTGTGCAAGGCTCCAGACAGGGGACATGAACAACAAGATAAATCCCCGAAAGCCACAAAAATAATGAACCAGCGTTCCCTTTCTTTTTTCTTACATTATCATTACACACACCCCAAACATACACATTCATGCACAATTACACTGGTTTTTTTTTTTTTTTTTTTCACGCATATCACTCTTCTACTCTTGACTAATCACTTACATTCTACTCAAAACGTCTGCATTCACATTTTGCTTACCACTTTTATGACTTATTTCTAGATCATATTCTTGAAGGGTGAGGCTCCAACGTAGAAGTTTTCTACTCTTGTCTCTGACTCTAGATAGCCACACAAGAGGGTTGTGGTCTGTCTGCAAAATGACATGTCTTCCATAGAGATAGTATCTGAAAAGCTCAAGAGCCCAAACTACTGCCAAGCACTCCTTTTCTGTGGTTGATAGATTTTCCTCCCTAGGTTGTAGTTTACGACTTGCAAAAAGGATAGGGTGTTCATCTCCATTACTATCTTTTTGGCTTAGAATTGCTCCCAGGCCTCGGTTGGACGCATCTGTCTGCACTATGAATTCCATAGACCAGTCCGGGGGTCTTAACACAGGACCACATGTAAGCGCACTTTTTAAATCATTAAATGCCATCTCTGTATCTTCTGTCCATACAACTTTTGTTGGCTGTTTACCCTTGGTTAAGTCGGTCAAAGCTACTGCCCGTTGTGAAAAATTAGGTATGAATTTCCTATAATACCCAGCTAATCCTAAAAAAGATCTTACCTGTTTTTTAGTGGTCGGTCTTGGGAACTTCTCGACTGAGTGTACAAGTGCTTCTCTAGGCTTGATACTTCCGTTTCCAACGTTGTGACCAATGAAATCGACTGTCAACATGGCAACTTTACACTTTGACGGTCTCGCATTTAGGCGATACTTACGTAACCTTTCTAAGACTAAGCGTAAGCGTGACATGTGTAAGTGAAATGATCCTTGGGTGTCTATCTCTACATCGTCAATATAGGCATCAGTAAATTCTTCTAATCCCTTCAACACAACTTGGGTCATCATTCGCTGAAAGGTGGCTGGTGCTGTTTTCATTCCAAAGGGCATCATTTTAAACTGGTAGAGATTTTTCTTGAAAATAAAGGCGGATTTCTCCACAGTATCCAAATGTAAGGGGATTTGCCAGTATCCCTTAGTTAGGTCTAAAGTTGAAATGAAGGAGGCGGCACCCACTCTGTCAAGCATTCTGTCCATTCTCGGAATAGGGAAAGCGTCCATCTTGGTTACTTGGTTTAACTTTCTATAATCCACACAGAATCTTATGCTTCCATCTGGTTTTGGAACAATGACAACAGGAGACGCCCATGGGCTACTTGAAGGCTCGATGATGTCCATCTCAAGCATCTTTTCTATTTCAGCAATGACTGCGCTTTCAAGTCTTTGTGGAATGTTATACGAAGATGATCGGATAGGTTCTGCATCCCCAGTGTTAATACGATGTACCGCAGCAGTAGTATGATTTGGTTTGCCTGAAAATACGTCTGAGAATTCCTCTAAAACATCATTAGCTTCATTGTACTGATCTGATTCAATATCATTGGAAATACTGACATCTCTCCAAGTCTCGTCACTTGAAATCTGCGGTAAACTCTTCTCGTGTGGGAGTTTCATCTCTCGCGATTCCTCCATAACAAATGCAGTTGATTCCTCTCTACTTTGCCAGCGACTCAATAAATTAATATTGTACGTTCTAAGTTGTTTCTTCTTCTTGCCTGTGTCCACCTCATACGTCCTTCCCTCATTTTTCACACCAGTTACTGAATATGGACCCTGCCACTTTGATTCAAGCTTGCTTCCTGGCGAAGGTAGTAGCACTAGTACTTGATCTCCAATTTCAAATTTCCTAGTTGAGCACTTCTTATCATATTGGCATTTCTGTTTAGCCTGGCTATTCATTAGGTATTGCTTTACAACATCTTGCATCTTCCCCATTCGTCTTCGCATTTCAATGACAAAGGTCAGCAGATTGGTCTGTGCTGGCTTCTCTTCCAACCACGTCTCCTTCACAACAGCAAGAGGACCTCTGACGGTACGCCCATATAATAGCTCAAAGGGAGAGTAACCTGTAGAATGACAAGGGACCTCTCTGTAAGCGAACAAAAGATATGGTAAATACTTATCCCATAGTGCAACATTATCAGAAACAAACTTTCGTAACATTTGTTTTAAGGTGCCATTGAAACGTTCCACGAGTCCATTAGCTTCCGGGTGATACACTGACGTCTTAATTCTTGAAACACCAAGTTGTTCAAATAGCTGCGTCATGAGTTTACCAATCAAATTTGCTCCTTGATCCGAGACAATTTCATCAGGTAGACCTACTCTAGAAAACAAAAGTATTAGTGCGTCTGCTATCGCCTTGGAATGTGTTGTTCTTAACGGAAACGCCTCTGGATACCTAGTAGCATAATCAATAACTGTAAGTATGTACCTACACCCTGTTCTTGACTTAGGTAGTTCCCCCACTATATCAATGGCTATCTTACGAAAAGGCTCTGACACTATCGGTACAGGTTGTAATGGTGCTCTGAGTGCAATCTTTTTCCTTGTTACATATTGGCATTCTGGACAAGTAGCACAATATTTTCCTACATCAAAGGACAGCTTCGGCCAAAAGAAATGCGCGGTTATTCTTGCAAGGGTTTTCTCCTTACCTAGATGTCCAGCTAGTGGTATTGTATGACCCACCCTTACGATTTCCTGTCTATAAGACTCGGGTACCACAATACGATCTACATAGGTTTCCCCATTATGCTCTTCCTTACTGAACTTCCTGTGCATAAGCAACTCATGTTTAAAAAAGTAACCGTCTTTCTCTCTCGGTGCTTCAGACATGGCTAGAGATATACACTGAGCAAGCGTAACATCATCTTTCTGATCACAAACAACTTGTTTCCGATTTCTATCTAATATACTTACCTCTAAGTTACTCAGTTCATTACCCTTCTCTTCTGATGGTTCCACTTGGTTGATTTGTTCACTTTGCATTTTCTCTTCAGTTGTGGATAAATTCTTGGCTGATAAACGACTTTCACGATCTATAAGCTTATCTACCCTCTCTTGCGCCTTTTCTTTAGTTTGGCTTCTAGTGGATACAGCATAAGCATCTTCCCATTGTCTCAGTAAATCCTCGCGACAGATAACACGACCATAGGAAGATCGACCTACTAAACAATCGACAGGAAGATTATCAACTACACCTACTAATTCTTTAAACATGCCTTTGTCTACTTTTATCTCTACCCATGCTAGTGGTATAACAACTCTTTCTCCAGTAGCTGTAAGGATGGTCACGCTTTCTGATGTTTCTTTTCCTTTTTTCACAAAGTTACGATGGACTAGTGTACGACTACAACCAGTATCTAGTACCATTTTCGCAGGACATCCTTCAATAACTCCAGGTATGATGTATTCCGGAAGATCACTTCCTTCATTTAATGGTGTAAGACACAGATATCCACTACCAGGTTGAGATGGTTTCTGTGATGACGCTGGCTTGTTCTTCGGACAATTAATTGATATATGGCCAACCTGTTGACACTTATAACACTTCCCCCTGAAGTTAGCATTAAACTTATTTTCTCCTTTAGCCGGTACCTTACCCTGTAGTACTGCTGGACTACCACTGTTAGGTTGTTCCGGGGCAAGTCTCTTTGGCTTAAACCTTTCTGTAGCAACATATTTCCCGTCTATTAGAGGACCCTTTCTTGCCTGGATATGCTCATTTGCTATTCTAGCCAGCTCCTCTGCTGACTCCGTTTTTTTTTCTTTAAGCCACGCACGTAACTCTGGGCCAACGGCTTCTAACATTTTTTCCATCGTGATTTGTTCCAATATCTTCTCAGCATCTCCAGTTGCTCTAGCCACTAACATCCACCTGTCTAAATATCGCCTAGTTCTTCTCATCCACTGAACAAAGTCTTCATCTTGTCGTTTCTCCGAGTGTCGAAATCTATGTCTATAGTGGTCCACCGTCAGTTGGTATGATTCCAGAATAGCCAATTTCGTCAGATCGTAGTCTTGTGCATCCGGGTCTTTAATCTCTAGGTATATTGATTTGGCTTTCTCACTTAGCTTTGGAATAAGACTACCCAACCAATGTTCTTTTGGTACTAGCAGTGATTTGGCTGTCATTTCAAACACCCTAAAAAAATCATCAATATCTTCTCCCTCTCTCATGTCTCTCATCTGTATAGCATGCAACTTTCTCACCGATTTCTTTTGCTCTATTTTTTTCAATTCCAGCTCTAACGTCATTACTCTTAACCTTCTTTCTTCCTCATCTCTCCGTGCCTCCCTTTCCTCTCTCCTTGCTTCCCACTCCTCTCTTCGGGCCTCCCTTTCCTCCCTTAATGCCTCCACCTCCTCCTGTCTCATTTGTCTCTGTAACTCCAGCAACATAATCTGATGATCATATGCCCCTGGAACTGCACTGTCACTCCCTACAGCCTCCGTAACTTCTTCCCCGTCCTCACTCCCAGCATAAGGTACCCCAGTTGCCTTATCAAAAACCCTAAGCTTACTACAAAGGCTCCTCTTACCATCTTTATCCCCAAAATCTATCCCTCTCTTTGTACATTCTTCCCTTAATCTATCTAATTCCTGATCCTCGTAATTCATTTTGTTTGAGTCTGACCTGAGGCGGCAATGACTTATCCCAATCAATCCCACTTCTGACACCAAAATTCTGTGACCGATTGGGCAGTCGATAAGCCACTAAAATCCCCACAGGCCTTCCTCCAAAGAAAACGAATTACGAACATAAATTAAATACATTTATTACTCTAATATTAATTACATTAAACATTTAACTAAATACTTTATCGATGAAAATTTACTTATTATTATTATTATTATTTAACGACTTCTTAATGAAATAATCTAAACTAATGTATACGAGATTTAACTTATTATTATCATTATTACTTAACGAAATCTTAATGAAATAATTTAAACTAAACGTGTGTTTATCGTTAATGTTCTTGTTTTTTGCGTTCTTTTCCTTTAGTTTCTGTAGTTGAACTTGTTTAACGTAGATATATTTGAACGTGTTCTTTTTAACCATCCACTCGAGTAATTCTTTCACGAAACTATTTTCTTTAATTATGAATCAATTTGGAACAGTTAGTTCTTCACTCGTTCTGAATCACAATTTGGAACAGTTAGTTCTTCACTCGTTCTCTCTTACTTGAGTAACAGCTTACACAGTGGTTTTTTTTACTTAGCTTTCAAAGTACTTCTCTACTTGTGAATCAGCTTGAATCGTTGGGTTTTTACTTCATTGGTGCTACAATAGGCTTCCAAACTTCTCGATCCACAACTTGTATACTTGTCCACTGTACTAGTTCTTCCTTTAGTGGGACGCTGAAGGTCTGATCCACTTTTTAACGACGGGACGCTGCAGGTCTGATCCGCTTTACTTTTACTGTACATCAAGTGGCTTCAACGCTTACAAGACTTAACTAAACCGCGTATGGGCGTATTTAAACGAAAATTGGAACAATAGAATTAACATAATTAACATAACTTAGATAAACAATACTACATTCTTAGCTTACAATACTGACTTATGAATATAATAAAAGGCATTTCATCACACTAAGCGAGACGAACGTTGAACTACAGTGGTACCTCTATTAAGCGGTCACCAATTAAGCGGTCACCCTCTATTAGGCGGCCACAATGAAAAGTCCCAAATCTATTCCTATACCTATTCTATACCTCTATTCAGAGGCCAACCTCCATTAAGCGGCCACTTTGGAAAGTCCTGAGGGTGACCGCTTAATAGAGGTACCACTGTATCTATAAACCATAGAAATAGTGTATTTTGAAACTTCAAGATAGAAGCGATGTATTTTTTTAAAGACCTGCTTGGTTATGGTAGTGTCATCTCAACCGTGAAACATGGAATATCCCCCCAATGGGCGGTATCTCTTTGATAAGGCGACAATAGGCCATTTCACGTCCACAACCTCAGCCTCGATAATATGATATTGTGATTCATTATATGGATAATAGTGTTTTACCCATAAACTAAAACACTCGTACTTTCCATCAGTTTTCACCACAGGCAGCCCAAGCAATTTACTTTTACAGTAGAGATATGTGAGGAAAAAAATCTGTATTTTTTATTTAAATAAATTTGAACATATTTCAATCCTGTGTTGTTGTTAAACTTATTTATGTCATTCTGGGTGGTTTTTGAACGTTTTAGAGCATTTTTTCTTAATGTTTGCCCACCTGTACTATATTTAAGTACACAACAAATAATAAAAAGAACATTACACGTTTGCTTGAATATATAAATTATATTTTCTCGTGTTAAAAACAACCTGAAAGTTGTAACACCGTAAAAAATGTTGACTTAACTTTAACACCGTTTCGAGCTTTAGCTCTTTGACGGAGTAAATATTTTTTTAATAAGAAATTCCTTTACTCCGACGAAGGGCTAAAGCTCGAAACAAAGTTAAGTCAACATTTTTACGGTGTTACAACTTTCATTATATTACCTATCGTTTATAGGCAAACACCGACACAGCCTATACTAGTTTAATCGCTAGTTTCCATTTATGAAAAGGTATATTAATAGGTGTACGTGCAGTGACATATTTTGTTATGGTTGTCCAACGTTCCAACGATTGTTATAAGAAAAAAGAAAATTAACAAATCTTTTGTGAAAATGATTAGCAAATTAGCATCACAATACCAACACTTGTTAACACTCAATTCCACGTATTATAGCTTCACGAACAATCATTAACTATTTAGAACTGTGATATATTTAGTTTGGTCACAATGCAGGTGACGAAGTTGTTCAAACCAGCTCTTCTAAAGGTAAGCATCACTTTTGTTAATATTTCCTTTTTTTATTTAATTGGCCCCTCTTATATTTTATCTTTATTAAATCTTAGAACATTGTACTTCCCCAGCATTTTATTTACAAAGGTTAGTTATTATTGTTAGTGTTGTTTTTATTGTGTTATTGTTAAAGTTATTCTTGGAATTGTGTGTTGTAATTTTGTTGTTATTCTTGGTTGTTGTTGTAAATAATTGTTGTGTTTTAATGAGACATGTTTAAGTTTATTATTCAGAGATAGATGTTTGATTTGATGTGTTAATATTAGTTGTTTAAAGCAAATCAGAAACGTTTGAATAATAACAAGGATTCCAGTTGAAATGCGCCATGTAAAAAAATTAAAAGTTTGGTTTTTCATAATGATAATAGAAATAATAATTAACAGGAGCATATGTATTTAACAATTACTGAATATCGGTGAATAAAAATCGAAACAGACTGAAGTTTATTTTTACGTTAGTAATGTTAAGTCAACATTTTTTATGGTGTTACAAATTTCATTATATTACCTATCGCTTATATCAAACACCGACGCAGCATATACTAGTATACTCGCTAGTTTCTATTTCTATTTTTTACGGTGTTACAAATTTCATTCTATTACCTATCGTTTATATATATCAAACACCGACGCAGCATATACTAGTATACTCGCTAGTTTCTATTTCTATTTTTTACGGTGTTACAAATTTCGTTATATTACCTATCGTTTATATATATCAAACACCGACGCAGTCTATACTAGTATACTCGCTAGTTTCTATTTCTATTTTTTACGGTGTTACAAATTTCGTTATATTACCTATCGTTTATATATATCAAACACCGACGCAGTCTATACTAGTTTTTTCTATACTAGTTTACTCGCTAGTTTCCATTTATTAGTATCCGATATTGACATGCTATCGAGGTTAAGGCTGTTCGATGGGAACCGCGAAAAATGTTTATTTGTTAGCCATTTATTTTTCGATAATCAGTAGGTTGACCCCGCAATGCATTATTCTCCCAAATTTAACTATCAATTTATTACCCACTTTCGTTGTTTCCTTGATCAAAAAAAATACGTTCAACGTAAAAAAAATTGTTTTGTTTAATTTGTTTGATATGATTATATATGTGTTTACACACGCATAAGACAATAAATATAAAAAAACAATGGTAATTAATTTGACAATAAAGTTCTGCGATAAGACATTGAAATTAACAAAGTTTTTACACGACGTTTCGACGTTATCAAACGCCATTATCAAGTGAAAATGATAAACTTATAACCATGAATAATAATGAGTGAAAATTACAATAAAGGTAAAGAAAACAATAATTAATGGTAATTAATATACAATATATAAAGAATACTAAGTGAAATTCAATATGATATCATTATAACTTTATTTCCCGAGGGGATTCTCCCTTTGTCCAAGTGGTAGGGGTGATCGGCGATCGATTTCCCAAATGACCCCTAACAGGTACGCACAAATTAAGAGAACTGGCAAAGCATTGTTGATTTTAACCCCTAAAAGGTACAACTATGCGATGTTCTTGTCAACTAAGCTTATTTTTTCAGTGAACAAAGCCAATTAAAAATGACCGTTACAGGTACAGAGCCATGTTACGCAATTGACTTATGGGACTCCATATACTAGGCAGCCCAAATGTGCAATTTAGCAAACTTTTTAAATCAGCAATTTATTCGAATCGAATTTTGTCTTCGCAGAAAAGCTTAAAAAAGTATCCCTTCTTTTGTTTAAAAATAGTAATAAGACAGACATTAGGTTTACTTTAAAGGACCCTACACGAATACGCACACTTATACCTGCCAGGGTTTTGAAATCCACAAAATGGATCTACTTCGTAAACACCTGCAATGAACGGGAGCAAAGATCTTCGAAAAACTCGACAAATACATGTTGCTAGCACTCTTATGGTTGAAAGTTTCAACCATAATATAGTAGCACCAATCACCTCTACCACTTGGACAAAGGGAGAGCCTTCCTGGTCTATGTTTTCTTCATCATATATTTCCATTTTCTTTGTAGCTAGTGTTAGATCGATATAACTGTAGCTATTTTTATCACTTGCTAGCTATAGCCGTTGAATTATCTTCACGAAAACATGAAACCCTGGTGTCACATTCTTGTTGTACTGGTACTCGCAGCTGTGGCAGCAGAAGTTGGTTCAGCCAATGAACAAGACTCTCTTGAGCCCGAACCAGCCTCTGCAGACAGCCCTAAGTATGATGCCGAAAAGCCCAAGGAAAAGGAAACATCCAAAGGAAAGACAAAAGCAAAACCATCCGAAAAATCTCGAGGACCTATCGGCCAAGGTTTTGAAATCCACAAAATTGATCTTCTAAGCAAACAACTCCAAGCAACTGGAGCAAAGATCTTCGAAAAACTTCCACACGACAAATGCATCGTAGACGGTAACCTGGGAGTAACACAAAAAGACGATTCATTTTACAGCAGTACCGAGTCTTTGTACAAATCTGTCTCGACTAACACTAAAGTTGGGGCAACTTTACAAGGCGCCTACACTCTTGGGGTTTCTGTGTCAGCGGTTACCAACAATATCGTTTCAGGAAACACTCAGGTCTCTGGTCTGTCGCTCAATCTCAAGGCACAGAGCTTGTCCCATGCGCTTAAAAAGGACTGCATAAACAAGCAGCCTTTGGCCAAAGAATTAGTGAAGGACTTTGAGGCACTTGAGAAGAAGATAGAGAAACCGTGGCTGTCGCAATCGTGGAGAAAGTATAAAGTGAGGATGCATGACACAAACACAATTTTAGAAAAGTCCTTTGAAAGATTATGAAATAATTTCTATTGCGTTTACATAACATATTAACATTGAATTATATCAATATGACAAGAAACATGGTTTAATTCCATCGAGCATTGAGTTCCGTGACCCAAATAATTATTACTCGGGCTTTTAAGAGAATGCCCTAGTAATTTTATTTCCTAATCAGGTTTTTCTAGAGAAGTATGGATCACACATAGTCAAAGATGTGGTGTCGGGCTCCAGTATCTACCAGTATGTCTTTGCCAAATCTAGTGACAAATTCAGTCAGCGTGACTTCACCGTAAAGGCTTGTGTATCACTAGCAGGCCCAACACAGGTAACAATGATGACCTGGGCGATGATGATGATGTCGGTGGTGATGATGATGATGATGATGATGATGATGACGGTGGTGATGATGATGATGATGATGATGACGGTGGTGATGATGATGATGATGATTATATACATATATGATGATAATAATATTTGATGATGATGATGATGTCGGTGGTGATGATGATGATGATGATGATTGATTATATACATATATGATGGTGATAATATTTGATGATGATGATGATGATGATGATGATGGTGGTGGTGATGATGATGATTATATACATATATGATGGTGATAATATTTGACGATGATGATGGTGGTGGTGGTGGTGGTGATGATGATGATTATATACATATATGATGGTGATAATATTTGACGATGATGATGATGATGATGGTGGTGATGATGATGATGATTATATACATATATGATGGTGATAATATTGATGATGATGATGGTGATGATGATGATGATGATGATGATTATATACATATATGATGGTGATAATATTTGACAATGATGAAGATGACGGTGGTGGTGGTGATGATGATGATGATGATTATGATGATGATTATATACATATATGATGGTGATAATATTTGATGATAATGGTGGTGGTTTTTTTTGGCATTATGCAAGACAATTTTTACAATTTTTACAATGTTTACAAGTTTTGCGTGACGGTCGCGCTTTTTAAAAATAAAATATTTTCACTTTCAATGCTGTTTCCTTCTTTTTTTGTTGAAATAATAGCCTTCCAAGTAATGTATTTGCGACCAGGCCTGCATACGAATTCACCAAAGTTGTTAGCCTTGAGTCCGTGTATTTTTGTAATGCGGTATTGTATAAAGATATAAATAAAACGAAGGGAAAACAGCTCGCAGTTTATTCAACCAACCTTCGCATGTATTTCG
Organism: Metridium senile; assembly: GCA_949775045.1. Lineage (NCBI taxonomy): Eukaryota > Metazoa > Cnidaria > Anthozoa > Actiniaria > Metridiidae > Metridium > Metridium senile. The sequence goes on along the minus strand of OX459106.1, from coordinate 14,026,415 downwards.
ATATTTGAATATATTGAAAGAAGAAAATAAACAACGGATTAAGAGGGCAATCATGGCGTTCATGTGAAACTTCTTTGCACCTTGATTTAATATAAACATGCTTTTTGGAAGAGAATTTAGTCGAGCTCCTTTCATGGAAGGAGGTTCGCAGAGTCGTGTTTTTAACTGCGAATTTTGTTTCGACTCGTTTCGACATAAACCGTCGCCGCAGAGTCGTGTTTTTAACTGCGAATTTTGTTTCGACTCGTTTCGACATAAACCGTTGCTATCAAGACATTACATGAAAAACCCAACTCACCGTTCTAACGCCCAGTTAAAGCTAGTAAATGTTTAACCTGACCTGTTAAGCCTGGTTTTCACTAGCGACGCAACGCAAGCGCAAACGCAAGCGCAACCACAAGCATGTGAAAACGAGACGTGAATAAGCGCAAACAAACTATTCACTAGTGCCACGCGCAAGCACAAGCGCAAACGCAAGCGCAACCACAAGCATGTGAAAACGAGACGTGAATAAGCGCAAACAAACTATTCACTAGTGCCACGCGCAAGCACAAGCGCAAACGCAAGAAAAAAGGAAAATTTTTGATACCTTGCGCTTGCGCTTGCGCTTATGCTTGCGCTTGTGTGGGCGGTTTTCACTACGAAATAAGGCCTCTTGTGCTTGCGCTTGCGTCTGCGCTTGCGCTTGCGTCGCTAGTGAAAACCAGGCTTTAGATTCAATGAAGGTTTGAAGTCGTGAAGTTGACCGTCGTCCTTAATTATGGCTTCTAAACCTATGTAAAACCCGCACTGACCAATTATCATTTCGAGGGATAGGAGGGGAGCCTCGACGTATTAAAAAAAGTTTATTTGATGCTTTACATTTTCAAGAATTATTTTATTTTATTGACGATAATTGTTATATCATGTTGTAAATATTGTTGTATATTGAGTTTTAAAATTTTTTTGAGTTTTAGTTTCGATTTTTCTGATCGAAAAAAATATTTTGTACCCTACTCTACTGAGGCAGGCTGTGGTGCGCAATTTTTTCCTGTCATGGGTTATGCTAACAACTTAAGCTTGTTAGCTTCGCGCTGATTGGCTGGTTACATTATCTTGTATCATCTAGCTTTTGTATTTATACTAAAACGATTATTCACCTCAGGCGAATAATTGTTACAGTCGAAACACCTGAATCGTGAACACGTAGAACTCATTATTGAGTTTAGCTTTCGAAATTTGTTTCCATTAATCGATTTGAACTTGGAATATTGAAAACGAAGATTTCATTATTCAAAACAAGAATAGTTTAAAAGTTCGATTGTTGATTGGACATAATAAACCCGTGAAACAAGTAATACTAATTAGTACTAAATAGTGGTAATTAAACAATAGAAAACAATAAAATTAGCATAAAATTGCACTAAATAGCCAGCAAACTATTTCACGGGTACTTTATTTGCACTCTATGTCCAATCAACAATCGAACTTTCAAACTATTCTTGTTTTGAATAATGAAATCTTCGTTTTCAATATTCCAAGTTCAAATCGATTAGTGGAAACAAATCTCAAAAACTAAACTCAATAATGAGTTCTACGTGTTCACGATTCAGGTGTTTTGACTGTAAATAATATTTGATGATTATGATAATGATGATGGCAATGATGGTTATATAGTCATGATAAATCAACAATAACGATTGAACAACTATGTACATATCATAACGTGTGATAGGCTGGAAAGGTTGGTGTTTCTGCCTGTTCGGAGGTTTCGAAGAAAGAAATAGAAACTTCATCTAAAAAGTCGATGGTCAAGAAAATGGTTGTTCGAGGAGGAAAGGCAGCAACAAGAGCTGACTTGACGGGAGAGCTCAGCAAAGAGAAAATCAATGAGTTTTTACAAGAAGGGCAGAGTGACCCGTCCCCAATCGCTTACACCTTTCATCCAATATGGACAATTCTAAAGGCCAGGTATTAAAGCATGTAGCTTGTGTTCGCCAGCCCCCACCCCAGGGTTTCTAATTGTATTTCTCTCCGTGGGGGGAGGGTTGGGGATGGCTGAATACAGTCGAGTATTAACAATTATTAACTTCATTTGAATCGTATAAGCGTCATAATGATTGGGAACTAGCTTGTAACGTCAGAAACATCCGTTAGTGTGTATGTGCGTTAGTATAAGTGACAGCCCGAGGGAGGGCCAATGGGTATCGGGTATGCTTGATAGTCGGAACTTCCGAAAACAACCCTAAAAGGTATACCTGAAGTCATTTTAAAAAGTCGTTGCATAATAGATTTTTATGTAGACAAATAGGGATGGGCTATTAACGGGGGGATCCCTTAAAAAATGGATAGGGGTGCTCGACGGGCGGTTTTTTAAAATTATCCTAAAAGGTACGCATAAATTAACTCAGATGCTGATTTCAGACCCTAAAAGGTACGACCACATTTAACATTTTTTTGAATTTAAAATTGATGTATATATGAACAATCGTAAGTTCGAAAACTGAACCTAAAAGGTACGGTGCAAGTTGGAGACCCTAAAAGGTACGCGAGGGTCTTATTTTCGACCCTAATAGGTCCGTCGAGCACCGCTATCCATTTACCCTAAAAGATACAAGAAAATGTTGAAATTCTCAATTTGAGTTTTACAAAACCCCAATTGCAAATCACTGGTTTTTACCACTAAGCGACATTTGGGAATGACAAGAGAAATCACATGCATTAAGCACTATTTTCATGGGATAATATAAGCTACAGAGGGATTTAACTGGTGAAAAAGCAATCTTTGTATTTCTATTAACCAGGTATATTGGCGAAGAATCTTTTGCCAAGGCAGTCAACCTAGAACAGTTCTACAAAGGCTTTCTAAACTTTGGTTGCTTTTACCAAGAAACCTCCAACGGAAAATCGGAAATGCAAAAGTTTGAGCTCGGCAAAGACAGTGATCCAGAAGCACCAACATACGTCTGTAAACTCGGCCCACAAGGATGTCATGACAATAATGACTGCCACTACGAGCATGCGTTCTGGTGTTCTTGTGCAGGGGAATCTTGTATACGATACAAAGATGAAAAACTCAACTCTGGTTCGACCAAAAGAGTGGCCTATGCCCAAACCAGCAGGGGGTGGGGATGGCAAGGATGCAAGAGGCATACCTTCAGGTGTAAGTGCGATGAACCAAGAAAGAATTGGGAAGAAAGTTGGTCGGGAGATAGTAATGATGCGCTCATGGATGTGCACACGAAGTCATTGGCGGCAAAACGTCGCGATCATGTAAATGTAAACTCTACCCTAACGTCATTTGAATAATGACTCGGGTATTGATTGCATCAGTCTCTGACGCAAAAATAAAAAATCCTTGAAAACCCAAGTTATATTAACCTGGGTTTCCTAGAATGAAATGAACTTGGTTCTGTGTAGTGATTATTATTTAACGATTGTTGTTTTGTGGTTTTGGCTTAAGATTTACAGTGGGGATAATGGAATAGGACTGTCATGTCACTTCATTTGCATTTTCAGATTTCAAATGTTTATATGTCAGAAAGGAGAGGTCGACATCAAGAAAAATTAAGTACACTTATTATACACCTCATGTACAACAAATTTGCAAAATATCATGAAGGGCGTCAGGTGCACTTTAACTATTCCCGATGTGGTGTGACATCGTGTGATGTGATTTTCATATTTTTTGATGTGATGTTGTTGTTATAGACGTGTGTCTTTTTATTAATCAGAAATGTATCAATTTGTTTTCATCTAGACACTTTGTTACTTACTCAAGAACATGAAAACAAATTTATATATTTCTGATTAATAAAAAGACACACGTCTATAACAACAACATCATATGAAAAAATATGAAAATCACATCACCAGTCCGGATCAGTCACCAAATTTGGCTACCGTGGTTTGTTGTGATATTTGAGAAACCAAAACAGTAGAACAGCCAATCAGAGCACGTTTTTAGTTTATGACGTCACACCTAAATGAACGCTAACCGGCCCACAACTAAAATCTAAATGGCGCCCGAAATTGTTTACGACTGAGAAGAAGTTTGATCATCTTCTTCATGACAACGGATGTGAGAAACATGCAAATTATTCCATAACTGAAGTATTCTTACGTCACATCTTCAAATTTCAATTTGTATCTCACTTTGTCTTTGCATGCAACGACATCGCAAACCTGAATTCGATAGATTGATCCAGATATTTCAGAACGCGATGTATATATCGAGTGAAAGTTCAGTAAGGTTATATGCGTTTATAATATTAAGACATTTTGACATTCTGCTCTTGAAATGGAAACCCACATAATTAACTGTTTGTATGAAATACGGTTCCGAGTATCTTCTGTTTACGCTTTAGTCTATATTTCCTTTGTACAAGAAAACAGTTTAAACTACAAGAAATAGAATGTTTGGGACTGCCTGAAGGTAACCATTTAAAACAAATAAATAATAAATAAAATTGTCGTTCTTAGAGATTGTTTTATATTGTATTGTTTTATTCAAGTAACTGATATTGTTTTCTGATTCTCTGTGTAAAAATTAAGACATTTGTAATCAACACATTTGTAATCACTGTCAGAGTCTGTCGAGAGCTAGTATCTAATGGTACTTTGACCTTCCTTTATTTTAGCACAAGGGCAATCAGAGTCACGTTATGCTTTCCCCATACAACAGGGACTTTATATGAAGTAAAACTCTTGCCATTTCCTTTCGCCTTACGTGATCTCTGTGCTATTTTTCGGCATTTGTGACATAGAAACGGCGGGTGTACATCAGAGAGACATAAATTCAGTTTAGATTACAGATGTCATCACATTCAGTCTTCAAAACAGAAGCTTTGACTTTTCTGGAATCGTCACGTACGTTTGATCTACATATTCGACAACGGTCTTTAAGATATTCATAATGTGAGCTTTGACTTTCTGAAAGAGAGCAAGCAGAAACATATTGGTTAAATTAAAACTTAATTAACAGACAAAATATACACATGCCTGCATTCAACTGAGTGTCAAATCTCTATAGCAGAAGTTATACTCCATAGTTCTACATAGTGATATATATGCATGTAGCTATTCACGAAATACTCTTGAACAGCTTCACACTAGCTGCGAAGCCAATTGACAAATAAAACACAGCCTTTAGCGACCGATAGAGCGAACTCTTAAACGTAAACATGTAAGGTGAGAGGTGCAGTACGCGTATATTACTTAGGCAAATTGTATACTCAGAGACAAAATCAAAGCGGCCCACCGTTCTATAGACCGGCCCATGTTGAGACTTCGCACAATGGAAGATGAATATCTTCTGAATTTCTCTATATTTTTTTCGTAGAACCAAAAAAATCATATGGAGAGAACGTAGACAATGTATTTAGGAAACTGGGGTTTGAAATGTTGCTTTGAAGTACCAATGTGGTTAGTAAATCTACTCACCGTTTGCCATAACTTTGCTTCATCACTCCGGTAATAAGCTGAAACTGTACTCTGAATAATACTCTTCAACATGATACATGTTAATCTCGCAAAGATATTGATGAAATATCCTCAAAACCCCAAAAACAGAATGTTACGGCGGGTGAAATGAGCCACCGGAATAATGACGTCATAATCCTTTTAGACAACAAACCACGGTAGCCAAATTTGGTGACTGATCCGGACTGATCACACGGTCACACCACATCGGGAATAGCTATATAGAACCGATAATCTAAAAATATAATAACTAATTTATTTGTAATTGTATGAAAGAGAAGGCTTACAACAGACTTGAACAAATGAACAACACACAAAACAAAATAACCATAGTTAGTGGAGGGAAATGGTTAGGAAGCCCTTTGTTGTATGTTTTTGTACACTTTTTTTCAAGCGTGACCGTGCATAATCTTTTGTTTCGCAATTGTTTGAGCCATATTGGATACGTCTGAGTGAACAGACCAAAAATCATTATTTTGGCTGTAGCTTCAAAATACTCAAAGTTTTAGAACAAATATTACAATATTCCTTACAATAATCTTATAGAAAAAGTTTACGTTGACTCATTTTACAATTTTGATTGGCCATAAATAAAAAGTTGTGCACGGTCAAGACCGGTTCAACTTCAAAATGCAAACAAAGAAGTACAACAAAAGGTTTCCTAACCAGTCCCCTCTATAAAGTATGAAAATAACTAAACAGAACTTGACAGGTGTTTCTAATGACAAAAGTTATACTAACCTTTTCAGTTCCTTAGGCCTCGTCTACACGAATCTGATCCGGCTGAAACCGCATAGAAATATTTGCGTCCACACGAATCCGCGTGTCCGGAGGATTCAAGTAAAAGTATGCGGTTTCGGTGACCAGATTCAATGGATTCGTGTGGACGATAGGCCGATTCGCATCAAAAAGTATGCGGTTTCAAAAGTATCCGGATTCGTGTAAACAGGGCCTTAGCTTGCTTGCGATGGAGCCAAAGTGAAATAGCAACTCCTGTAATAGTGAACTATCTATATATCACAGTTCTAAATAGTTAATGAGAGCTAATATCATAGGCAGCCCAACTACTCCTTTCGAGGATTTTTATTTTTCAATAAAGATTCAATGAAAAAAAATGCGAATCTTTTGGTTTCTTCGTTTGGCGCGCGCTTGTAGTCTTTGGGGTTCCTGTGGTCAATCGCGTGATACAACTATAATGTGACAAGGCATGAAACACGGGTCACGTGATGGACCAATGTGTGCCCCAGGAGCAGGTAGGAATTTGGTCTGTGCATGCGTGAATTTGGTGCCCAAAATAAAGAAAAAGGCGCGAATGTCTTACATTCGAAAGATTTGACGAGGTGCTCAAGGCTTGCCATAGAAATGCGAACAAAAAATGTTCAATCCGAGTTTTTTATCTTTTTGAGGATCTTAGATATTTGTTATTTCTTTGCAAGTAAAACGATGGCTATTTTCTTTGAATAAGTTGTTTTTTAATCAATGAAATTGCCGTCTTTCGACATTGAACCGTTGACAACGCTGGTCTTCGAAGGAACTGAGGGGAGGTGCCTCGCGTGGGTACTCACGTCCCGTTCGCACTTCCCCCTTGGTTTTTCTACATTTTTTTTCTTTTTCAGTTAACATTAACTTATTTTGTAATTATTCTTAAATGTAGATTGCGCATGCCAATAAAGCTGTTGAAAAAAAAAAAAAGTCACTAGATTAACCTACTAGTATCCAGTATCAGAACCATTAAGAAAGATTTTTTCAATTACTTGTTGATCGTGTACCAGTTTCAAGCACTAAACTTTCACAGGCTTTCTACATTGTCATTGGTTTTTGGCTTATTTTTCTTGATGATGAAATTGCACCGCCGATCTGCACTGGAGCTGAATATGTGGCATTATGAAGGGAGGAGAAAGGTGAGTTAATGCATTGTATTTAGAGTTAATATATGTTTTTCACTAAATGAGAAAACTTGAAATTGTCGATGTATTTGTGAAGAGAACGACATGTCATTGTAAATCTTTTTTGTGTGAGGTAACTAGTGTGCAACAACGTATTTACGCTTATAGTTCAAAATCTAGACGAATTCTCCATTTTCTATTTGCCTTTAAATTAGTGCTTATTCATTGGCCTATAAATTGATAATAATTAAGATATTGTGGAAATTCGCTTTTATATGAAAAATCAATTTCGATTAACACACACACACAACTTTTCAAAAAAAGAGTGTGTTTGAGTTACGGCAGAAAATTACAGTTGCTGGAGGAGATATGTTTTATCGATTCGTGTACATATTCTTTAAGCTTCCACCACTTATAGTCAACAAAAATTAGTTCATTTAACCTTTATATGTGAGGTTTGTTTTTTCTTGAAATGTTTGGAAGTTTTTTTGTTCAATTTTGCATAAGATGTGTTTATATTTATGAGCCGTTTCCAAAAAATCTAGCCGAACTCTCCATCGCCAAATGCACATGAATATAATTTTAATGCCTAATATAATCAAGCACTGCTTGAAAAAAAAATATAGAAAATTCGCTTTATCATTGATTTTTTTGTCCTTTTTTGATGAGAAAACTTTGTCGCTGACAAACTTTCCCTCAATTCCGCTCGAGTGTTGTGTGACATGATGTGACACATTACACGGTCAACCACTTTCCTTTGCTCGGTGTTTAAAGTAATTTCGGCCATTATGTGTAAGAAAATCCCTAAAAAAAGATTTTACGACGTATTTAGTTCTACGTAAAAATGGTGACTAAATTTGTCAACAATATAAGATTTCGGACAAATTCGTGCATTCACGACAGTTCACGACTTCCTCGAAACCTCTACGAATGCCAAACGAATGATTAAAAATCCCGAGCGCTTCACGGAAAAGTGTCCCAGCTACCTGGGGCACACATCGATCCATCGCGAGTTTGAGCGTCCAAGAGGAAATTCTCGTCATATAATAAAGATTGAAGACTCAAACTCGTAAATTATCTGGAGATAGATGATTTGTTTACATATTCGTAGAAAATTCATTAATTCGTCTTTTAGGTGATGAGATAGTAGCGAAATTGTGATCCATCACGTGACCGTGTTTCATGCCTTGTCACAATATACTTGTATCCCGCGATTGACCACAGGAACCCCACAATCTACAAGCGCGCCACAGGAACCCCAAAGACTACAAGCGCGCGCCAAACGAAGAAACCAAAAGATTCGCGCGCATTTTGTTTTTCATTGAATCTTTATTGAAAAATAAAAAACACTCGAAAGGAGTAGTTGGGCTGCCTATGCTAATATAAGTGATTATCGTCTCATCAAAACAATTCCGTTCAATTCAAAATTTAACGATTAAATACGACATACAAAAAAGAAAAAGAAATAAACAAAACGAGATACAACATTTTTCTATTGTCAAAACTGATGCTACCATTAATTTGGAATTACTTGCTTGTGATGAAAGCAAAATCAACTAAACAAGCGACGGGCCATTAGATATTTGAAGGGGGGGATAGGCAATTCTGAAACTCCTTGCACAAGTTAACCTTATAGTCCAGTCATTTGATCTATAAATAAATAGGTAAAACCACCACTAATTGCAACATAAGGTTTTTCAACGTTTTTCCCATCAGAAAACCTCCCTCTACAATATATCAAAATTCATATGAAATCGTAGTAGGGGAAGCGGCCAAAAATAGCATTTTTAAAAGCTATCTACAGGTAGCCGCTCTTAGTCGTACATGAAAACGAGGCTATCGGTTTTTGCTCAGTAAAATATATAAAATAGATTGTTCAACACTACTAAAATTAGATGATTCTTATAGTTTAATAATGCTTGGTCTTTTATCAATTAAATGATCAGAAATAAAAAAAGATAAACAATAAACTAGAAACCTAAATCGCAATTTTAAAGAGAAACATATGGTATAAGATATTTGCTATTGAATCGTGACACCACAATTAAATAGAAGAATGTGTGAAAACTTATTGACAATGACTGACCAACAGGTTGGGGTGGGTGCAGGGCAGGTTATGACACGCCCTTATCCAATATTCTAGATGAATCCCAATAGGAATTCAGACAACAAAAGGTCTCTATTTTGTAAGTCATATGACAAGGATAACCAAAGCCACATGTTTATTTGTTATCTTGTTTTCGGTAAAAAATAAATCAAACTATTGATATTGAAAATAGATCTTGAATAATCAATATTTCGTCCCATTTGTATGTACTACATTCCTTTTTGTGTTTTCGAATTAAGGCGAGAGCCATCAAGTATTTACATAGTAAACCAAACTGGAGAGTCACTTATATATTTTCTGATATTAGTCTGGAGGGATCTGGAGGGCCATAGTATAGGTATTGGAGGGTCATTTCAAAATATCAAAGCTTTGCTGGGAGGCCAACAAATTTGAGAAATATAACAACAGCAATTTCTCCCGCCGGCACTCCCCCTCTTCTATATAATACTCCCTGGTATAATGAAGAAATCAAACATAACAAAACTAAACGACGAAATCTCGAAAGACGCTGGCGACAATCTAAACTGACAATCCACCTTTTCTTACTAAAAAGACGGCTAATTTGCATACGATCACGTGGTATCAATTTCGCTTTGTGATTGGTTCAAACGAAAGTTAGGACAACTCTACATTGGTTTGGAAGTCGCCCATATAGAGAAATTTGTAAAGTTTGGATTGTCTCGTTATTAAAATGGTTAAATATTGCTCTGTTAGGAAGCTCATATATACAAATTTAAACATTAGATAGAGACTAAAGCTATCAATGAAAAAGTAAGGACTTTCCACGTGAAATTCGGCAATGGATCGACAATGGATTCAGCTACAGAATGCTGAATAACACCCACTTGCAAATGATAATTTTTGAAAAAAGGTAGGTTTCCTCATTATTTTCCGAGCATTAAAAAGATAAATCGACCAAAGCAAGTAATTTTAACTTCAAAGAGTTTAAAAGCAAATGATTAACTTGCTTAAAAAGGAGCAATTTTTATCCTGCGACTCGGCGGGAAAAGTTAAGCGATCATTTTCTTTCTCTTCGCTTCCTTTATAATTTTATTATAGTCGCTGTTAACGTTTTCACGGCTTGAACGGCAATCAAAGATAACATTTTTAATCATTAAATTACTGTTCTAGAGTCGTGGAACATAAACCTAACAGCCAGATAATTTCAAAATAGGTATTAATGAGCTATATTTTCAATTTCACGGGTAGTTTGCAAACTTCAACCTAAAGCTCTAAATACAAACATTAAGAAGAAGAAAAACTAATAGCTAATGGTTTGTGATTCACTGAAAAGCACGTCGCAGCTTTGAACATGTTCATTGCAGTCTTAGTTTCAGTGTATTTCTTCTTCCTTTAGAAAGTAGAAGTTAAAAGTTTGAAATTTTTACTCATCTTTGGAGTTTTTGATTGAAATTATAAGCGAAAACTTGACAAATAGATTTGTAATTTTTTAGCCGTTTCTTCAAAACTTAGTTTTAACTGAAAAGAAACAAACATACCTAACCATGATTTGCAGCCAACAGTCGGCTTTTGAGAGGATTTTTTGGAGGTTTAACTTTCATAAAACAACATCTTCATTTTTTTTTCCTTCGTCGTTGCATAAATTTGTAGCTGAATCCATTGACGTCGATCCATTGCCGAATTTCACGTGTAAAGTCCCGGCTTACTTCTTCATTGATAGCTTTAGTCTCTATCTAATGTTTAGATTTGTATATATGTGCTTCCTAACAGAGTAATATTTAACCATTTTAATAACGAGACAATCCGAGCTTTACAAATTTCTCTATATGAGCGACTTCACAAAGCGACATTTATACCACGTGATCTGTATGCAAATTAGCCTTCTTTTTAGTAAGAAAAGGTGGATTGACCGTGAATTATATGTTGATCAATGTAACTTAGTAAAGAAACTTATTTTTGAAGCCAAAATGAAATATTACTCAAAGTTGATACAAGATGCTAATTCTGACAGTAAGACCCTCTTCCGTTCTGTTGATAAACTACTTCACCGTATTCCTGAAAGAAAACTCCCATCTGCCTCATCGTCTGAACTTCTTGCCAACAATTTCGCACAATTTTTCAAGAACAAAATAATCAACATCAAAAACAAGTTATCATCCCTCACTCCTGCTGTCCCTGATTATTTCGCTGAACTGGACTTACCACCTCTTCAATGCCACCTGGATTCGTTTGTACCAACATCTCCAGAAGAATTGTCTGTTACTGCTAATAAACTGTTAGCTAAATCTTGTGCTCTTGATCCCCTCCCTGCATGTCTGCTTCGTAGTCACCTTGGATTGTTACTACCTATCATCTGTAATACCGTTAATTTGTCTCTCGTCACTAGTACTGTCCTGTCATCCTTAAATTAAAGTTGCCGTTTTGAAACCTCTGTTGAAAGAGCCCTCTCTTGATCATGAAGTGTTGGGAAACTATCGTCCTATATCTAATCTGAAAACTGTATCTAAAATTATTGAAAAAGTTGTTGCGGTTCAACTAAATAATTATCTAACTGATAACAATCTTCATGAGCCCATGCAGTCTACCTACAAGCCTTTCCACAGTTGTGAAACTGCTCTTCTCGCGTCAAAAATGACATTCTTCAAATTATAGATAATTGCTCCTGTGTTGCCTTGCTACTTCTTGATTTATCCGCTGCCTTCGACGCGGTTGATCATAAAATTCTTCTTAAACGTCTTCACTCTAAATTTGGAATCCGTAGTAATGCTCTTTCCTGGTTTCGATCCTACCTATCTAATCGAACACAATTTGCCTCTATTGATGGTGCCTCTTCTGATACTCTTCACCTGGATTGTGGTGTACCTCAAGGTTCTGTTCTTGGCCCTATATTGTATCTACTTTACACCTCACCGGTTGCTGATCTTCTTCGTAAACACAAGATGTCTTTCCACCTGTATGCTGATGATACGCAATTGTATATACCTTTTTCCTGCAATGATGATTTCTCGCTTAATGAAGCTATGAAACTAATCGAAAACTGTCTAAGGATAGATAGATAGATGCTTTATTAAAATAAATTACATTGCAGCTAAAGCTGAATTGCGTAAATATAACATATAATAATTATGGAACATTGGATAATAAGATAAAATATGCTTGATTATATACATATTTACAAATATACATAGAATATTGATATAATTCGTATAAAACTGTATAAACTGTATAATTTAATTTTTCATTGTCGTAATTTAATGCCCCTGCTATAAGGAAGCTAGTTTTATAACGGTTGGTTTTGCATATAGGGACTGCAAAAGGTCTCTGCTTCCGCAGCGAGATATTTAGTTCCTTTGTTCTAAAGGGTAGCAGGTGGTGTAGTTTATCGTCCTTGTTAGATACTATTTTCTGAAAGAAGTTTGTACAGTTCCTTTGTCTACATTCATAAAGAGTTTCTAACGGATATTAATAACTGGATAACCTTGAACAAACTGAAACTGAATAAAGACAAGACTGACTTTCTAATTTTCTCTTCCAAGCAAAATCCCCAACGCACTCTTCCAGTTCTCCACTTTGGCTCTGACGTCAATACTACCTCTCGTCACTTTATTTCGAAAACATGATCACATCACTCCTGTCCTTATTGACTTGCACTGGCTTCCTGTTGCTGACCGTATTAAGTTTAAAATAATTCTTCTAACATTTAAAGCACTCCATGGTCTTTCGCCTGTTTACATTCAAGATCTCATCACTATTCACAAACCTGCAAGAAATCTCCGCTCATCTTCTAACTTGTTGCTGTATCCTCAGCTCAAAGTCATACAATCTCAAGTCATATGGTCTACGTTCTTTCTCAGTCGCTGCTCCTCTACTTTGGAACTCTCTACCTCCTTCAATTACTGTCATTTCAAGTGTATCTTCGTTCAAGTCCAAACTCAAAACTCATTTATTTAAGTTAGCTTTTTCATTGTAATCATATCCATTTATGTATTTTTGTATTTTGTATTTTTATTTTGAGCGCTTAGAACAGACTTGAATAAGCGCTATATAAGCTATATATTTTTATTATTATATTATTCTAAAGAAACTATTCTCCCTAACTATCACTAACTATCATAAAAACAAACTTTATTTGCGTGGCGCATTTCAAAACCAGTTTAAACAAAGATATCTTTAACAACAATGAAAACAACTACCTTATATTCAAATCACTTTGTTAATTACTCAAGAATATGAAAACAAATTTATACATTTCTGATTAATAAAAAGACACACGTCTATAACAACAACGTCTCATAAAACAGCAGCCTTTGGCCAAAGAGTTAGTGAAGGACTTTGAGGCACTTGAGAAGAAGATACAGAAACCGTGGCTGTCGCAATCGTGGAGAAAGTATAAAGTGAGGATGCATGACACAAATACAAATTACAAATACAAATTACTCAAATTAAAGCAGAATCCCTTTCTCCAAGTGGTGGGAATTTGAAACTAATTTGGGAAATGTCTATTGAAATATAAAGAAATACTTTCTATTGCGTTTATAACATGTTAACATTTAATTTTATATAAATCATAACTTCCTAATTCAACACTGAGTTATGGCCCAAATAATAAATACTCGGGCTTCTGGTAGAATGCCCTAAGTGAGTAATCTTGGCTTATTTCCTAATCAGGTTTTTCTAGACAAGTATGGATCACACATAGTCAAAGATGTGTTGTCGGGCTCCAGTATCTACCAGTATGTCTTTGCCAAATCTTCTGAGAAATTCAGTCAGCGTGACTTCACCGTCAAGGCTTGTGTATCACTGGCAGGTCCAACACAGGTAACAATGATGACCTGGGCGATGATGATGATTATTATGTATATATATGACCATGGCGATAATATTTGATAATAATGATGATGCTGGTGATGGTGATAATTGTGATAAGATGGTAATGATTGTGATGGTGGTCATCATGGTGATAATATTTGATAATAATGATGATGCTGGTGATGGTGACAATTGTGATATGATGGTAATGATGGTGATGGTGGTCATCATGGTCAAAAAAGCGAAGGGAGAGGGCCCAGGGAACGAGGTTGCATCATGGCGATAATATTTGATAATAATGATGATGCTGGTGATGGTGATAATTGTGATAAGATGGTAATGATTGTGATGGTGGTCATCATGGTGATAATATTTGATAATAATGATGATGCTGGTGATGGTGATAATTGTGATATGATGGTAATGATGGTGATGGTGGTCATCATGGTCAAAAAAGCGAAGGGAGAGGGCCCAGGGAACGAGGTTGCATCATGGTGATAATATTTGTTGAGATGACAATGATGATGATGGTCATGATGGTGATATTATTTGATAATAATGGTAATGATAGTCGTGATAATATTTGATGATTATGATAATGACGACGTAATGATGATGATGGTAATGATGGGCATCATGGTGATAATATTTGTTGAGATGACAATGATGATGATGGTCATGATGGTGATATTATTTGATAATAATGGTAATAATAGTCGTGATAATATTTGATGATTATGATAATGACGATGTAATGATGATGATGGCAATGATGGTTATATATAGTCATGATAAATCAACAATAACAATGCAACAACTATGTACATCTCATAACATGTGATAGGCTGGAAAGGTTGGTGTTTCTGCCTGTTCGGAGGTTTCCAAGAAAGAAATAGAAACTTCATCTAAAATGTCGATGGTCAAGAAAATGGTTGTTCGAGGAGGAAAGGCAGCAACAAGAGCTGACTTGACGGGAGAGCTCAGCAAAGAGAAAATCAACGAGTTTTTACAAGAAGGGCAGAGTGACCCGTCACCCATCGCTTACACCTTTTATCCAATATGGACAATTCTAAAGGCCAGGTAACCATGCATTTTGTGTTCACCAGGTGGTTCTTCGTGGGGGGAGGGTTGGGGATGGATGTACACAGTTTAATAATAAGGAACTTCAGATTTGATAACGAGTACGAGATTGAGTACGAGTACAAGTTTTCAAATTGGCCTTCTGTGTTTTGTTGATGATGAATTATAGTCTTGTGTATAGATTGAGACACCAAATATATAAAAACAAGAAGTGGAATGTAATTCATTTTCAACAATACACACAAGGCCAATGTTAAAACTTGTACTCGTACTCAATCTCGTACTCGTTGTCAAAACTGAAGTTCCCTAATATGTACTTATTGACTGAGTGGGAGGGCCGGACGGAAAAATATTTGGCTCGAGGTTATTCCGTACGGAACTAGCGCAGCGAAGAGCCAAATATTTTACCGTCCGGCCCGCCCCAACTCAGTCAATAAGCAATTTTATCATATGACCATTTCATTCTTTTATTTTTTTCCTCGCAAGCGGGTCCGCTTGTGTCGGGTATACTTGACACTCGGGAATTTCCGAAAACAGCCCTAAAATATATATCTGAAGTCATTTTTAAAAAGCGTTGCATGGAGAGATTTTAACCCCGGCCTAACAGATAAAAACATAAAACAGAAAGAGCGCGACTAGGTAGACGAAAAGTAATTAAATTGGCTTTCACCTCCGGAGACGATTCTTTTTCAACCATGGAATTAAGTCATAAATGTAATTTTCTGATAGACAGATGATAGATAGATATCTTTGCAAAGGTTCAGGAGGATAGTTTATTGTCTGACCGAGATATAAGCTTTTGAGGGCGCGTCATGTTTACAGTGAAATGTATGGCGCCGCCATATGCATATTACCGGGCATCGGAAAACATATCTCCGTGATTGTGAACATTTGATATTTCCAAGTAGAAACCCGCTTTTAAAAACAATTAAACATCCAGAGAAGCCTTTCACAGCACAATATGATTATATATACTCAGACGACTTATAACCGGCGTCAAAATGATATATATCATTCAAAGAGTTCTCAAGGCTCTACTGTCCGCTCGATTTTGAGTGAGAGTCTTGTAAGAGAATGACCGAGAGATTACAGCGATAACAATCAGAAACCTTGTAAGTACGGTGTTTTTTTTCCACGCATAGTCATGTATTACACATCAAAATGTCCGTAAAAGAATGGTGTTTTCGAATCCATGGCTACTTTTTTGAAAGGGTTTGTTTAATTTTAAATATAGCCCATATTGTAACTTGATATGAGAATAGTCGCACAATCTCTCTTGTAAAAGTGATCAAACGGCGTTAACTTTCAACCCCCAAAAGTACGTGTACTTTTTGAACGGAAAGTAGATCAAAATCATTTGATAAGGTCAACAAAAGATTGAGGTAGCTGTATCCATGGCTACTTTTTTTACTTTTCTGCAAATATTTTGTGAAAAGATCGAAAAACCATGATTTTGTGGCCTTATTTCTACCATTTTGACTTGGCGCATTGAAGCGTGACGTATAGCGGGTTTATAGCTGACCAAATGTTAACACGTCTTTTCCGATGTTGCCAAAATCCCACAATTTTCAAGAATATTGACCAAATTGTTATCAATTTGCCTAGATATTCACTTATTTACCATGTTGGTTTATATCAAATTATTGAAACGGCAAAATTACCCGAAATGTATTGCACAAATTTCAGTCCTTCAAACGCGTGACAAGTGTTGCGTGACTTAAATTACTTCACCGATATCTCTTGAATTAAAGGCAGTAAATCGATAAAATTTGGTACGGAGACTCTCTGATGGGGACTGTAAACGATATCGAAAGCACAACGTCATGGAGCCCATAGTTTAAAAGTTAGTATTTCGATGACGTCACGTGAAAGCCAAGAATAGGCTCTCTTTGATAGAGATAAGATAAGACAATCCTGTAATGCTGATTGGATAACAGCAAAGACAAAAGCATGTGAATACATTTGTGGTGGCCACACTTTTGGGCTCTTTGCGGTAATGTCTCTATATGAAAATTTCTTCAAAATTGACCTCAAAATTTCGAAGACATTTTCCTATAGAGACATTAAATCATCCATAACATTATTGCAGAAAAATAGGAGACATTTGTGTTTTGATGGAATTTTATTAAAGACAAAACTATCTAATTAATATGCAATCTTGAAACAGAAAGTAAACGATCATCACTAAAAACTCCGAGAGTTGGCTCCCTGTGATTTATCCAGTGATGTATCTAAGCGTAAGCTATATCGGCAATCTCCCTGGGAGTGACAAAAGTGACCATTTACTAGGACGTCTATTCAGTTCAGGGAACTTATCTTTGTATTTATATTAACCAGGTATGTTGGCAAAGAATCTTTTGCCAAGGCAGTCAACCTAGAACAGTTCTATAAAGGCTTTCTAAACTTTGGTTGCTCTTACCAAGAAACCTCCAACGGAAAATCGGAAATGCAAAAGTTTGAGCTCAGCAAAGACAGTGATCCAGAAGCACCAACATACGTCTGTAAACTCGGCCCACAAGGATGTCATGACAATGATGACTGCCACTACGAGCATGCGCTGTGGTGTTCTTGTGCAGGGGAATCTTGTATACGGTACAACGATGAAAAACTCAACTCTGGTTCGACCAAAAGAGTGGCCTATGTCCAAACCAAGAGGGGGTGGGGATGGCAAGGATGCAAGCAAAGTTGGTTTAAGTGTCGCTGCGGTGACCCAAGAAAGAATTGGGAAGAAAGTTGGTCGGGAGATAGAAATGATGCGCTGATGGATGTGAATTCAATGTTGGCTGCAAAACGTCGCGATCATGTAGATGTAAACTCTACCCTAACGTCATTTGAATAATGACTCGGTAGTGCATGCAAGATGTCAAGATGCATCAGACTCAAAAATAATAAATATTCGAAATCCCAAGTTATTCACCTGGGTTTCCGAGAATGAAATGAACTTGGTTCTGTAGTGATTATAATTTAACGATTGTTGTTGTGTGATTTCATTTTGTTAAGATTTACAGTGGGGATACTCGAACCGTAAGAATTTTTGAGTTTTCTTTTTTTTTTGTGCTACTATATTTTTAACCCACATCCCATGAGCGAAAAAAAAATGCAATTACAAATAAGGTTTTATTACGAAAACTTTGTTTTTTTAACTCTCTGTTTCATTTTTAGAAGGTTTGAATCAATAGCTAGCTTGTTCAGAAAATGATAACCTGAAAAAGGCAAGTGTTCACGGTTGGAGTTTCCACGCCGTAATATTTTATAAATCAAATATAAAAACATATCTACAATTAAAGGCCAAGAGGCGTTGGCTGGTTTGACCAATGATGTAGGGTTGATTGGGTACTCACAGGAAATATTTTCAACCCTTAAAGGACCCTAAAAGGCACTCACAGGGAATATTTTCAACCCCATCCGCTCTTACCCAGACCCTTCTCAGCTTTCTAACGAAAAATCAAAGGTTCTGGTTGTACACAAATCCATCGTCAATGTGATTGGTTGAAATAATTTCATGCGCAATCAGCGATAATTTAACACACCTACTACCCAAAGCTTTCGTTATGATGTTGCTAGAGGCAACTGTCTACTAGAAATTTACCTTTGATCGCATTTACTTGGTTTCAGACAAGATTTACCAAGGCCGTCCATTCGAAAAAAATACATAATTTGGGAAATTTTCTATCCATCAATTGATCTATGAATAAACGGTAATCCCTGTTTAGTCTCCTGCAGTTTGGTTATGCACTAGTCAAGTAAACTCCCATATAACCCCCCCCCCCCCCCTCCCCCCAACCCGGGACAGGGTGGAGGCAATGTGGGGCTTGGGATCACTTTTGTCAAGCAATGGTGCCCAAGGGGGTGGGGATAAAGTGAATATTTTACTAGTGTGTTAATATAGTGGGGCATTAGGTCGGGATTGGTTCAAGGATTAAGAAGAGGCCTGGAAACTAAACATTCTCTTAGGAGAAGGACTAGAAACGAAAAATCACTTCAAAGATAGCTTTGGCTCCCTGTGGCTCTATACAAAAGAGTGCTAATAAAGCTATAGAAAATAAAGGATTTCGTACAAAATCGTTTTTTTTTTTTTTCACTTTTAAGTTTCGCATATATTCTAACAGTTTTACTCTATTATCATTTTTGACTCCAGGGGGTCGGGGATTTGATTTCTATTTCTCTCCCACTAACTGGGGTATTTACCAACATTTGCCAAGTCAATTTTTCAAATGCCCCACTTATCCCCACCCTGTCCCGGGTTGGGGTGGGAGTTTACTTTGACTAACTAGTGCATTAGTTCTGAGAGCTGAGACATTCCAACGGCTAGCTGCGAAATCGGCTGGCTGGCGAGTAATTACTGCAGAACAAAATAGCCGTTGGGATGTCTAAGTTCTCAGAAAGCCTAAAATAGCAATAACAAACTCTCCAATTTGTTTACTTTGTTCGAACACTTGATATAACTATAACCTTAACCACAATTTGTTTTTCTTTAGGATCGAAATTCGCGTTTAGTTTTCAAAACGCATCGGCGAGAATTAACTTAAAAATCCGCCATTTTGTAACCGGAAGTTAGAAATCATTGAGCATGTGCATATCTGACGACCCAGATTCTGGGTCTTCCGGTTTGTGTCCGACCATCCGACCAGAGCCTTTAATTTTTCGTTAGAAAGCTGAGAAGGGTATGGGTAAGAGAATGCAACCTGCGTCAAAATTCTGTCCACTACACATGTATCACAGCTGATACAGTCTTGATGTTCATCATCACATTTGCATTGTTTGCAAAAATCGGTATTTCTCCTTAATGAAAACATAGATAAAATGAAATAGCGTTAACAATAAAACACAATAAAATGAAATAAAGAAAAGGATAAATTAGAATAGGAAGGATTAGGACAGGACAGGACAGGACAGGACAGGACAGGACAGGACAGGACAGGACAGGACAGGACAGGACAGGACAGGACAGGACAGGACAGGACAGGACAGGACAGGACAGGACAGGACAGGACAGGACAGGACAGGACAGGACAGGATAGGATAGGATAGGATAGGATAGGATAGGATAGGATAGGATAGCATAGCATAGCATAGCATAGCATAGAATAGAATAGAATAGATTAGAACACAGGCAGCCCAACTATTTTCTTTGAGGAATTTTTTTTAATGACAATAAAGTTATTTTTAACCGCGCGCCGAGAGACATACATATTGAGCGCGCGGGTGGGGTTCCTGTGGTGTATTTGGTTGAATGCGCGCGGATGGGATTCCCGTGGCTTCTTGCAAGCAATTTTTCCGTCGTGCAGAATCGCACGTACGACAGAAAAAGTAGTATCTTGATACTTCCCTCTTCGACACCGCGCGACTTTGACGAAAAATTGCTTGCAAAAAAACACAGGAATCCCTTCGTTCAGTTGTCTGAATTGGAAGATTCTGCCTCAGCCATTTCGACATACTGAACGAAATCAATTGCCTTTTGATTGGCATTGCCCTAACAAGATATGAATGGTTTTATTGACTTATTGATTTACAATATATACATGCAACATATTTGATTTATAGATTTGTATCATTAGCTTTATTGACCATGTTAAAAATAAGCAAGAATCGACACTCTAAATCCAAATATTAATAATATATCAGATACTACTCAATTTGTCTTCCGGTCCATTGAAATAGGTCACGTCAATCTAAGACCTAAACATTTTGGGATTCCTTTGTTCCTTTGTTATACATACCGCTGACCGTTAGTATCGAAGATTTTTTAGGCCTCCCTCCTCGCCCGTGATGTAGCAAGACCCATATTCGTATGCACTACATTCCTTTTCGTGTTTTCGAATTAAGGCGAGGGCCACCAAGTATTAACATAGTAAAAAAAACCCGGAGATTCACTTATATTTTTTTCTGATATTAGTCTGGAGGGCCATAGTAAGTTTTGGATGGTCATTTCAAAATATCAAAGCTTTGCTGAGGGTCCAACGAATTTGAGAAACACGACAACAGCGATTCCTCCGGCACTCCCTCTCTTCTAAAAAATAAATGCTCCCTAAAAATCACTAACTGTCATAAAAACAAACTTTATTCGCAAGGCGCATTTCAAAACCAGTTTAAACAAAGATATCTTGAACAACAATGAAAACAACTAGATCTATTTAAATCACTTTGTTAATTACTCAAGAATAGAGTACAAACACTAAAAGTGTGCAACATAAATACCACTAAATACTGCTAAATTATGCAAATTCTTTTGTTCTCTATTGTTTAACCAACACTATTTAGTGGTAAATAGTACAAAGTATTGCACACTTTTAGTGTTTGTACTCTATGAAAACAAATGTATCTATTTCTGATTAATAAAAAGACATGCTTCTATAACAACAACATCACATGAAGAAATAAGAATATCACATCACACAGTCACACCACATCGGGAATAGTTAATGATAGAGATATGTCACTAATTGTCGTCTAATGAAAAATATTCCTTCACCTTTATTACGGTTGAGACAAGAAGGCAACACCAAGCAGGTGTTATAAAATAAACACAATATCATCTCGTTTCAGTCTTGATATTGGTGACCAAAGGTTCACAATTTAACGATAAATTAAAGACAATATACAAAAAAGAAAAAGAAATTAACAAAACAAGAAACAAAATACCAACACAGAACTTGTTCAGTTTTCTATTGTCAAAACTTGCATGCAATGAAAGCAAAATCAACTAAGCAAGCGACGGGCCATTAGATATTTGAAGGGGGGATGGGCAATTACCAAAAAAACTCCTAGCACAAGTTAACCTTATAGTTCAGTCGTTTTATCGAAAAAAATAGGTCAACCCACCACTAATTGCAACAGAAGGTTGTTCAAGGTTTTTCCCATCAAAAAACCTTTCTCTACAACGTATCCAAAATCATATGAAATCGTAGTAAGGGAAGTGGCCAAAAATAGCATTTTAAAAAGCTATCAACAGGTGGACGCTCTTAGTCGTACATGAAAACGAGGCTATCGGATTTTGCTCCGTAAAATGTATAAAATAGATTGTTCAACACTTCTAAAATTAGATGATTCTTATAGTTTAATAATGCTTGGTATTTTATCAATTAAATGATCAGAAATAAAAAAGAATAAACAATAAACTAGAAACCTAAATCGCAATTTTAAAGAGGTACATATGGTATTAGATATTTGCTATTGAATCGTGACAACACAATTAAATAGAAGAATGTGTGAACACTTATTGACAACGACTGACCAACAGGTGGGGGTGGGTGCAGGGCAGGTTATGACTCGCCCTTATCCAATATTCTAGATGAATCCCAATAGGAATTCAGACAACAAAAGGTCTCTATTTTGTAAGTCACATGTCAAGGTTAACCAAAGCCATATTTTTAGTTGTTATCTTGTTTTTGGTAAAAAATAAATCAAACTATTGATATTAAAAATAGATCTTGAATGTTCAATATTTCGTCCCTTCACATTCGTATGCACTACATTCCTTTTTGTGTTTTCGAATTAAAGCGAGAGCCATCAAGTATTTACATAGTAAAAAAACGGAGAGTCACATATATTTTCTGATATTAGTCTGGAGGGATCTGGAGAGCCATAGTAGGTTTTGGAGGGTCATTACAAAATAACAAAGCTTTGCTGAGGGTCCAATAAATTTGAGAAATATGACAACAGCGATTTCTCCGGCACTCCCCCTCTTCTTAAAAATAACTGCTCCCTAACTATCACTAACTATCATAAAAACAAACTTTATTTACGTTGCGTATTTCAAAACCAGTTTAAACAAAGATATCTTTAACAACAATGAAAACAACTACATTATATTTAAATCACTTTGTTAATTACTCAACATTATGAAAACAAATTTATCAATTTCTGATTAATAAAAAGACATTCTTCTATAACAACAACATCACATGAAGAAATAAGAAAATCACATCACACGGTCACACCACATCGGGAATAGCTAGCCTATAGAACAAAAAAAAACCGATAAACTAAAAATATAATAACTAATTTATTTGTAATTGCTTGAATGAGAAGGCTTACAATGGGAAGTAAAGTCCTTACAGACTTGAACAAATGAACAAAACCCGAAACAAAATAACTAAACAGAACTTGTGTTTCTATAAATGACAAAAGTGATACTAACCTTTTCAATTCCTGGCTTGCTTGCTATGGAGCCAAAGTGAAATAACAACTCCTGTAATAGTGAACAATCTATATATCGCAGTTCTAAATAGTTAATGAGAGCTAATAGGTCCCATCAAAAATCTTCCGTCATATCTAATTACGATTAAGACAAGCATGGCATAAAGCAAACAGGTATTATAAAAATAAAAAAACACAATATCGCCTCGTTTCTTATTAAGGGTGAACAGAGGTTCCAAATTTAACGATCAAAAACGACATACAAAAGAAAAGAAAAAAAACTAACAAAACAAGAACCAAAATACCAAGACAGAACTTGTTTTTCTATTGTCAAAACTGATGCTACCATTAATTTGGAATTACTTGCTTGTGATGAAAGCAAAATCAACTAAGCAAGCGACGGGCCATTAGATATTTGAAGGGGCGATGGGCAATTACCAAAAAAACTCCTAGCACAAGTTAACCTTATAGTTCAGTCGTTTTATCGAAAAAATAGGTCAACCCACCACTAATTGCAACAGAAGGTTTTTTAAGGTTTTTCCCATCAGAAAACCTTTCTCTACAACGTATCCAAAATCATATGAAATCGTAGTAAGGGAAGTGGCCAAAAATAGCATTTTAAAAAGCTATCAATTAACAGGTGGCCGCTCTTATAGACGTACAAACGAGCCTATCGGTTTTTGCTCAGTAAAATGTATAAGTTAGATTGTTCAACACTACTAAAAGTAGATGATTCTTATAGTTTAATGAAAGCTTGGTATTTTATCAATTAAATAATAAGAAATACCTCTTAGGGTTTTGAACTGGCATTGCACCTTTTAGGGTCAGTTTTCGAACGTAAGATTATACATATATATATATATACATTAATTTTAAATTTAAACAAATGTTAAATGTGATCGTACCTTTTAGAGTCTGAAATCATGGATTCTGTCGAAAGATCTTTTTGAAACTTCTCATGTAAAAAGAGAAAACTAAGTAAAGTTCAAAACTAAAATTAAAATAATTATATGCATGACTTATTTCTGTCTATAGTAGTCCGGCGGGTGTGATTGGTATAATTATAAAACAATTTTCTATCCTAAACAAATTAAGCTATGAAATACATTTATATCTAAAGTATGATTTTTTTTTTATTTCTTATTATTTTATTGATAAAATACCAAGCTTTCATTAAACTATAAGAATCATCTACTTTTAGTAGTGTTGAACAATCTAACGTATACATTTTACTGAGCAAAAACCAATAGCCTCGTTTCCATGTACGTCTAAGAGCGGCTACCTGTACTCGGTAGATAGCTTTTTAAAATGCTATTTTTGGCCACTTCCCCTACTACGATTTCATATGATTTTTGATATATTGAAGAGGAAGGTTTTCAGATGGGAAAAACCTTGAAAAACCTTCTGTTGCAATTAATGGTGGGTTGACCTATTTTTTTCGATAAAATGACTTTACTGTACTATAAGGTTAACTTGTGGTAGGAGTTTTTTTGGTAATTGCCCATCCCCCCTTCAAATATCTAATGGCCCGTCGCTTGTTTAGTTGATTTTGCTTTCATCGCAAGCAAGTTTTGACAATAGAAAAACAAGTTCTGTGTTAGTATTTTGTTTCTTGTTTTGTTAGTTTATTTTTCTTTTTTGTATATTGTCTTTAATTTATCGTTAAATTATGAACCTTTGTTCACCAATATTCAGACTGAAACGAGATGATATTGTGTTTTTTTTTTATAACACCTGCTTGGTGTTACCTTCTTGTCTCAACCGTAATAAAGGTGAAGGAATATTTTCCATTAGACGACAATTAGTGACATATCTCTATCATTAACTATTCCCGATGTGGTGTGACCGTGTGATGTGATTTTCATATTTTTTCATGTGATGTTGTTGTTATAGAAGTGTGTCTTTTTATTAATCAGAAATGTATAAAAAAAAATTTATATTCTTGAGTAATTAACAAAGTGATTTAGATATACTGTAGTTGTTTTCATTGTTGTCAAAGATATCTTTGTTTAAACTGGTTTTGAAACACGCCACGCAAATAAAGTTTGTTTTTATGGTAGTTAGTGATAGTTAGGGAGAATTTATTTTTTAGAAAAGGGGGAGTGACGGAGGAATCGCTGTTGCATATTTCTCATATTTGTTGGCCTCCCAGCAAAGCGTTGTTATTTTGTAATGACCCTCCAATACCTACTATGGCCCTCCAGATCCCTCCAGACTAATATCAGAAAATATATAAATGACTCTCCGTTTTTTAAAATGTAAATACTTGATGGCTCTCGCCTTGATTCTGAAACACATGAAGGAACGTAGTGCAATGTTTTTACCAAAAATAAGATTACAACTAAACATGTGGCTTTGGTTAACCTTGACATGTGACTTACAAAATAGAGACCTTTTGTTGTCTGAATTTCTATTGGGATTTCATCTAGAATATTGGATAAGGGCGAGTCATAACTTGCCCTGTACACACCCCCACCTGTTGGTCGGCACCTTCTCCGTGTATCGGACACAGTCTACGTAATTCAATAGAAACAACAAAAGACTTAAATTAAATAGAGAACGAAGCTAACAAAGAATACAATAGGTTTCCATGCAGTACACACAGAAGGTTGGCCAGTCGTTGTCAATAAGTTTTCACTCATTCTTCTATTTAATTGTGTTGTCACGATTCAATAGCAAATACCTTATACCATATGTAGCTCTTTAAAATTGCGATTTGAGTTTCTAGTTTATTGTTTATCTTTTTTTATTTCTGATCATTTTATTGATAAAATACCAAGCATTATTAAACTATAAGAATCATCTAATTTTAGTAGTGTTGTACAATCTATTTTATACATTTTACTGAGCAAACACCGATAGCCTCGTTTTCATGTACGACTAAGAGCGGCTACCTGTAGATAGCTTTTAAAAATGCTATTTTTGGCCGATTCCCCTACTACGATTTCATATGATTTTTGATATATTGCAGAGGAAGGTTTTCAGATGGGAAAAACCTTGAAAAACCTTCTGTTGCAATTAATGGTGGGTTGACCTATTTTTTTCGATAAAATGACTGGTTGTGCTAGAAGTTTTTTGGGGTATTTGCCCAGCCCCCCTTCAATTATCTAAAGGCCCGTCGCTTGTTTAGTTGATTTTGCTTTTATCACAAGCAAGTAATTCCAAATTTATGGTAGCATCAGTTTTGACAATAGAAAAACAAGTTCTGTCTTGGTATTTTGTTTCTCGTTTGTTCATTTCTTTTTCTTTTTTGTATATAGTTTTTATCGTTAAATTTTGAACCTTTGTTCACCCTTATTAAGAAACGAGCCAGGCGATATTGTGTTTTTTTTATTATACCTGCTTGCTTATGCTATGCCGCTTGTCTGAACCGTAATAGGGTGACGGAATCTTTTTGATGAGGTGATAATCACTTATATTACTATCATTAACTATTTATAACTGTGACATATAGATAGTTCACTATTACAGGAGTTGTTATTTCACTTTGGGTTCATAGCAAGCAAGCTAAGGAATTGAAAAGGTTAGTATCACTTTTGTCATTAGAAACACAAGTTCTATTTAGTTATTTTGTTTCGTGTGTTGTTCATTTGTTCAAGTCTTTAAGGACTTTACTTCCCATTGTAAGCCTTCTCATTCAAGTATATTCAATTACAAATAGAATAGATGAAGTTGTTTTCATTATTGTTAAAAGTATATTTGTTTAAACTTTTTTGAAATGCGCCACGCAAACAGCGTTTGTTTTTATGATAGTTAGTGATAGTAATTAGGGAGAATATATTTTTGGAAAAGAGGGGGAGTGCCGGAGGAATCGCAATGTCACATTCGTTGGCCCCAAACAAAGCTTTGTTATTTTGAAATGACCCTCCAATACATACTATGGACCTCCAGATCCCTCCAGACTAATATCAGAAAATATATAAGTGACTCTCCCTTTTTTAAATTGGAAATACTTGATGACCCTGCGATTTAATAGATCAAACACAGGAAAGAGTGCTTAATCCGAGATCAAAACATCGAGAAGCGCGTTGAAAATTGAAGGCGAAATCGTGTTTGTTTAACCGACTTCGAGGTGTTTTGATAGAGGATGAAATACTATTTCAAGTTAACAGAAACGTTTCATTAACCTTATTGATTTTATTAAACCAAGCTTTCGGGCAACTCGCCCATCATCAGGATAAACATTGTGAATATTTTGTCGACATTACAACCGCGTTACGCGTATGTAAAGAGCGCGTGCAAAAGATTCGCTGCGCGCGCGTATATCATTTTTATTTGTTCAGAAGACTTCAGTTATTCTTCGGTAAAATTCTACCACTATCCTTGTTAAATAATGCGTTCCTCCCTACTCTTGCTATAAACCATGCTTCTATCCATTTTCGTTGTTGCCAACGTCCCTCTTTGGCAAGTTTTCTGGTGTTTCCTCATGTAGTCAATTTTGTGACCTGTTGATTGTACGTAGTCCGATAGTGCTGATCTGTCTGGGTTATTACAGTCAAAACACCTGAATCGTGAACACGTAGAACTCATTATTGAGTTTAGGTTTTGAAATTTCTTTCCATTAATCGATTTGAACTTGGAATATTGAAAACGAAGATTTCATTCTTTTTCAGCTAAATTCAGTCTGCTTACAGAAATATTGTTATAAATGCTTACTAAAGTATTTTATTACAATACCATTATCAGTTTTTGACCACAGATCGTGATTTCGGGACTTATTATCGGTTGACGGTTGAAGTCTGCATTTTGAAATTTACAATATCGGTTTCGTTTTTGCAAGTTTAAAAACAAATTTAAACTCAAGTTTGGAAGAATAAATCGAGCCTTCCAACCTCAATAGGAACTTTTCTGTAGGTTTGGCTGTAACACAAAAGTAGCTCAGTACAGGTAATTTAGTAATAGATTTATTAAGAAGATGTTATTTTATTATGATAATTTTATTATCAAACTCAAATTTACCGCCGTGTTTCCACAGGGAAATTCAAGCACGGCTCTCGACCAATCAGAGCGCACGGACTAACTTAAATATTCTATAACTCAATATGAGAAATTGTTCTTATCGTTTACATTATTCTTCATGCTACAAAAGTGTTGCTGTTTTTCATTGCTTTTATAGTTCAATTGTTGTCACAAAAATGAATCGCTGGTTTCACAACCTACTTGTTCTCCTGGTACTCGCTACAGAAATGGCAGCAGAATTTGGTTCAGCCATTGAACAAGAATCTTATGAGGAATCTCCCGAACCAGCCTCTGCAGGCAGCCCTGAATATGATGCCAAAGAATCCCAAGGAAAGACAAAAGCCAAACCAAGCAAACACTCTCGAGGGGCTATCGGTCAGGGCTTTCAAGTCCACAAAATTGATCTACTCAGCAAACAACTCCAAGCAACTGGAGCAAAGATCTTCCAAAAACTTCCACACGACAAATGCGTCGTAGACGAAAAGATTGGAGTAACACAAAAAGATGATACATTTTACAGCAGTACCGAGTCTTTGTACAAATCTGTCTCGACTAACACTAAAGTCGGGGCAACTTTACAAGGCACCTACACTCTTGGGGTTTCTGTGGCAGCGGTTACCAACAATATCGTTTCAGGAAACACTCAGATCTCTGGACTGTCGCTCAATCTCAAGGCACAGAGCTTGTCCCATGCGCTTAAAAAGGACTGCATAAACAAGCAGCCTTTGGCCAAAGAGTTAGTGAAGGACTTTGAGGCACTTGAGAAGAAGATACAGAAACCGTGGCTGTCGCAATCGTGGAGAAAGTATAAAGTGAGGATGCATGACACAAATACAAATTACAAATACAAATTACTCAAATTAAAGGAGAATCCCTTTCTTCAAGTGGTGGGAATTTGAAACTAATTTGGGAAATGTCTATTGAAATATAAAGAAATACTTTCTGTTGCGTTTATAACATGTTAACATTTAATTTTATATAAATCATAACTTCCTAATTCAACACTGAGTTATGGCCCAAATAATAAATACTCGGGCTTCTGGTAGAATGCCCTAAGTGAGTAATCTTGGCTTATTTCCTAATCAGGTTTTTCTAGACAAGTATGGATCACACATAGTCAAAGATGTGTTGTCGGGCTCCAGTATCTACCAGTATGTCTTTGCCAAATCTTCTGAGAAATTCAGTCAGCGTGACTTCACCGTCAAGGCTTGTGTATCACTGGCAGGTCCAACACAGGTAACAATGATGACCTGGGCGATGATGATGATTATTATGTATATATATGACCATGGCGATAATATTTGATAATAATGATGATGCTGGTGATGGTGATAATTGTGATATGATGGTAATGATGGTGATGGTGGTCATCATGTTCAAAAAAGCGAAGGGAGAGGGCCCAGGGAACGAGGTTGCATCATGGTGATAATATTTGATGACAATGATGGCGATGATGATGGTAATGATGGTCATCATGGTGATAATATTTGATGACAATGATGGTGATGATGATGGTAATGATGGTCATCATGGTGATAATATTTGATGACAATGATGGTGATGATGATGGTAATGATGGTTATCATGGTGATAATAGTTGATGACAATGATGGTGATGATGATGGTAATGATGGTCATCATGGTGATAATATTTGATGACAATGATGGTGATGATGATGGTAATGATGGTCATCATGGTGATAATAGTTGATGACAATGATGGCGATGATGATGGTAATGATGGTCATCATGGTGATAATATTTGATGACAATGATGGTGATGATGATGGTAATGATGGTCATCATGGTGATAATAGTTGATGACAATGATGGCGATGATGATGGTAATGATGGTCATCATGGTGATAATATTTGATGACAATGATGGCGATGATGATGGTAATGATGGTTATCATGGCGATAATATTTGATGACAATGATGGTGATGATGATGGTAATGATGGTTATCATGGCGATAATATTTGATGACAATGATGGTGATGATGATGGTAATGATGGTCATCATGGTGATAATATTTTTGAGATGACAATGATGGTGACGATGATGGTAATCATGGTCATCGTGGTGATAATATTTTTGAGATGACAATGATGGTGGTGGTCATGATGGTGATATTATTTGATAATAATGGTAATGATGCTGGTGATGGTGATGATGCAACAATAACAATGCAACAATTATGTACATATCATAACATTTGATAGGCTGGAAAAGTTGGTGTTTCTGCCTGTTCGGAGGTTTCCAAGAAAGAAATAGAAACTTCATCTAAATCGTCGATGGTCAAGAAAATGGTTGTTCGAGGAGGAAAGGCAGCAACAAGAGCTGACTTGACGGGAGAGCTCAGCAAAGAGAAAATCAACGAGTTTTTACAAGAAGGGCAGAGTGACCCGTCACCCATCGCTTACACCTTTTATCCAATATGGACAATTCTAAAGGCCAGGTAACCATGTCGTTTGTGTCCACCAAGTCGTTGATCAGGTTTCTTACTTCGTGGGGGGAGGGTTTGAATGGATGTACACAGTTTAATACAGTTTAATAATATGTACTGAGTTGGAGGGCCGGGCGGCAAAATTGCCCGAAAGATATTGCACAAATTTTAGTCCTTCAAACGCGGGACAAGTGTTGCGTGACTTAAATCAATTCACCGATATCTCGATAATATTTGGTACGGAGACTCTCTGATGGGGACTGTAAACGATATCGAAAGCACAACGTCATGGAGCCCATAGTTTAAAAGTTAGTATTTCGATGACGTCACGTGAAAGCCAAGAATAGGCTCTCTTTGATATCCGACAAGATACCCGGAAATGTTGAAATTTGAGTTTTATTACTAAGAGATACGATTGATGAGTATACCCTATATTTCTACTCGCTCTCAATAATTGTAGTTAGTTTGATAGCATTTCTTGCAGTTTTTCGACTGAATTACGAGTGGGGCAGCATCACACATATTTGAGAAACTTAACAGTAACAACATATTTAAATCTTTCAGTATGGATATTTATCCACAGGGAGCCCACTCTCGGAGTTTTTAGTGATAATTGTTCACTTTCTCTGTCAAGATTGCATATTAATTACATAGTTTTGTCGTCAATAAAATTCCTTCAAAACACAAATGTCTCCTATTTTTCTGCAATAATACATGTTATGGATGGTCATTTACAGCAAGATGCTCAAGACTGTGACCACTGATAATGTATTCACATAATTTTGTAGCGCCATCCTCCAATTAGCGTTTAGATCAGAGATAAGATAAGACAATCCTGTAATGCTGATTGGATAACAGCAAAGACAAAAGCATGTGAATACATTTGTGGTGGTCACACTTTTGGGCTCTTTGTTGTAATGTCTCTATATGTTGTCATGAGAGTCAGTTGAAGGACCTCAAAATTTCGATGAAATATAAAAACATTAAATCATACATAACATGTATTATTGCAGAAAAATAGGAGACATTTGTGTTTGATGGAATTTTATTGAAGACAAAACTATCTAATTAATGTACACTCTTGACACGATCATTACTAGTAAACGATCATCACTAAAAACTCCGAGAGTTGGCTCCCTGTGATTTATCCAGTGATGTATGTAAGCGTAAGCTATATCGGCAATCTCCCCGGGAGTGACAAAAGTGACCATTTACTAGGACTATTCAGTTCAGGGAACTTATCTTTGTATTTATATTAACCAGGTATATTGGCAAAGAATCTTTTGCCAAGGCAGTCAATCTAGAACAGTTCTACAAAGGCTTTCTAAACTTTGGTTGCTCTTACCAAGAAACCTCGAACGGAAAATCGGAAATGCAAAAGTTTGAGCTCAGCAAAGACAGTGATCCAGAAGCACCAACGTACGTCTGTAAACTCGGCCCACAAGGATGCCATGACAATAATGACTGCCACTACCAGCATGCGTTCTGGTGTTCTTGTGCAGGGGAATCTTGTATACGATACAAAGACATAAGCCTCAACTCTGGTTCGACCAAAAGAGTGGCCTATACCGAAACCAACTGGGGGTGGGGATGGCAAGGATGCCAGAGGAATTGGTTCTCGTGTCACTGCGGTGACCCAAGAAAGAATTGGGAAGAAAGTTGGTCGGGAGATAGAAATGATGCGCTGCTGGATGTGAATTCAATGTTGGCGGCAAAACGTCGCGATCATGTACATGTAAACTCTACCCTAACGTCATTTGAATAATGACTCGGGTAGTGCATGCATGCAAAATGTCAAGATGCATCAGTCGCTGACTCAAAAATAATAAATATTCGAAATCCCAAGTTATTCACCTGGGTTTCCGAGAATGAAATGAACTTGGTTCTGTAGTGATTATAATTTAACGATTGTTGTTGTGTGATTTCATTTTGTTAAGATTTACAGTGGGGATACTCGAACCGTAAGCATTTTTGAGCTGTTTTTTTTTTTTGTGCTATTATTTTTAACTCACATCCCATGAGCGAAAAAAAAGCAATTACAAATAAGGTTTTATTACGAAAACTTAGGTTTTTTTAACTCTCTGCTTCATTTTTAGAAGGTTTGAATCAGTAGCTAGCTATAGCTTGTTCCGAAAATGATAGTGTTCACGGTTGGAGTGTCCACGCCGTAATATTTTATAAATCAAATATAAAAACATATCTACAATTAAAGGCCAAAAGGCGTTGGTTGGCTTGACCAATGATGTAGGGTTGATTGGTACTCAAAGGGAATATTTTCAACCCTAAAAGAGCCCTAAAAGGTACTCACAGGAAATATTTTCAACCCTTAAAGGACCTTAAAAGGCATTCACAGGGAATATTTTCAACCCTGAAAGGGCCCTAAAAGGTACTCACAGGGAATATTTTCATCTCTAAAAGGACCCTAAAAGGTACTCACAGCCGGGAATATTTTCAACCCCATTCTCTTACCCAGACCCTTCTCAGCTTTCTAACGAAAAATGAAAGGCTCTGGTCGGACACAAATCCAGCGTCAATGTGATTGGTTGAAATAATTTCATGCACAATCAGCGATAATTAAACACACCTACTACGCAACGCTTTCGTTATGATGCTGCTAGAGGCAACTGTCTACTAGAAATTTACCTTTGATTGCATATGCTTGGTTTCAGACTAGATTTACCAAGGCCGTCCATTCGAAAAAATAAATAATTTGGAAAATTTTTCTATCCATCAATTAATCTATGAATAAACAGTAATCCCTGTTTAGTCTCCTGCAGTTTGGTTTAATAGTTCTGAGAGCTGAGACATTCCAACGGCTAGTTGCGAAATCGGCTGGCTGGCGAGTAATTAGCACCAGACAAAATAGCCGTTGGAATGTCTGAGTTCTCAGAAAGCATAAAATAGCAATAACAAACTCTCCAATTTGTTTACTTTGTTCGAACACTAGATATAACTATAACCATAACCACAATTTGTTTTTCTTTAGGATCGAAATTCACTTTCAGTTTGACTGTAACCGGAAGTTAGAAATTATAGAGCATGTGCATATCTGACGACCCAGATTCTTGGTCTTCCGGTTTGTGTCAGACCAGAGCCTTTGATTTTTCGTTAGAAAGCTGAGAAGGGTCTGGGTAAGAGAATGCAACCTGCCAAGACAGCTTGCGTGGAAATTCTGTCCACTACACATGCATCACAGCTAATCCAGTCTTGATGTTCATCATATCATCACATTTGCATTGTTTGCAAAAATTGGTATTTCTCCTTAACAAAAAAATAGATAAAATGAGATAGGATAGGATAGGATAGGATAGGATAGGATAGGATAGGATAGGATAGGATAGGATAGGATAGGATAGGATAGGATAGGATAGGATAGGATAGGATAGGATAGGATAGGATAGGATAGGATAGGATAGGATAGGATAGGATAGCATAGCATAGCATAGCATAGCATAGCATAGCATAGCATAGCATAGGATAGGATAGGATAGGATAGGATAGGATAGGATAGGATAGGATAGAATAGAATAGAATAGAATAGATTAGAACACAGGCTAGGCAGCCCAACTATTCTCTTTGAGGATTTTTTTTTAATGACAATAAAGTTATTTTTAACCGCCTACCGAAAGACATACATATTGAGCGCGCGGGTGGGGTTCCTGTGGTGTATTTGTTTGAATGTGCGCGGATGGAATTCCTGTGGCTTTTTGCAAGCAATTTTTCCGTCGTGCGGAATCGCACGTACGACAGAAAAATCGAAGGAAGTAGTATATTGATGCTACCCTCTTCGACGATTTGATTTATAGCTTTGTATCATTAGCTTTATTGACCATGTTGAAAATAATTAAGCAAGAATCGACACTCTAAATCCAAATATTAATAATATATCGGATACTACTCAATTTCTCTTCCGGTCCATTGAAATAGGTCACGTCAATCTAAGACCTTGGGGTTCCTTTGTCACTATACATACCAAGTAGCAAGACCCATATTTGTATGGATTACATTCTTTTTCGTGTTTTCGAATTAAGGTGAGGGCCATCAAGTATTTACATAGTGAAAAAAAAAACCCCGAAGAGTCACATACATTTTCTGATATTTGTCTGGAGGGCCATAGTAGGTATTGGAGGGTCATTTCAAAATAACAAAGCTTTGCTGAGGGTCCAACAAATATGAGAAATTTGACAAAAGCGATTCCTCCAACACTCCCTCTCTTCTAAAAAAGAAATGCTCCCTAACTAACACTAACTATCATAAAAACAAACTTTATTGCCATCATCACGGCGCATTTCCAAAGCAGTTTAAACAAAGATATATTTAACAACAATGAAAACAACTACATTATATCTAAATCAGTTTGTTAATTACTCAAGAATATGAAAACAAATGTATCTATTTCTGATTAATAAAAACACATGCTTCTACTGACAACAACTGACATAAAATGAAGAAATAAGAAAATCACAATACACGGTCACACCCTATCGGGGAATAGCGAGCCTATAGAACAAATAAAACGATAAACTAAAAATATTATAATAACTAATTGATTTGTAATTGAATACTTAAATGAGAAGGCTTACAATGGGAAGTAAAGTCCTTACAGACTTGAACAAATGAACAAAACCCGAAACAAAATAACTAAACAGAACTTGTGTTTCCAATGACAAAAGTGATACTAACCTTATCAATTCCTTAGCTTGCTTGCTATGGACCCAAAGTGAACTAGCAACTCCTGTAATAGTGAACTATCTATATATCACAGTTCTAAATAGTTAATGAGAGCTAATAGGTCCCATCAAAAATCTTCCGTCATATCTAATTACGATTAAGACAAGCATGGCATAAAGCAAACAGGTATTATAAAAAAAAAACAATATCGCCTCGTTTCTTATTAAGGATGAACAGAGGTTCCAAATTTAACGATAAAAAGCGACATACAAAAAAGAAAAAAGAAAACAAATGAACAAAATGAGAAACAAAATACCAAGACAGAACTTGTTTTTCTATTGTCAAAACTGATGCTACCATTAATTTGGAATAACTTTCTTGTGATGAAAGCAAAATCAACTAAGCAAGCGACGGGCCATTAGATATTTGAAGGGGGGATGGGCAATTACCAAAAAAACTCCCAGCACAAGTTAAACTTTTACTGTCCATTAACTATTAGTACACATATTGGGGTTCCTTTGTCATTATACATACCGCAGACTGTTAGCATCGAAGATTTTTTTGGCCTCCCTACTCGCCCGTGATGTAGCAAGACCCATATTCGTATGGACTACATTCCTGTTCGTGTTTTCGAATTATATTAAGGCGAGAGCCATCAAGTATTTACATAGTAAAAAAACGGAGAGTCACTTATATATTTTCTGATATTAGTTTGGAGGGATCTGGAGGGCCATAGTATAGGTATTGGAGGGTCATTTCAAAATATCAAAGCTTTGCTGGGAGGCCAATAAATTTGAGAAATATGACAACAGCGATTCCTCCGGCGCCTTCCCTCTTCTAAAAAATAAATACTCCCTAACTATCACAAACTATCATAAAAACAAACTTTATTGGCATGGCGCATTTCAAAAACAGTTTAAACAAAGATATATTTAACAACAATGAAAACAACTACATTATATTTAAATCACTTTGTTAATTACTCAAAAATATGAAATTAAAACAAAAGCATTTTTTTCTGATTAATAAAAAGACATTCATGCTTCCATAACAACAACATCACATGAAGAAATAAGAAAATCACAACACACGGTCACACCACATCGGGAATAACTAGCCTATAGAACAAAACGATAAACTAAAAATATAACTAATTCATGTTTATTTGTAATTGAATACTTGAATGAGAAGGCTTGCAATAGGAAGTAAGTCCTTACAGACTTGAACAAATGAACAACACACGAAACAAAATAACTAAACAGAACTTGTGTTTCTAATGACAAAAGTGATACTAACCTTTTCAATTCCTTAGCTTGCTTGCGATGGAGCCAAAGTGAACTAACAACTCCTGTAATAGTGAACTATCTATATATCGCAGTTCTAAATAGTTAATGATAGTATAAGTTTAACTTGTGCTGGGAGTTTTTTTGGTAATTGCCCATCCCCCCTTCAAATATCTAATGGCCCGTCGGTTGCTTAGTTGATTTTGCTTTCATCGCAAACAAGTAATTCCAAATTAATGGTAGCATCAGTTTTGACAATAGAAGAACAAGTTCTGTCTTTGTATTTTGTTTCTCGTTTTGCTAATTTTGTTTTCTTTTTTGTATGTCTTTTTTTATCGTTAAATTTTGAACCTTTGTTCACCCTTATTAAGAAATTAAACGAGGCGATATTGTGTTTTTTATAATACCTGCTTGCTTAGGCTTTGACTTTACTTCCCATTGAAAGCCTTCTCATTCAAGTATTCAATAACAAATAAATTAGTCATTACATGTTTAGGTTTTTTATCGTTTTATTGTTCCTTTAACGATTTCATATGATTTTTGATATGTTATATAGGAAGGTTTTCTGATGGGAAAAACGTTGAAAAACCTTCTGTTGCAATTAGTGGTGGGTTGACCTATTTTTTGGATAACATGAATGAACTATAAGGTTAACTTGTGCTAGGAGTTTTTTTGGTAATTGCCCATCCCCCCTTCAAATATCGATCTAATGGCCCGTCGCTTGCTTAGTTGATTTTGCTTTCATCGCAAGCAAGTAATTCCAAATTTATGGTAGCATCAGTTTTGACAATAGAAAACCAAGTTCTGTCTTGGTATTTTGTTTCTTGTTTTGTTAGTTTCTTTCTTTTCTTTTTCTTTTGTATGTCGTTTTTTATCGTTATCGTTGGAACCTTTGTTCACCCTTAATAAGAAACGAGGCGATATTGTGTGTTTTTATAATACCTGTTTGCTTATGCTATGCTTGTCTTAATCGTAATAGATATGACGGAAGATTTTTGATGGGACCTATTAGCTCTCATTAACTATTTAGAACTGCGATATATAGATTGTTCACTATTACAGGAGTTGCTATTTCATTTTGGCTCCATAGCAAGCAAGCTAAGGAATTGAAAAGGTTAGTATCACTTTTGTCATTGGAAACACAAGTTCTGTTTAGTTATTTTGTTTCGAGTGTTGCTCATTTGTTCAAGTTTGTAAGGACTTTACTTCCCATTGTAAGCCTTCTCATTCAAGTATTCAATTACAAATCAATTAGTTATTGTATTTTTAGGTTTGCTTATCGTTTTAATGTTCTATAGGCTAGCTATTCCCGATGTGGTGTGACCGTGTGTTGTAATTTCCTTATTTCTTCATGTTATGTTGTTGTTAAAGAAGCATGTCTTTTTATTAATCAGAAATTGATAAATTTGTTTTCCTATTTTTGAGTAATTAACAAAATTATTTAAGTATAATGTAGTTGTTTTATTGTTGTTAAAGATATCTTTGTTTAAACTGGTTTTGAAATGCGCCACGCAAATACAGTTTGTTTTTATGATAGTTAGTGATAGTTAGGGAGCATTTCTTTTTTAGAAGAGGGAAGGTAGCGGAGGAATCGCTGTTGTCATATTTCTCAAATTGTTGTTTTACTTTTATTTAGTGAAATTTCTTCGTTTTTGTGTCCTTCAAGTTTATTTTCTTCCTCGGTCAAAACTCTCTTTGTTTTCTTCGAAATTCAGTTTTGATATATTTCTCAAATTGTTGTTTTACTTTTATTTAGTGAAATTTCTTCGTTTTTGTGTCCTTCAAGTTTATTTTCTTCCTCGGTCAAAACTCTCTTTGTTTATTTCGAAATTCATCTTTCTCGATCTCCGTTGATATTATACACTTAATGCAAGCTCTGCTATTGGGTAGTATGTGTTTATTGTTTGACTTTTTGTTTATAAAAGAACAACTTTTCATCTAAAAGTTTTTAAAAAGAAAACCTGATATTCGGAGCGCGCGCGTCAAAGGAGAACTTCCCGCCGAAATGAACAGCCAATCAGCATCGCGATGTACACTGACGCACGGACTTGGGCTTGGGCAATCCCATGAAAAATCTACTCGATGCAGGTGCTCCGAGTGTGTAATCCGATATCAAAACACCGAGCAGCGGGTTGAAAAAATGAGGCGAAGCCGTGTTTGTTTAACTGACTGTGAGGTGTTTCGATAAAGGATGAAACACTCTATCAAGTATTTGATCTAGCTGCTCAAATTTATGGATAATTCTAGGAGAAAATCAAAGCGAAAGTTGACCACATTTTATGCTAGTCATTACCACATAGCAAGACCATCGTTACGGTAGTGATTTACTTTGTTTTCTGATTATTAATTATTCATGAATATGAGAAATTGTTCTTATCGTTTACATTATTCTTAATGATACAAAAAGTGTTGTTGTTTTTCATTGCTTTTATAGGTAAATTGTTGTCACAAAGATGAATCGCTGGTTTCACAACCTACTTGTTCTCCTGGTACTCGCTACAGTTATGGCAGCAGAGTTTGGTTCAGCCATTCAACAAGAATCTTCTGCCCAAGGAAAGACAAAAGCGAAACCAAGCAAACGCTCTCGAGGAGCTATCGGCCAGGGCTTTGAAATCCACAAAATTGATCTACTTAGCAAACAACTCGAAGCAACTGGAGCAAAGGTCTTCCAAAAACTTCCATACGACAAATGCATCGTAGACGGAAAGCTTGGAGTAACACAAAAAGATGATACATTTTACAGCAGTACCGAGTCTTTATACAAATCTGTCTCGACTAACACTAAAGTTGGGGCAACTTTACAAAGCGCCTACACTCTTGAGGTTTCTGTGTCAGCTGTTTCCAACAATATCGTTTCAGGAAACACTGAGATCTCTGGTCTGTCGCTCAATCTCAAGGCACAGAGCTTGTCCCATGCGCTTAAAAAGGACTGCATAAACGAACAGCCTTTGGCCAAAGAGTTAGTGAAGGACTTTGAGGCACTTGAGAAGAAGATACAGAAACCGTGGCTGTCGCAATCGTGGAGAAAGTATAAAGTGAGGATGCATGACACAAATACAAATTACAAATACAAATTACTCAAATTAAAGCAGAATCCCTTTCTCCAAGTGGTGGGGGTGATCGGCTCTCCGTTCAGGATTGAAAATATTTCCTGTGCGCATGCGTTTCTTTCAGGTTCATTTTGAGGTTCTGGCTCAAAGTTACGTAACGTTTTGTGACCAGGGACGAAGCGAATTTGGGAGCTTATGACTATTGAAATATAAAGAAATAATTTCTATTGCGTTTATAACATATTAATATTTAACATGTTTAATGTTATCTAAAACATAGCTTCTGAGTTCTGACCGGACTGAGTTCTGACACAAATAATTAATACTCGGGCTTCTGGTAGAATGCCTTAAGTGAGTAATCTTGGCTTATTTCCTAATCAGGTTTTTCTAGAGAAGTATGGATCACACATAGTCAAAGATGTGGTTTCGGGCTCCAGTATCTACCAGTATGTCTTTGCCAAATCTTCTGAGAAATTCAGTGAGCAAGCATTCACCGCAAAGGCTTGTGTATCACTGGCAGGTCCAACTGAGGTAGCGACAATGATGATGATTAAATATATAAGATGATGATAATATTTGATAATAATGATGATGATGATGGTGATGATGGTGATAATATTTGATGATAATGATGATGATGATGGTGATGATGGTGATAATATTTGATGATAATGATGCTGGTGATGGTGATGATGCAACAATAACAATGCAACAACTATGTACATATCATAACATTTGATAGGCTGGAAAGGTTGGTGTTTCTGCCTGTTCGGAGGTTTCCAAGAAAGAAATAGAAACTTCATCTGAAAAGTCGATGGTCAAGAAAATGGTTGTTCGAGGAGGAAAGGCAGCAACAAGAGCTGACTTGACGGGAGAGCTCAGCAAAGAGAAAATCAACGAGTTTTTACAAGAAGGGCAGAGTGACCCGTCACCCATCGCTTACACCTTTTATCCAATATGGACAATTCTAAAGGCCAGGTAACCATGCAGTTTGTGTTCACCAAGTGGTTGATCAGGTTTCTTACTTCGTGGGGGGAGGGTTGGGGATGGATGTACACACTTTAATAATAACAATTAATTATTAACTTCATTTAAATTATTTGAGCTTCATAATGATGGTGAAATTGTGACGTATGTCATTAGTATAAGTGACAGCCCAAGGGAGGACCCAGGGGTATCGTGTATATTCTTGATAGTCGGGAATTTCCGAAAACTACCCTAAAAGATACCTGAAGCCATTTTAAAAACTGGCGTTGTATGGACAGATTTTAACCCCGGCCTAATAGATAAAAAACATCAAACGGAAAAGGCGCGGCTATATAGACGAAAAGTAATAGGCTCTCTTTGATACTATTCGGACTATTAGGACCAGTCGGTTCAGGGGACTTATCTTTGTATTTATATTAACCAGGTATGTTGGCAACGAATATTTTGCCAATGCAGTTAACCTAGAACAGTTCTACAAAGGCTTTCTAAACTTTGGTTGCCCTCACAAAGAAACCTCTAACGGAAAAGCGGAATTACAGAGGTTTGAGCTCAGTAAAGACAGTGATCCAGAAGCACCAACATACGTCTGTAAACTTGGCCCACGAGGTTGCCGTGACGATGAGGACTGCCACTACGAATGGGTGCGCTGGTGTTCGTGTTCAGGTGAATCTTGTATACGGTACAAAGACGAAAAACTCAACTCTGGCACGACCAAGAAAGAAGCCTATGCCGAAACCCAAAGCGGGTGGGAAGGTCCCGGATGCAAGAAGAGCTGGGCCTCGTGTTACTGCGGTGACCCAAGGAAGAATTGGGAAGAAAGTTGGTCGGGAGAAAGTAATGACGCGCTGTTGGATGTGCACTCAATGTTGTTGGCGAAACGTCGACGCGATCGTGTACATGGAAACTCTACCCTTAGTGGCTAACGTCATTTTAATAATGACTCGATTACTCCAAGATGTAGTTCTCTGACGCAAAAATAAAAAAATCTTGGAAAACCCAAACTCACTATTTTGTGTCTGCTGTTCTTTCTCACCTACATTACATATTCACACTAGTCGAACTATCATAGCAATGCTTGGAATTAATGTATAATAGTACAATAAATTCATGAAAAATAGTGCTTTACCAGTCATAATTAAATTAATAAAACCCGTTTTCAATCCGTTTGCCAATTTGAAAAATCGTATCGAAAGCCCTAAAATGAAGAAGAGCCCATGCGCATTAAAAAAAAAAACAGGGGGGGTACTCCCTTAAAAAATGGATAGGGGTTTTGAAAATGACCCTAAAAAGTACGCATATAATAACTCAGATACTGATTTCAGACCCTAAAAGGTACGACCACATTTAACATTTTTTCAATATGTATAATCTTAAGTTCGAAAACAGACCGTAAAAGGTACGCGAGGGTCTTATTTTCGACCCTAAAAGGGCCGTCGAGCACCCCTATCCATTTCCTAAGGGAGTCATATAAAATTGGTTCGTATCTTGAATGCTGATATAGCCTGAGAAAATATACGTTCTCTTTCTCCTCTTTTCGCGGAGGGAACAGGAGCAAAAGAACGTCTGTTTTCTCAGCGAGTAACGGCTAATGCACAGTGAGCCCAAAACCTCCAAGATTCCGATCTGAGCCTCTTGAAACACCAAAAGTCTTTTCGAAGATTAAAGGCACCCTCTTGATCACAAATTATCACCTGAATACAAAGCAGAAATTGAGGTGTTTGAGGTTCGCTGGTTCGAGAGCTGCCTATCTTCAGTACCTTGGTAATTGACACGCCGGTGACTTCTAAAATTCGCCATTCTCTAAACCTCTTTAAATGAACCCAAAATCCCAAGAAAACCACCCAGAAACCTTCCTAAACTCATAATCTTTAATTTTGGAAGAAGTAATTTATTACTAACTAAAGAAAATATTTCAAACGGGACAATATTTCAACGTTATCCATATTGAAGTTCGAACAAGTCTTTAATTAACACAGGAAGCCCAAAGCCACAGATTTCCATTGTGGTACTGTCCTCCCTGGGGAGGGGGGCGTTGCGTGACCGAAACTAAACACGGCTGCAAGGGAGACTAGTCTAGTGAGCTTACGACACTGCTTATACAGCTAGAAATCAAGAATACTTTTGCTTTGCAACAAGTAAGTTTATTAATGAATGAAATCCTATCCCAGTATTGCGAGTAATCGGCCTACAAACATATTTTAGTAGTCATCGACGTGTCAATATAATTTCTATTGATACTCCGATGACTTGTAAAATTCACCATCCTCAAAACCTCATTAAATGGCCCCTAAAACCCAAGAAAACCACACAGAAACGTTCCTAAACTCATAATCTTTTATTATCGAAAACAATTATAACTGACTAAAGCGGAAAAGATTTCAAACTGGACGATATTTGAACGTTCAGGTCAACTTCGAACGAGTCGTTAAATAACACCGGAAGCCCAA
This sequence comes from Metridium senile, assembly GCA_949775045.1. Classification (NCBI taxonomy): domain Eukaryota; kingdom Metazoa; phylum Cnidaria; class Anthozoa; order Actiniaria; family Metridiidae; genus Metridium; species Metridium senile. The sequence goes on along the minus strand of OX459106.1, from coordinate 13,983,126 downwards.
ACCACAGATTTCTGGTGTGGTAAGTGTGCTAGTCTAGCCCTTGGGGACAGATCTTTTCGTTTTGAACCATCAGCTGTTAACAAACAGCCAGTTTTGAACTTTAACAAGGTTTTTTTAAGAACCAGTTTCATTTGTCAGCCTGAAGTGATTTTTGTATTTTGGGTGCTTTATTGACCAAATTTCAGGCTGATGGTTCCTTAATCCACTGTTTATCGATTAATTTTTCCTACATTTGACTCTGTATTTTCTCCAAGAGCTGTGCTCACAGTTTCGCTTGAATTGAGTCCGACTTGACATTAATAACATTTGGTAAATTAATTCGTAAATTTAGACCACGCTTGAATGCCCAGTCGGACTCAATTCAAGCGAAACTGTTTATTTAACCTATTGTATTATTTTTTCCACCACTATAAATATTTCTCTTTTTCTACCATCTTTACTTGATAATGTTGTCTCGATGACAACGAAACGTTGTAATTTCTTTTCGCTAGTTTTCATATTAAATTGTATTAGTAAAGTTTTCTGATTAGAGAAATGTCGGTTGCACTCGAAAATCAGTTTACCTCGGGTTTACAGACCTTGAGGTTAACTGTTAACTGAGAAACGGCTAAATAAAATTAACTGTTAACTAAGAATTCCGTGTCTTTTTAGGATAACTGTCAGCTGATATTTTTTTGTTTTTAATTAATAAATTTGAAAATAAATATTTCTTTGTTTTTAAAAGAACCGAAAAATGAAACTGATAACTGAGATTATTTTTTTTCGGTCCGGTATCCTAGTAATCGCGCGCTGTGATTGGCTAGCGCGCGGTCCAGTTTTTCACGATCTTCCCGGTCCACGGTATCCTGTTCGTTGGCACCATTTCTTCCCAGCGCTATTAATTTTGGAAAAATTTGAAAAATCTTCTTTAATAGGTAATTGTTAATTATGGTAATTTATCGAACAAAATAGTAGGAGATCTAGAATTCTGAATTGACCAAAACACTGACAGAATGCGATAACCGACTGAGAGAAAATTTAAAGCTACGTGGCGAGCATTGGTTGTTTTTGCAAACATTTTGACAAGCAAAAGTTGAGAAAATCAAATCAATATTGCAAAAACTCACGAGAGAATACACGAGACCTAGAATACACAAAAGATTGCGAGAATACACAAAGTTTTTTTAATTTTCTAGAAAATATAAAGCTCGTTCACATACCTCAATAATAGTTGAAAAATATACTTGTAGTTTTTATCTTTCCTTGTAAACAACACGGCGGTGAATTGAATTAAGTTATCTTTTGATGAGATATGTCGTTGCTTTTCAGTCACTTTTAAAATGCTATAAATTCACGAGAAGTTTATCTACAAAGTTTACAACGTTTTTGAAGTAAGGAAGTCTATTCTATTCTATTCTATTCTATTCTATTCTATTCTATTCTATTCTATTCTATTCTATTCTATTCTATTCTATTCTATTCTATTCTATTCTATTCTATTCTATTCTATTCTATTCTATTCTATTCTATTCTATTCTATTCTATTCTATTCTATTCTATTCTATTCTATTCTATTCTATTCTATTCTATTCTATTCTATTCTATTCTATTAGATAAACATGACATCCTTTCTACGTTTGAAACCGTGAACCACGACATTTTAATAATTTACATTACATGTCCCAATATGTTATGTTCGGCAATGCAGAATCAAGTTACCTAATAATTAATTGTGGTATCCACAGGGAACAACTCCAGGACCTTTATTGTTTTTACTTTACATATAAATGATTTACCAAACTGTTCCAAAAAGCTAACATTTAGAATAAAACATATATATAGAAAGAGAAAAGCGCGGCCATATATGGACGATGCTCTCAAATTATACCCTCCCGGGATTTGTATTTTTTAATGAGAATTATTTTTTAATTTATAGTATTTAATATATTAATGATATCCTAATTATCATTGTCGTTATAGGTACAACTGATACAATGGAGACCGCTGGCCCGGCCGACTGCATTTTCTACGGTGCAAACATCGTAACAATGGATGAGGAATGTCCTTGCGCCCAGGCCCTGGCGACCAAGGATGGCAAAATCGTGGCTGTTGGAGATAAGAACAATATCCTCAATCTTGGAGGCGCTAGTACCAAGTACATTGCACTGGAAAACAATCAGACGCTACTACCAGGATTTATCGAAGCTCACCAACACGCTGTTCTTATGGCCATGAGTCGTTGCTTATTCACAGACTGCAGTGGATATTACTACAAATCGTATCAAGAAGTCAAGAATTGTATTGACAACACGATTGCTAATGTGCCCCGAGATACCAATAAATGGTGTCTATTTGTTGGCTGGGATCCCGAGCTTATTCCAGATCTGCCCGAACTTAACTGGAAAATCCTAGACACGTTTTCGCGAGACGTACCCGTAGTGATAATAGGCCAGAATTTCCACATAGGTTGGGCGAACCGTAGAGCGTTTGAGATGGCAAACGTCCGCGAGGATACCCCAGATCCAAATGGTGGAATATTCGAAAGAGATCCAGAGACTAAAGAGCTGACAGGAAAACTCTTGGAGCCGGCGGCGTACTTTAAAGTAATTGATTGTGCACCAGCAGCTTCCTACAAGGAATGGGCAAAGGCTGTGGACGATCAATGGACGCAGTATGCACACTGCGGTTTCACCACAGTTACTGAGCTTCTCTTTAGGCACAACAGTTGGGATCATTTAGACGAAGCAATCGAGTCCAAAACACAACAGCCGGACTGCCCATTACGACTTGCTATTTATGAATATGTAGATAGCGTAGAGGAAACTGCAGCCGGGGAATCTTCATCGGAAAGGGAATCTCCTTCAGCGGGGGAATCCCCATCGAAAAAGAATAAAAAGCAGGTGTTGACATCTGAAAATGACAAGTTATGGTTTGCTGGTGTTAAAATCATCATGGACGGTTCTCCACACTGTGGGACTGTCGCAATTCGTGAGCCATTTCTAGAAAACGACCTGACCAAAATGCTTGGGTTTCCACCATCGCCGAACTATGGCTTGTTAAACTTTAGCAAAGAAAAGCTGACCAAGATGGTGAAATTCTGGCACGACAAGGGCAAGCAAGTGGCTATACACACCCACGGTGAACGGGCAATTGAACTAGTGCTTGATGTTTATGAAGAGGTATTTTAATATTAATTAACTTAGGGACTGCGCAATAATTTTCAGGAGGGGGGGGGGGGGGGGGGTTGGGAAATTATCGAAAAAATCGAAAAAGTTAATTACTCCCCCCCTTACAAATGAAAAACATTACGCCTTGCCCCCCTACCATAACGGAAAAAATTAGACTGCCCCCCCCCCCCCCCCCCTCGTTCAAATTGAGAAGACTGATGAATACTTACGAGAAAAGGGTTTTACTGCAAGATCGCCAGAGAATCTAACCAACATTGACTAGGACGTCTTCGTCAGCAACAAATAAGACTTCCAAGTTCTCTTCAACATACCCAGGTTCAACGTCAGAATCATTTTCAAATTAAAGTGTTACTCTCCCCCCCCCCCCCCCCCCCCCCCCTACTTCACTGATTAATTTTGGACGTTGCCCCACCTTATTAAAGTTTTGTACAAGTTAACCAATCAGAAAGCGAAAATTTGACCTTAATATTAAAGACACGCCGAGTGTCAAACGGTAAACACTTTGAAATGTTCAAAGCGAAGACAAGAGTGAAGTTTATAAGTGTCTGAAAAACCTCCCAAGATGTTTAAATTTGAAAAGGCGTAGCAAATAATAATATGAAAAGAGAAACTTTTGAACGCTAAGCTAACTTATACAAAACTTTAATTGGGTGTCCACGGTAAGGCGCGTTATGCTGTAATGCCCTTAAACATTAATATAGTCCAGTGATATCATATTATTGGATTTATTCCAGGTAATGTCCATGCCTGCAGACAGTGAACGTCGGCATCGTATGGAGCACCTGGGACTAGCAGAAGAAAGCCATATCCTACGTGCATCAAAGCTAAACCTCGCCTTTTCGTTCTTTGTTGGGCATCTGTACTTCTATGCCAAGATTTACACCGAATCTATTCTTGGGGAGAATCGTACAAAACGATGGGCACCGCTCAGCCTGGCATGTAAACACGGCCTGAAATGGACCGTTCACCAGGTTTGTAAATTGTCAAGCTTTTCATAGCGGTTTATGAAATTACCTCACGATAAATAAACACAACTACAACCTCGGAAATTTTAAGCCCCATGTGGGAAACGAACCCACGACCTTCCGATTATCCTGACGGATGCTCTACCACTGAGGAGGAGGATTATTATAAGAGTTTCCGATAGCTCAGTGGTAGAGTATCCGTCTAGATAATTGGAAGGTCTTTGGTTCGTTTCCCACTTGGGGCTCAACATTTTCCGAGTTCGTAGTAGTGTCTATCCATCGTGGGGTTATTTCATATATTATATTCTAGACATTTAATTACTGATGGATTTTAGTGTATATCAATTTTTTATAATTACTTTGTTGGTTTGGTCGTGATAACGAACATGAAAATCGAAAAATGGTTATAATAATGATGATCAATTGGATATCGTATTTGATATATTTAGACTACAGTCTCGGCAAAAACAAGTGCGACGACTGCTTCAAAGAAGCTACTCTATAGTCCTTATCCTTATGTGTGTGTTTTGTGGGCTTCAATTTTTTTTCACACCCAACCCCCACCCCTATTACACAATATTGCAGACATCAAAAAGTAACGTAGCCTGAGTACCAGGCTCCTTCCTCTTATCCCCAGTTCTCCTCGCAAGGTCTGATCCTCAGGCTAAAATTAATGTAAACTGAAAAGTCAACAATGCGTGGAAGGGGAGGGAAGGGAGGGAAGGGAGGAGATGATGATTATGAACAAGTATAGCTGCAGGTAAAAATAAAGAAACAGTAAAAGCACCTCTGTCAATAGTTGTTGTCGAGATTATAGCATTTTCTCTTTTTACTCCAGGATAATCCTGCGTTCCCTGGTCCCCCAGAGCCTTTCGCCAATCTGCAGACCGCTATCACACGTACTCGCCGAGGTGAACCAGATAAAGTATACGGAAAAGAATACTGCGTCCCCATAGAAGAAGCACTCAAAGCTTACACCATCAATGCGGCCTGGCAGATCCACAAGGAGAAAGAACTTGGTAGTTTGACTGTTGGTAAACGAGCTGATCTTGTTATCCTGAGCGAGAATCCTTTGACAGTTGATCCCTTCAAGCTTGTTGACATCAAAGTCTTGGATACTTACCTAGATGGTCGAAGTAATGGGATAACTGAAAGTAAGGAAGAGTGGATGGATGGGAAATTGGTCTATTCGTATTGATAAACATATCAAATGTTTATAGATTGTTGCGGGTTTGTTGGGATAATGACACCATCTATTAATTACTCTTGATTGTAAACCGTGCACAACTGCAAAATGTGCCTGAAATAAGACTTTTAAGTCTTAATAATAGAGTACAAACATTAAAAGTGTGCAACATAAATACCACTAAATACTGCTAAATTATGCTAATTCTATTGTTCTCTATTGTTTAATCAACACTATTTAGTGGTAAATAGTGCAAAGTATTGCACACTTTTAGTGTTTGTACTCTATTGTAATAATCGTATAGAACTCAGTTCTAGTTCAGTTCTGTTTGTATTAGTAATATATTACACAATAAACATTATATTTTACACAATATACATATATAAACTTCCAATTGTGTTTTCTCTCTCTTAATTACTGCTTTCCATTTCCATACCAATCCTTATACATATTCCAATTGGGTTCCCTTTGGTACCTTTCTGACCGAAGAAAACTTGCCCTCAGTCCCTCTCATTTCATATACGAATGTGAAAAAAATGTGCCCTTTAATTTAAGAGGTGAACGTCGGCTTGTAAAATACAGTTGGCCTTAAGCATTGGTTATCAGTCCTATAATTACAGACACAGCACATGTAACTTTTAACTACAGCATAATTCAACGAGGCTTGGTTTCTACAAAGTTTCCTATCAACACACTTGTGTTTTCAGCATCCTGGGTCCTTCTCCATGTAATGGTAATCAATTGTATTGTTAATTAGTCAGATTAGTTAGGACGCCCCGAAATCTTCATCCTATACGTAAATCGATTTGATGCTTTTGCTTCATATCAATCTTGCCATTTTTTCCTTTCAAAGTTTTCTTTTCCTTTTAAAATTTCAGGGGGGGGGAGGTGCACGGTATGTTTGCAAATTACAGAAGTTCGAGCTAGCCTCGCAGCGGGCATGTTTTCAGTTTCTCTTCTTTGTGCATTCTTCTATTTCTAATCCTTTTTGTTATATTGGTAAATTATCTTCCCTGTTTTCTCGCTCTCTTATTGGATGTTTCGGGGTCACGTGTCAGGAGCTTAAATCAAATGTTGACTGAACGGTCAACCGCATTTAATTTGTCAAATGTTGACCGCTTGGCGGGAAAATGACGGACCGCGTCGCACAAAAATTCAGTAGAGGCGGGAAACTTCGGCTGTTTTCTTGCCGTTGTTGTTTTCAAAATGGAGCTTCCGATCAAAAAGAGATTTTCAAACCTTACAGCAGAAGAAATAAGTAAAAATGGTGCCAGATAAAGACTCAGAAAACACAAAAACATCTACAAAAACAGCTATATATACTAGAATTTTGAAAAGAAACCGAGAGAGAAACGGCAAACTTGAAAAAAATAAATTTGTTTTTTATTCAGATAATTTACCAATATAACAAAGCACTTAATGACTGGTCGCTCGGGAAACAGTTAGTTTTTGTTTCCCTCGAATCTCAATGTCGACTTGGAGGACCTCGGGAAACATTGAGATTCTCGGGAAACAAAGCTAACTGTTTTCCTCGTGACCAGTCATTAACTGTATATTGTTATATAGCTAATCATTTTGACTATATAACGAGCATTCTCATTGGTTGATAGTTGCTCACGTGATACTAGTTAAATCTAACTGTATCCCGACCTGAATAAAAATTCAAATTTTCTTAATTTTCTCAAATGTTCTTGTCTAAAATGATTAGCTATATAACAAAACGCTTAATGACAGATCCCTCGGGAAACCAGTTAGTTTTGTTTTCCTCGAATCTCAATGGAGCCTTGGGAAACATTGAGATTCTCGGGAAACAAAACTAACTGTTTCCCTCGGGACCAGTCATTAACTGTATAATATTTAATGTTCTTTTTGTTGTTGTTGTTTTTACTTATTTGTTACTCTATTTCATAAATTTTTTTTGTAATTATTTTCTTTGACGATTTTATTTATTTATTTATTTATTTATTCATTTTATTTTGATTACAAAATAGAGATGTGTAGTTTATACTATTCTACAACTTTTTGAACGTCTTGCTCAAGCTTTGTGGTTTCGTTACCCTGCAAAGCCTCACTACAAACTTTCTCACTGCCACTTATACACCTATTTCAATTAATGTTGTCCATCTGGAATGGTTGATCTGATACCGATGGGAATTATGGGAGTTCATTAAATTTCAAATACATTGTTTTAATCACACTAATTGAATGGTGCTGAATTACAGATAACAGTATTTCAGAAGTAAACATTAATATTCAAGTGTGATTATGATAGTGCATTTGAATCAGTGACAACATGCGGCAATTCTACTTTTTCAAAATATTTGGAGTCCTAGTAGGGGGTTTTCTACTTATTTCAGGATTTATACTTTCGAATTTGTTTTACAATCTGAATTATACCTACCTTTTTTGAGGTTGTCACAAGTGATTATCAAAGCTGGAAAAAGTAACCTTTTTTTAAAAAAAACACGGAAATTTTCCGAAATCTTTGTTTGGAACTATTTTCTGAATTTTCCTTAACTTTTTCTTGCTTGTCAACTTCTTTCGAACAAGGAAAACCTGAAAAAGGCGTATGTTTTTCTCAAATTCACACAAAAGCAAAAAAACTGAAAAAAGTCGTACTTTTTCAGAAATTAACATGAAAGCAAAAAGCTGAAAAAAGTATGACTTTTTTCAGAAATAAACACGAAAGCAAAAAGCTAATAAAAGTACGAGTTTTTTCAGAAATTAACACGAAAGCAAAAAGCTGAAAAAAAGTTTAACTTTTATAAAGGAAATCACGTGGTTTTTGTTGTTTTGGCGGGGAATCTTATCAATTGGAGGTTCTTTGCAAAATCGTTATCGATATCCTGTAGTGTCCATATCGTTATCCGAAAAGTCATTTTACTTAAGGTGGCTCGAAATAGTATTTTTTGGCTTTAACATTTTGTATTCAAACAATTTTTATATATGTTTGAAGTTTAGAGTAATGGGTGTGTCGTGTGCTAATTCTCATTTTAAAATATGCAAAAATTATGAGTAAATCCCCAAAAACAGTTTTTGGGGTCTATCTCAAAAAATCTCCCATAGAGTCCTTTCAAACTTCCATATGCTTACAATATAAGGTATGTTCTAACTGACAACCGAGTTTCAAGAATCTAAATCTGGAAAATTTTAGAAACATAAGAGAGCATTCATTTTTTAGGAGGGGGGAGGGCCGGAGGAATCACGGGGAGGGTCATGTCAAATTCACATCGTAAAAAGGGAGGGTCATGGTTTTTTAGACTACAGAAAGGGGAGTCATGATATCTTAATTGCATGTTAATAGTTAAGTAATAATGTAAAAAGTTGTCCAAAAGCAAACTCTAATTTTATTTTTCATAACGCAACAACCTAGCTAGAACGAACGGAAATTGCTTAGTTGCACAATTTTATAGACGAAATAACTTAATAAGCTTTTTAAGGTGAACGAAAACTGAGTATGTAATTAGCATAAATATTGATAATATGCAGAAAATGTTTCTCAACAGTTAAACTGTGAATGAAATGTAAAATTGAATTTGAAATATCCTCACTATCAACATATGAATATTGCTGTATTAAAGTTTAAGTATCAATGATACAGAATATAAAACATTATATTTTATAACAATTTTACATATCTATTTATATATATACATTTTACTATTCAATTATAATTTTGTAATTACGCAATTCAGCCTGATGGCTGCGATGTAATTGTTTTATAATAAACCATTTATTTATTTATTTAACCATTTATTTATATGCAATACCTAAATAAGATTGTGTTTTGCTGTTGTTAAATATTACTATTTGCTGTTGTTGGTTTTTCCCTTATTTTCCAAAGTTATATGTTTTTACTCAGTGTCATCACTATCAGAAGAAATACCATTTTCTGGAAAAAAGTCTGAGATATGTTGTTTTGCGGAATCAGAGAACTGTTGATCTTCTTTCAGAGCTTTCTTTAGAACTTGTGTTTCTCTCTTGGACAAGCTCTGGACCGCCTCAATAGAAACATCCTCAGCCTCTACAAGTATGCCTGTAGGTATAGCACCTTCTTTGTATAGACTTGGTAAAATCTGATCAACGAATATATTGAACACTGATTTGAAAAACATAGAAACAAGAGAAATACCAAGCCAAGATAGTTCAAATGTCCAACCTTTATGAAGACTATGATTGGGAAGGACTGTACCAATCTGGACAGCTAAAAACACTAAAAGTGGTTGTGCTTGCATAAGCATTCCCGCGAATTGTAGATTGCCCGCCAAAACAACTAAAACCACGTGAATTCCTTTATAAAAGTTAAACTTTTTTCAGCTTTTTGCTTTCGCGTTAATTTCTGAAAAAAGTCATACTTTTTTCAGCTTTTTGCTTTCATGCTAATTTCTGAAAAAAGTCGTACTTTTTTCAGCTTTTTGCTTTCGTGTGAATTTGAGAAAAACATACGCCCTTTTCAGGTTTTCCTTGTTCGAAAGAAGTTGACAAGCAAGAAAAAGTTAAGGAAAATTCAGAAAATAGTTCCCAACAAAGATTTCGGAAAATTTCCGTGTTTTTTTAAAAAAAATAGGCTACTTTTTCCAGCTTTTATAATCACTTGTGACAACCTCAAAAAAGGTAGGTTTAATTCAGATTGTAGAACAAATTCGAAAGTATAAATCCTGAAATAAGTAGAAAAACCCCTACTAGGACTCCAAATATTCTGAAAAAGCAGAATTGCCGCATATTGTCACTAATTCATTTGCAGTTTAACGAGCTCCCACAATTCCTATCGGTCTCAGATCAACCATTCCAGATGGACAACGTTAATTGAAATAGGTGTATATAACAGTGTAAATACAGTATGTGTGTGCAATTCCGGACGGTTTTTAAATAAATTGCCATATCATTCGTTAAATGCATTGTTTAAGAAAGATATTTTCCCTGGTAATGAGGAAACATCTGATAAACATTTATATGAAGTATTGGTCAATTTTAGCGATTTATAAAAATGTTATGGGTATATTTGTAAAGTAGTTTGAGTGGTGCAATTCCGGACAGTTGTGGGCAAAGCCGGACACTATCAAAATAGGTTCTGTTTAATCAATTCTTTGAAGTTATTTCCTAACTTTCGAATGCTTATGATAGATTTTCTATATCCACAGTAAAATTTAAGATTAAAGTATAAATTTGTGTTAATTAAATCATGAATTATGTTGCTTGATTAAAACGTTTGAGCACTAAAGTATTTCACACATGAGTAATTGCATTCGTGCGCTGGATTCTGCAACGCTTTCAACATTTTGGTTCGAAATGCCTCAAATAATCGTATCAAAAGATAATTTTGTTTGCAAAATCAACCTGCAGTTGAATTGTATATTTGTAAGCAACATTTTAACCTATAATTCAAAGTTACGGGTGATTGTTTATCTTGTTTATTTTATTGTCCGGAATTGCACATACCTTTAGTGGATTTAAGTAGTATTTCTAAAACCGTCTCCTACACCTATTTTAAACTTTTAAAAGCTCTTCTTTTCACACAAGATAACACATTGTTTGCAAATGAAAACCTACTAAATATTTTGGCGTTATCATTTGAATCTGCAGCATAATCACCAATTTACGTTTAACATGTATTAAGAGGGTCCTGAAGGGGGGTATCCAATCCCAATTCCCAATCAATTTTTTATCAAAATCCCAATTACCACAGGAAGCCCAAACATTAACCACAGGAAGCCCAAACATTAACCACAGGAAGCCCAAATTGAATACTAACCACAGGAAGCCCAAGATAGTTCGATTTTCTCTTCTATTCTACTAAAACGACGTAAAATGTTGCAAATTACTCAATTTAAAACATTATTTTAGCATCTAAAGAGAAAACGAATGGACAAGAAATAGTCAAATCCTATGGACAAATCCCAATCCCAATGGACAAATCCCAATCCCAATGGGCAAATCCCAATTCCCAGCCTCGAAAAAAGGCAAATCCCAATTCCCAATTTACCCCTTCAGGACCCTCTATTAAAAATTCAAAGCGCGTTAAAAACTGACTTATTGCGAATTTGCATATTCACATGCCATGACAAATCGCTTTTTTTCCTCGCTGAAAATAACTCGATTGTCACAAAAACTTCTTACACAATAGAAAACATACAAATGTTTAATGCTATAATGCTGTTTTTATTTGTAAATAAATTTGATCTCTTTTTTAACGCTTAAATGCCAAAGTGTCCGGATTTGCACACACATACTGTATATGCATGTCATTATGAATCAGACATTTACACTGTTATAAGTGTCAGTGAGAACGTTTGTAGTGAGTCTTCGTTGACCAGGGTAACGAAACCACAAAGCTTGAGCAAGACGATCAAAAAGTTGGTAAATTTGAAAAAGTCAAGAATCATTGATTCGTTTATCGTTTTTATTATCCATGGTGACAACGACCGGGAAGAGAGGTGGAACAAATTTCGAAATGAGTGTCACGCAAGGGCTAGATGGCGTTACAGTCGCCTAGTTAAAACAAACGCTGTACCACAGAACTACTCGCAAGACCATGGCTGATCTGATTATCTATGGAGGCACTATTATCACAATGGATGATAGTAAGACTGGTAAGCACGATTCGAATTCATCCACTGAATCGATTGCAATCAAAGATGGAATAATCGTAGCAATCGGATCGAAGGATCAAGTCTTGAAATCAGCTGGGGACAAGACATGTTATGTTCAATTGCAAGACAACCAGACTCTACTCCCTGGTTTGATAGAGCCACATTCGCATGCTATACAACAGGCTTTGACTAAGTGCTTGTATACGATATGCAGTGCTTATTATTACCATTCCTACAACGAGATAAAGGCTCTCTTTAATAAGACGATCGCTGCAGCTTGTTCTGCTGGCAACAAGTGGTGTATATTTTTTGGATGGGATCCTGAAATCATCAACGACCTCCCTCAACTAAATCTAGATGTCTTGGATAGCTTCTCGACGGATGTTGCCATACTAGTTATTGGACAAAGCGGTCATACGTTCTGGGTAAACCGTAAGGCATATGAGCTTGCAGGAATTCTGGAAGATGTAGTTGACCCAGTCGGAGGTCATTTTGTTCGTGATTCTGTAACAGGCAAGCTGACAGGCCAGATGCTTGAATATGCAGCTGTACGTATGGTCCTCCCAGAGAATCCTAATGGATTGAGCGAGGAGAGCACTAGCTCAGCGTTGGATCAACAATGGAATGAGTACTCCAGTGCAGGACTGACAACCTTGACAGACTTGGTGTACATGGCTAATGATGCACTAGAAAGCCTAGTGCTAAAGAAATCTCAGAGCGCAGATTGTCCAATGCGTTTAGCCCTTTACCAACAAGGTAACCAACAAGATAACGAAGTCTTCCAGGAAAATGACAAGCTTTGGTTTGCAGGAGTAAAGCTTTTCGCTGACGGATCTCCACACTGTGGAACGGCAGCGATCCGTGGGGAGTATTTGCACAATGAGTTGACTCAGAATCTTGGGTTTCCAGCGCCACCGAACAGTGGTATTGAAAACTATAAACCGGAGGAGCTTTTGAAGAAAGTTCGTTATTGGCACGAGAAGGGAAAACAGATTGCAATACATGCACATGGGGAGAGAGCGATTGAGCAGTGTTTAGATGCTTTGGAAGAGGTAAAGCGGCCAAATAATGATGGATCAATAACAGTAATAAATAATATTGATAATAATAATAATATTAATAACAACAACAACAACAACAACACAATAATAATAATAATAATAATAATAATAATAATAATAATAATAATAATAATAATAATAATAATAATAATAATAATAATAATAATAATAATGATAATAATAATAATAATAATGATGATGATGATGATGATGATGATGATGCATGATGATGGTAATAATAATAATAATAATAATAATAATAATAATAATAATAATAATAATAAATCCACAGTGGTATAGCGGCCAAATAATGACGAATGCAATAGTAATTAATGAGTTATAATAATAATATTGAATGTTTCGTTTCTTTCCCTCTACCAGTTAATTACTCTCCCTCTACCTACCATTCGACCCCTTCTTTATATACATTATTTAAATCCACACTCGAGCTCATAAACATCATAACTAAACAGTTTTGAATAATTTGACAGTGTCGGTACAGTAGAAAAAAGCATTTTGAGCTTGTTTTGGATGAGTAGAAAATGATTTAGAAGCGTATACAAGTAACATAACATTGCAATTCAATGAAAAGCGACTTCGGGGTCAAACTAAACTTTATTTAGTTGTGAAAAATATATCACTTTTTAATGCACCTTAAATACATAGAGGATATTAGAGCGTATTCGTATAACCCACTTTTAAAATGCAAATGAGAATATGTGTGAACTAACATGTTAATGAGGTGTGCGTGTAGCCATAGTGATATTTGCTTTCATTTTTTTCCTTTGAGCCTCAAGGCACTGTGGAAAACATTGATAAAAGTGGTTTCGAGTAAATCTATAAACGTTTTCGTTGTCAATCATGTTTTATATTGATTATTTGAAGCCGAGAGCGCGACTCACTGAAGCATTTTTTATAACACACAAACCTAATTAACATATTATTTTACACATATTCTCATTTGCATTTTAAAAGTGGGTTATACGAATACGCTCTATTACACGGTGGCGCGAAGATATGAATTTTATTTTCGAGTGGTGAAAACAATATTTTACGAGTGAGCGCAGTGGACAAAGTGAAGCAAACAAAATTAAGAATAAATGTTGAATTTTAATTCAATGTAAGGAAATATTCATTACAAGTGAACGTGCTGAAAGTCGCAAAAAAACTGACCCGGGAACTGAATAAAGTTCAGCAAGATATTGATATCAAAAATAAAATTAAAATAAAAAAATGTTTTTTAATTTAAGCTTACTGACTTTAGCTCTCCTCGCTGGAAGATTCAACGATTATTTTTCTTCTTTTCATAACTTTGGCTTCTGAGCTTTCGCTGCTTCGTTTATAGAGGCCATGTATTCCCTGAATATTCGAAGGTCGTATTCTGTTTTCTTCATTGTGTTTTGGTTCTCATTTTCTTTTGAAAATTTAGCCAAGTCTTCCTATGAGACTTCTACAAATCGAGCCGCCATGTTTAATTCAGCGAACAAGCGACGAGAAATGGGCGGGAAAGTTGTTTTGATTTGACGCGTACGTACATCCGGGACTTTTTGGTACATAACTTTTTCATATCTTCAATAGTGAAAATATGGAAAATACGAGTGTTTTAGTTTCCGGTAAAACACTACTATCCATATAATAAATTGTGTTCTTTTGTTGTTATTTGAATATCGCACCTTGACTAGTACACTTTTTTTCACAGGTTAATGAAAACAACTCTATCATGAATATGTTTCATAAATACACTATATTTAGTTTATAACGTTTTTGAACTATTAGTTTCTTTTCTAATGTATATGTAAATAACGAGAATGGAGACAATATAAGCCGGCATATAATTAACTCTGAGGGCGGTACGCCCAGCTGGTGGCTTTGTATAAATGTATAAAGCTAGGCAATCGAGCTCAATTTGGAATTCATTTGCACAAGTTTGTTTTTCAAAGAGTTGGTAGTCGCACGATCCGTGGGGCAAAAGAAACGAGTACTGATTAAACAAACGAAGCTTAACAAAACGCGTAAGCGGTCAGCCTTGGGACTTTCCAAAGTGGCCACTGAATAGAGGTATATAGATTTAGGTATAGGAATAGATTTGGGACTTTCTATATATTGTGGCCGCCTAATATATAGAGGGTGATCGCTTAACGGGTGATCGCTTAATAGAGGTACCACTGTATTACAGCCATTTCTTCTGTCATTCATATATATTAAGCCAGAGATTTTGCAGAATTTTACTAATATTACTTTCTATCCCTGGGCCTTACTTTTTACAAAGCTGATCCATACTACTGATTTGTTTTAAAAGGGAGATGGGATCGACCACGTGACCTCTTAGTGCTAGTCGTCCTTTTGCCATGTGTTACATTTTTCTGCACTGTGCATGTTCCCTCTCCTTTCCCCTCCCACCTCCCCCATCCCCCTCACTCCTCATTCCTCCCACCTCAACTCCCCCTCCCCCTAGAGAGGCGCTACGCAGGCTATACTGTACCCGGTACTAAAGCAACTCTTCTCTGTATTAATAGGTCCTACGGGATTCACCCATCAAAGATCACCGTCATCGTCTTGAGCATGTCGGCCTTTGCGAAGAAAAGCACATCAAGAAAGCCACAGAGTTGGGCGTTGCTTTATCTTTCTTTGTTCAACATTTATACTTCTATGCAACGACCTACAAAGAAAATATTCTTGGCCCTGAACGAACCAATCGTTGGGCACCACTCAGCTTAGCCGTGAAGCATAAGAACCTATGGACAATCCATCAGGACCATCCTACCTTTCCTGGTCCTCCAGAACCGTTTGCAAACATGATGACAGCAGTGACGAGAACAGAGAGATATAAGCCTGACACAGGTGAATATTTTTGAAGCCAGTTGTAATCCGTACGTTACGTGGCGATGCGTTCCGTTACTATGGGTTGCGTTACATAAATATACGTTAAGTTTTGTTGTGGTGTTTTTCGTTTTAAAGTGTTGCTTAACGTTACGTTTTCTTGCGTTATCTATTGTTGTGTCATGTTTTGTTTGAATGAGGCTACGTCGCGTTCCTTGACGTTACGTTACGTTTCCTTTTGGTCGAATCCCATAACGTTGTGTTGCGTTGCGTCGCCTAAATTATGATTAAAGTGTTGTTTAAGGTTACGATTTCTTGCGTTGCGTATTGCTGCTTCATGTTTTGTTTGCACTAGCTTACGTCCCGTTTCGTTACGTTACGTCAATTTCCGTTTACGTTACAATGTTCAACTGAATGTTCCTTTACGTTACGTTACCTTTTGCTTGAGTCCCACTAAGTTGTGTTGCGTTGCGTCGCGTATAATTATGATCCATTCATTTACAGCAAAAATCCTCTTGTACCATTACGTTAAGTCTAGTTACGTTTGATTATGTCACAGTGTATGGCCCAGAGTACTGCATCACGATTGAAGAAGCTTTGAAAGGCTACACCATCAACGCAGCCAAGCAGATCCACAAGGAGAAAGAACTTGGTAGTTTGACTGTTGGTAAACGAGCTGATCTTGTTATCCTGAGCGAGAATCCTTTGACAGTTGATCCCTTCAAGCTTGTTGACATCAAAGTCTTGGATACTTACCTAGATGGTCGAAGTAATGGGATAACTGAAAGGAAGGAAGAGTGGATGGATGGGAAATTGGTCTATTCGTATTGATAAACATATCAAATGTTTATAGTGTAGATTTTTAGATTAAAATAAATTAAAGTGAAAATGTAACTTTAGTACTCTATTCGTAATCTCATGTTATCATAATGATAATAACAATTTAAAATCTTAAAATACTGTAATAAATCGTAAAACCTACAAAAGAAAAGAAAAAGACACGAAATAAAGAAGGAAAAAAAAATTCCCGCTTTGAGGCTCGAACTTCCCGGTTTGTACCCCCTAAAGTTTGATAGGAGAATAATAATTTAAAAGGAAAAAATGGCAGGATTCCTATGAAGCTAAAGCATCGAATCGATTTACGTATAGGATGAATATTTCGGGGCGTCCTACGTACACCATAACAGACACAGTATAAGTAATTCATATCATTTGAAACAAGACCCCAAGTTAACAATGAACTAAGCTGATTAAGAATACAATAGATTTCAGTACATGGAGAAGGACCGAGGACGCAAAACACGAGTGTGTTGACCAGTAAACTTTGTAGAAACCCAGTCTCGTTACAGAGCGACGCGCAAAAGTATGACCACTTTTAATATATTTGCATACTTCTATGCACGGACTTTATGCTGCGAAACGAGTTTTTACACGCCTTATTCGGTAAAATCAGACAACTCCACATCAAATGTGTCTGTTTAAAGTACAAACTCCCGTACATAGAAGTATGCGAATACATTAAATGTGCTCGTACTTTTGCGTGTTACGCTTTAAATTGTGCTGTAGTTAAAAGTTACATGTCCGGTGTCTGTAAATATAGGACTGATAACCAATGCTTAAGGCCAACTGTATTTTACAAGCCGACGCTCACCTATTAAAAAGTAACTTTTTTGCAGCATGTAGAGATTTTGTCTGCGCATGCGTTTGTTTTGATGCTAAAATTCCTTTTCACGTCGAATGAAAGAAGGCCGGCTATCCACTTTTGTCAGACTTTCACGTGTGATATTTTTCCATCCGGAGTTTGTTCGATTGAAATAATTAACTACAGCGCACTAGTAGACGGTCAACATTTGATATCTCAGTAATTCGGTTCTTGAACATACTTGTGCAAGATGAGATTGCAAACTAAATGTTCCATGTCAGCATAAAATTCTTCCATTCGACGTGAAAAGGAATTTTAGCATCAAAACAAACGCATGCGCAGACAAAATCTCTACATGCTCTTTTTTGCACTATTTCTTTATATTTATATATGAAATGGGCTTCCTGTATCACACATGCAGAGAGGGACTAAGGGCAAGTATCTTCGGTCATAAAGGTACCAAAGGCATCCTAATTGTAATACGTTTTGATCTATTAGTTTCTTTACGAAATATAGAAATGGAAGCAGTTAAGAGAGGAAAGACACAAGGTTTACTTGTTTATTTAATATATTATTATAAAATAATTATATTATTTTAAATAACATGGAACATGATTGCTTTCATTTTCAATGAATTTACGAATTTATAACTTATTGTTAGAGTAATGAGCTTGTATAATGCTCCTTATCTATTACTATTTATCATTAGTAATAAGGTACTAGTACTTTTTATAGCGCAATTCACAACAATGAAAAGTCTTAATGCGCTTTACAATTAACCATATCCATTTCGCACACTTTACTTTATTTTTTGATGGGGAATTAGTAGATGGTATTTGTGTTACATTATCCCAATATACGGACTACCTATATACAGCCATTTCAACAAACGTTGAATACTGAATAGTGCATTCCAAGACCAAAGGGCGATGTGGGTCTCATTAATTTTGATGAAAAATAGAAATACAGCGATATATTTACTCCCCATATCTAGCTCGTGTATTGTGTCTACGCCGGAATAGTGTCATTATCCCAACACACCCGCAACAATCTATAAACATTTGATATGTTTATCAATACGAATAGACCAATTTCCCATCCATCCACTCTTCCTTCCTTTCAGTTATCCTATTACTTCGACCATCTAGGTAAGTATCCAAGACTTTGATGTTAACAAGCTTGAAGGGATCAACTGTCAAAGGATTCTCGCTCAGGATAACAAGATCAGCTCGTTTACCAACAGTCAAACTACCAAGTTCTTTCTCCTTGTGGATCTGCTTGGCTGCGTTGATGGTGTAGCCTTTCAAAGCTTCTTCAATCGTGATGCAGTACTCTGGGCCATACACTGTAACGTAATCAAACGTAATAACTAGTTAACGTAATGTTTCAAGAGGAAATGTATCGTAAATGAATGGATCATAATTTACGCGACGCGACGCAACACAACCTAGTGGGACTCGAGCAAAAGGTAACGTAATGTAAAGGAACATAACGGAAATTGACGTAACGTTACAAAACGCGAGGTATAAGTTAGCGCAAACAAAACTAACGTGAAGCAGCAATACGCAACGCAAGAAATCGTAACGTGAAGCAACTCTTTAATATGTAACACAACAAAACTAGATGTAACGTAATGTAACGTAATCATAATTTAGGCGACGTAACGCAACAGAACGTAATGGGATTCGACCAAAAGGTAACGTAGCCAAATGCAAACAAAACATGAAGCAATGCAACAATACGTAACGCAAGAAAACGTAACGTTAAACAACACTTTCAAACGTAACGCAACAAAACTTAACGTATGCCGTGATAAACAATAATAGTTTCCAATTCTTAGGCGTAGAAATACGAAAAGGTTTAACGCAACGCATTAAGGGATTCACGCAACGCACTGAATAACGCATCGATTATCGCCACGTGACGAATTATAAGTGGCTTCAAAAATATTCACCTGTGTCAGGCTTATATCTCTCTGTTCTTGTCACTGCTGTCATCATGTTTGCAAACGGTTGTGGAGGACCAGGAAAGGTAGGATGGTCCTGATGGATTGTCCATAGGTTCTTATGCTTCACGGCTAAGCTGAGTGGTGCCCAACGATTGGTTCGTTCAGGGCCAAGAATATTTTCTTTGTAGGTCGTTGCATAGAAGTATAAATGTTGCACAAAGAAAGATAAAGCAACGCCCAACTCTGTGGCTTTCTTGATGTGCTTTTCTTCGCAAAGGCCGACATGCTCAAGACGATGACGGTGATCTTTGATGGGTGAATCCCGTAGGACCTATTAATACAGAGAAGAGTTGCTTTAGTACCGGGTACAGTATAGCCTGCGTAGCACCTCTCTATGGGGAGGAAGGAGTGTGGTGGAAGGAGGGGGGAAGGGAGGAGTGGAGGGGGAACAAAAAGGAGGAAACATAGTGCAGCAAAGTGTAACACATTGGTTATGCTGGTTATGATGGTTATGTTGTTGTGGGCGCCTGTCTTCGGACGAAGTTCAATAAATAAATAAATAGATAAATAAACATTGCAAACGGGCGTGACTTGCACAAAGAGGTCACGTGACCCCATTTTCCTTAAATGGAAAGAATAGAAATAGAAAGTACTATTAGTAAAAGTGCAAAATGTCAGCTTAATAAATGAATGACAGAAAAAAAAAGCGGTAATATTACAATTACGCGTTTTCTTAAGATTCAAATTGCACAAATTGAGCTGGCTTTGTAAATTATATGTTATGTATAGTTTAATAAACGAGCAGGAGTGTTTTATCAGGTTTAAAATCCCGAGGGCGAAGCCCAAGGGCTTTTAACCTGATAAAACACGTTCTGCGAGTTTATTGAACGGCTTAAAAAACTCATTAGTAATTCATGACCATTTTGTCCAATATCGATGAAACAAAAGAAAACGGAAGGTTGTTTGCATTTGGGAATTGATCTACACTAATAATAGAGGAATGCTAACCAACTTGAATGCTAATGAGCTTGATGACATTTCGTTGGAAACTTTTCATCGATTGCCTCAGTGGCATAATGGCTTAAAGCTCGGATACATCCAAGCAGAAGATCTCGGTTCGAATCCTGGCATTGGCACTCATGATCCAAGTCTTTTTTTCGCCAAAAATCTAAAAGTAAATTATTTCTAAGTCTGATGTTCACTCGTCAGTAGAGATGGGGAGATTGGGGGGAAGGGTAATATCTCAATTATGGACATGAAGCATTATATAATGACACATGTGCCATTATATATAATCCTTCATGTTCATTTGCATTCCATTGTTCTTCTATTCTACACCATAATCCCTCCGCGTTTCAAACGTAGATTATGCGGTATACAATGCTTTCCTCGTGACCAGAGAGGAGCATCGGATTGGACAAAATGGTCATGAATTATTAATGAGTTTTCTAAACCTATATATACTTTACAAAGCCACTGGAACCTACCGCCCTCAGGCCGCTTTATAATATATTGGTTTATAATGTCTTCATTCTCAGTATTTACATATATAGAGTTGTTCTCAATAACCTGTGAACAAAAGTGATTTAATTATATAATTAAAGAGTAATACACTTAACAAATAATTAAGGTTCAGCCGTGGTTTATACTCTGATAACCGCACGCTTGGCAATTTGAACACACGAGAAAATGTCAAGAAGCACGAGCTGAAAGCGAGTGTGTTCAAACTGAATTGAATATATTTTTCACAACTAAATAAAGTCTAGTTTGACCCCGAATTCACTTTTCAACCGGTATTCTTTCAAATACATCAGATAGCAGGTCTTTTGTTTAAGATAGTGACTTTTATGCCCTTCAAAAGTGTTTTTCTGCTCAGCCAAAAGTAGCTAAAAATGTTTTTTTCCCCCTATACTAAAACACTGTCGTGTTATGATGTTTATGAGCGTGGATTTAAATAATGTATATAAAGAAGGGAAAGAACGGTAGGTAAAAGAAGAGTAAATCCACTCTGATAGAGCCGGCGGAGAAAGAAACGAAACACCCATCATTATTATTATTATTATTATTATTATTATTATTATTATTATTATTATTATTATTATTATTATTATTATTATTATTATTATTATTATTATTATTATTATTATTATATTATTATTATTATCAATATTATTTATTACTGTTATTGATCCATCATTATTTGGCCGCTTTACCTCTTCCAAAGCATCTAAACACTGCTCAATCGCTCTCTCCCCATGTGCATGTATTGCAATCTGTTTTCCCTTCTCGTGCCAATAACGAACTTTCTTCAAAAGCTCCTCCGGTTTATAGTTTTCAATACCACTGTTCGGTGGCGCTGGAAACCCAAGATTCTGAGTCAACTCATTGTGCAAATACTCCCCACGGATCGCTGCCGTTCCACAGTGTGGAGATCCGTCAGCGAAAAGCTTTACTCCTGCAAACCAAAGCTTGTCATTTTCCTGGAAGACTTCGTTATCTTGTTGGTTACCTTGTTGGTAAAGGGCTAAACGCATTGGACAATCTGCGCTCTGAGATTTCTTTAGCACTAGGCTTTCTAGTGCATCATTAACCATGTACACCAAGTCTGTCACGGTTGTCAGTCCTGCACTGGAGTACTCATTCCATTGTTGATCCAACGCTGAGCTAGTGCTCTCCTCGCTCAATCCATTAGGATTCTCTGGGAGGACCATACGTACAGCTGCATATTCAAGCATCTGGCCTGTCAGCTTGCCTGTTACAGAATCACGAACAAAATGACCTCCGACTGGGTCAACTACATCTTCCAGAATTCCTGCAAGCTCATATGCCTGACGGTTTACCCAGAACGTATGACCGCTTTGTCCAGTAACTAGTATGGCAACATCCGTCGAGAAGCTATCCAAGACATCTAGATTTAGTTGAGGGAGGTCGTTGATGATTTCAGGATCCCATCCAAAAAATATACACCACTTGTTGCCAGCAGAACATGCTGCAGTGATCGTCTTATTAAAGAGAGCCTTTATCTCGTTGTAGGAATGGTAATAATAAGCACTGCATATCGTATACAAGCATTTAGTTAAAGTTTGTAGTATAGCATGCGAATGTGGCTCTATCAAACCAGGGAGTAGAGTCTGGTTGTCTTGCAATTGAACATAACAAGTCTTGTCCCCAGCTGATTTCAAGACTTGATCCTTCGATCCGATTGCTACGATTATTCCATCTTTGATTGCAATCGATTCAGTAGATGAATTCGAATCGTGCTTACCAGTCTTACTGTCGTCCATTGTGATAATAGTGCCTCCATAGATAATCAGATCAGCCATGGTCTTGCGAGTAGTTCTGTGGTACAGCGTTTTCTTGTACTGTGAGACGGTAAGTCGTGCTCAAGCAGTGTGCGCCGTGCGGCTGAACTACTTATGGACTGTAACGCCATCTAGCCATTGCACCGCTCAGGCTAATGTTGTCACCATTAGTATAATAAAAACGAATCACAACCTCGTTCCCAGGGCCCTCTCCCTTCGCTTTTGGGTGGGCCCCACCCAAAAGCGAAGGGAGAGGGCCCAGGGAACGAGGTTGAACGAATCAATGATTCTTGACTTTCTCAAGTTATCTTTTAATCATTCCTAGGATTGAAATAATGCTTGGGAGTAGGGAGAATTTTTCTTGCACGATATTTTTCCCCCCTTCCAACCGCTGTGCGATATTTTTTTTTAAAGCCATGTCCTTGCATGATATTTTTTTTAAACCATTTATTATTTTTCATCTACAAAATCCAGTCTATCATGCTATTTGTGGTTATACAATCTCTAAAATACTGTACTATACAGATGAATTCAGCGAAGTATAAATATGCGCCATTTTTTAAGATTTCACATAATAGTTTGATTTAAAAATTGCAATCTACTCTGGCCTCACTCTGGGCCAAAATAGCCGTAGTTTTAAAAAGCTAAAACAGCTCTGTGGGGTCATAACGGCTCCAGCAAATTTTAATTTTAATTTTAATTTTAATTTTAATTTTAATTTTAATTTTAATTTTAATTTTAATTTTAATTTTAATTTTAATTTTAATTTTAATTTTAATTTTAATTTTAATTTTAATTTTAATTTTAATTTTAATTTTAATTTTAATTTTAATTCAGTGACTCAAAAATCTAGGCTTGTTTTACATTATTCAAATAAAAAGTTAATGATGGTGTATAACACGACTGTTATACAAAAAAAAAAAAAATTGGCTTGCTCGATATTTTTTTGGCTCTGTTTGATATTGCTCGATATTTTTTTAGAGGTTAAAAGCCTTGCTCGATATTTATTTTGGGATTTTCCCTAAAAAACTGTTTGTATAGGCAATCATATGGTTTCGAGTTCAATTTGGGATTAATACCCACGAGTGTGTTTTTCAAAGAGTGCAAATTGCACAAGACCGTACTCGGTCAAGTGTATTTTTTGTTCTTTTAATTCTTATTATGATTATGATTATTATGATTATTTTATTTTTTTCCCTATTGACTTTAGATATATTTTATATGTAATTTGTAATTTGTGTTCTCTGAAAAGCTTTTTAAGGACGAGAATAAAAATGTATGTATGTATGTATCGCCTGGGACCTTGACTTCTTCCAACTGACATATTGAAAACACGGGTTTCCTGTGTAGTTTACGGTAGAGAAGAAGAATGAAATCTAGTCCAACGTGATGCACCACGGGAAGTGTAGCGGCAGCCATCTTGAAAACACGTTCTATGTTCGAAATAGTAAAAACTTTGATCAAAGAAAACTACAGATAAACTCAAGATGGATTTCCAGAACAGAGCTGGAGGGAAGACGGGATCTGGTGGGGTTGCTTCTGCTTCAGAATCAAACAGAGATCGGAGAGAGAGGCTGAGGCAGTTGGCTTTAGAAACTATCGATTTGAACAAGGTATAACGCTAAATTTGTGTGGTATTTATCTACTAAAATATTGGAATTTAAACTCAAAGGGTTTAAAGAATCAGCTGCTTTGAAAAAATATGTGTATAGTCCGTTTATTACCCGTAAATAGGTGCATAAAACAAACTTTGTCATTTGTGTCTGATCGCGGCCACGCTCTATCTTATAATTTTAGATTAGATTTATTGATCAACAAAAGTTAATTTGATTTTAATTGATTTTCAGGATCCTTATTTTATGAAAAATCATCTTGGTTCTTATGAGTGTAAGCTGTGTTTGACGTTACATAATAATGAGGTAAGTGCTTAACGACTGGGTTACCTGTGGTATTCTGGTGTACTCAATCTATGACAACTGATCAATATTTATCGATATAATTTAGCTAATTCATATCGATTGGTATTGTTCAATCGATGATCGATCGATTGTCACTTTTAATAATGTTTGTTCAAGTTAAAAGTTCATGGCAATGTTCGTAATTGATTACCCAATCGACAATCACAAGGACGTCTTCAATCGACAATCATCAATTGACAATATATATTTATTTTGCTTGTGTAGGGAAGCTACTTGGCTCACACACAAGGCAAGAAACATCAGTCAAATTTGTAAGTTCAGTACATTTATGTAAATATATATTTATGATGATTACGTTGGAAATGATGTTGACAATGATAATGGCAATAGTGATGATGATGGTTAATGGTGGTAATTATGATGATGATGATAAGAATGATGATGGTGTTAATTATTGTAACGATCATGATGGTGATGTTGATGGGAATTATAGTGGTGCTGATAGACATTTTGTATGATTGATGATGATATCAACATTGGTGACAACTGGTGAAGATAATGATAATGATGACAATGTTGATGATAGGGACATTGATAAAGATGGTAACAATAACGTCAATGATTGTAATACTAAGGTGAGCTTTGGTCTACAAGTGTTGGTAATGTGATGCTAATTTTGCAAACCATTTTAACAATAGATTTTGTAATTGTCTTGTTCTAATAACAATGGGTGGTTGGCAAAACCATAACAAAATACGTCATGTACCAGCTATAGTGGTGAGAGAAAATTATCGATTAGTGCAATCCATTTAATTCCAAGTTGTTATTTATTTTTAGGGCACGCCGTGCTGCGAAAGAAGCTAAAGATGCCCCAGCACAACCAGCTTTAGTAAGTTAGAACCAATATACAACATAATCAATGGAATTAACGCTGATTATTTGCCATAATTCATTGATAACTGTTCAATTTTTACTCAGGAAAAACCAAGAGTGTCTTTAAAGAAATTTGTTAAAATTGGACGTCCGGGTTACAAAGGTATGTGGAGTTTGATGATGATGATGGTGATGATAATAATGATGGTGATGATGATAGTCATATTATAATGATGATAGTAATGATTATGATGATAATGATGGTGATGATGATAGTGATTATTATAACGATAATGATGTTGGTGATGATAGTATTATTATGATGATAATGATGATGATAGTGATGATTATAATGATAATTATGATGATAGTAATTATGATGATAGTAATGTTGATTGTATTATTATGATGATGTTAGTAATGATTATGATGATAATGATAGTGATGATGATAGTATTTAGCATGATGATAATCATTGGTTGTGATGATGATTGTAATGATTATATTGGTGATAATTTGATGTAGTCAATTATTTTTTCAAGTTGATTTTTACTTTACAAGGTTCCTTTGACAACAGTGTTTCTTTACACTGATGTTTTTTCCTGTTACAGTATTCTTAATATATAATTGTCATTTCAGTGGCATTAGTTAGATAATATATTTTTGCAATGAAAATGACAATAAAGTATGTTTTTTTCAGTCACAAAGCAAAGAAACCCAGAAAATGGCCAGCATAGTTTACTTTTCCAGGTAATAACCAGTTCTACAAAGTAATAATTTGTTTCTACAACTTGTCTGTTGTCTGTATTAGCAGCCTAATAATATACAGTATAAAATTACTTGATTCTGATTGGACGAATGGAGTATATATAAATCATACTCTGCAAATAGTATAAATAATAAATAGTAGTAATAGTAGAGTACAAATTAAGGTCCTATGGCTACAGCAGGTTTTTGGCCAATCAAAGTGTGTGTTGGATCAGGCATTTTGTTTGTGTGCATGCTCCTATATGCTTTCTACATTAAAAAATTTTGAAAAAAAGTCAGTTTGGAATTAGCGTGCATGAGCAGTTTTTTTTTTAAAAATATATATGTTTCAGTTTATTATTAATAAAAAATTGGTCATGTTTTATGGCAAGTCCAATTTCAAAACATCACTTGTACCTATTAATTACGAATTATACTCAAGACTGTACAATTTCCTTTACAAATAAATTGCAAAAATCAACACGTGAGGAGTGATTTATGAAAAATATTTAATGTAGAGGTAGTGAGTGTGAGTGCCAGCAGAAGAATAACCACTATGTGGATCTGCCGTGGAAAAATATTATTATCAATGTATATTTGATGCCATGTTTTAGTTTATTATTAGTGTCATTTCTTTCCTTGAAATGTTTAAATGAAAGAACACAAATTTAAAGCTTACTATATGTTGCATGATGTTGTTTACTTTTGTAGATTGATTATCCAGAAATCGCAGAAAGTATAGTACCAAGGCACAGGTTTATGTCAGCGTATGAACAAAGAGTAGAACCACCAGACAAGACATGGCAATATTTATTGTTTGCTGCTGAACCTTATGAAACTATTGCATTTAAGGTAGGCGGAAGTTCAAATCTTAGGACATCCTTGGGAACCCAGGGGTAAACTCCTGTCGCTCGTTTCTCGCTCCCAGAAAAAATACCCCTGGGAACGTAGTCTGTTGGAGGTTGTTCCGGAAGTCAAAATTCAGCTCTTTCCTGATTGGTCGACCCGCTGAGGTCGACCAATGAAAATCAGATAACCATTCAAAGGAAGTCGTCAAATAATAGTTTGAATGGTTATCTTGATTTTCATTGGTCGACGTTCCCAGGGGTATTTTTTTCTGGGAGTGAGAAACAAGGGACAGAAGATTACCTCTGGGTTCCCGAGGATGATCTTAGGAAAAAACACTAGAATTGCTGAGATCCTTCTTTTTAAAATTCATGGGATTATGGGATGCACATGCAAGAGTTAAAATTAAAGGCTTTGTAAACAAGCATGATAAAGAATTATTGAGACTAAACAACTTAAGTTTAAACCAGTGACAACTATGTTGTTTTGTTTTGGTAGATTCCCAGTAGAGAAATTGATAAAGACGAAGGTAGATTCTGGACACAATGGAATAAAGAAACCAAACAGGTAGGGCTGTTGTACTTCCTTCCTTCCTTTGTTCCCTTCTTTCTTTGTTTACTTATCATGGCTTTTCTTCTCTCTTGGCTTACTCTTACTCCTTTTACTAACCCTACATGGTTTGAAACCTGAAAACAAGAGAAAAGGAGTAGGACTGAAATGTCATGTTTCCTAAATGAAGCGGGCATCCACTAATTGATTTTTTTCAGCACATGAAAGATATTCACTATTAAATGTTTTAGTGTGTGAACACTATTCACTATTAATTTTTTTCAGTGCCTTAACGATATTCACTATTAATTTTTTTTTGTGTGAATGATATTCACTAAAAGCATTTAATTTTTTTTAGTAACTGTTAATATATTAATTTCATGTTGCTAATATATTCTATTTTTTCTTTTTCAGTTTTATTTACAATTCCACTTCAGACTCACTCCACAACAGATTCAGTCGGCACAGCATCAGCATCGCAAGCCTCCACAACCATTAATGCCTCCTGGTTTAGTGCCACAGCGACCCAGGAATATCCCTTCTGCCAACCCCCTTAACCCTTTCTCTCGTTGATCAGTTACAACCATTCCTCTCTCTCTCTATAAGAACATTTCTATGAAGAAAAGTCAATGTTTAATAACATCTTTTTATACAGCAAAATCTCTTGTTTGTTTGTTTTATTTGTTTTTGTGAAATAAAGACACATTTGTTTTGAAATGTTTCTTCCAGTTGCTATTTCCCAATATGATGAATTATAAGTTCTTTTGTTTGTTAGTTTATCTCTTGTTTTTTAAAAGAATTCTAACTTGATCACTCTAAATAAAAACACTTTGGGTTCATGTCACACCCCTTCCTTTTCCAAAAAAAAAATATTGATAGAAAATAAAATAAAATTGAGACTAAAAAAGATACAAAATTCACCCTCCCCCTTTTTTTGAAAAAAAAAAAAAAAACAATAATAGAAAATTAAATAAAATTAAGACTAAAAAAATACAAAATTTGATTTTTTGTTGATTTTCACCCCCTTCACAAAATCCTAGTTTACTCGCAAATGGTTTTTGCATCCAAGATTGAAATTGCTGTTGCGCGGGGTCCCTGTGTAGTTAGATATTTTAGACGGTGTTGTGTTTCGGCTATCATATGACAGCTAGCTTACATGACTAACTACTACAAAGGTATGCTATCATTTCTAACCATTTTTAGCTTGTATTTAAAGACAAAACTATGCTCAGAATAACTAAAAAAAGTCGTAGAACTATTGAAGATCGTTCATGGATATTTTGAGTTAAAATTTTGTTTTTGAAATGAGCAATTTGTATACCGAAAAAGTTTTGAGAGTTGAATTTCAGTTGATTTTGTGGGCTGCAGTTCGTGGAAATACGGTTTTAGATTGAATCACTAGAACAGAATAAGATTAAATTGATCTACTTAAATATTTGATTTAAATTTTTAGTAAATAATAATTTATAAGCTGAAAATCAATGAGATTATGTGAATCACAATCTTGATAGGAAATGGAAATCACTTTGATTTAAAATCCGAGTTTTTATTTATAATAGTTGATTATTAATTTTGAATTCATTCATACATATATTAAAATGACCATGTAGCATATAAATCAACTCTGATCTTGTGTCTTTTCAATACAATTAACTTACCTTATATTAAATACTCATTAACTTAATATCGAGAGGTTCAGTTGACAATATATCGATTATGATAATTATTTCCCTGCTAGCAGAGTCTTCCACAGTTCGATTCTGACGAGAGAAAGGAAGACTTCCTTTCTCTCGTCAGAATCGAACTGCGGAAGACTCTGCTAGCAGGGAAGATAATTATTACATATATATTAAAATTAATTTATGGTAATTATAATAACCGGTATTAATTATTATTATTATTGATATAATTATTTTATGATTCACAGATACATCTCTGCTGATGGCAATTGTATTAAAAAAATACTCCCCTAAAAGGCATTAATAAACTTTAAGATTTCAAGAGCTATATAAGCTAAAAGTTAAAGTACGTAGTTCAAATAAAACATGCCAAAAGAATCAACCCAAGAACCTCAAAGACAAACACAGGAAGTTGTCTTTGAAAACACAAATGAGATTATTGTTATGATCAGCGAAGAAGATGCACAGAAGTTGCAAACATCTCAGGAAAGTTTTCCATCGAGATATGAAGTGATCGAGGGAGGCAGCCTTGGAACTCAATTTGAATATGAGAAACCACACCTACAGTTAGCTAGCAATTCAGCACAGATTTATAATCAGAATGCATGTGACAATGATAAAGTGGGAAATGAGAATGGGATAAAAGATGGAAATGAAGAAATAGAAAATGGGAGTAAAGAGGATGAGGATATTTATGAAGTTGGGCTTGTTAGTGATGATAATGAAAAAATGGAAAATGAGAAGTTGAGAAGAAATGGAAATGAACAATTACAAAATGGGAATGAAGAAGACAGAATCATGAATACTTGTGAAGTTGTTCTTGTCAGTGATAAGGACTTAATTGCAGAAGAATTCAGTGAAGTTTTGGAGGAGGAAGCAA
Source organism: Metridium senile (assembly GCA_949775045.1). NCBI lineage: Eukaryota > Metazoa > Cnidaria > Anthozoa > Actiniaria > Metridiidae > Metridium > Metridium senile. The sequence continues at coordinate 13,952,952 of OX459106.1, read as the reverse complement.
GCGATCAATTATCCTCAAAAGTGGAAACCATATTAAGTGAAAAGCCTTTCCAAAACACTCGACGGAGACAGGGTAGTTACGACAAGAAGACAAGGAAGAACACAGAGGTTCATGATGATGGTGATATTTCCAGTCAATACTTATGCTACATCTGCGGCAATGCATACAAGCAACTCTCACATTTATCCCGACATACAAAATCAGCACACAATAAAGAAACTTTCCACCAATGTACCATATGTGAAACTACCTTTACACGTGTTGGGTCTCTCATTCGGCATTTGAAACTCCATGAGCAAAGAAAGGGCAAAACTGCATCAAAAGCGCCCTATAAATGCCCCCAATGTAGTAACACATATCAGCAGCAGTATAATGTAACTCGGCATTTGTTGACACATACTGGCGAGAAACCTTTTAAGTGCACAGAATGTGACAAGACGTTTACACAGCATACTGGACTATCCAGGCATTTGATTCTTCATCGAGGGAGCAGAGATTTTAAATGTGATGTATGCGGCAAGGCATTTGCAAGGCAGTTTGTGCTTACTCGACATAAGCTGATACATACTGAGGATAAGCCATATAAGTGCTTCGTATGTAGCAAGTCGTTCATTCGTGGAAGCCAGTTAAAGATACATATTGATTCTCATCAGAAAGCTGACCCATGGAGCCATCAGATTACAGATGAGACACAACCGCAATGATCAACCTGTGAAGCAAATAGAATAGCAATCAGTTATGGGATTCCAGGAGGGGAACAGGGATACTGTTATAACTTACCTTGATTGAGGGTTGGACCTGAAGGTTGGGTCAGAATCCCATTTCATATTTGGACCAAATCCCAGTCAAAAATCACATAATTCCATCAGTTTTGCTCAAGTTTTCACTCCCATTCCCATTTTCTATTGTTCTTTTATTTGTAATAACCAGTCCCAGTGCATCCAATCCCATTTTCGCAGTCAAAAATAAGGCCAATCCCAGCTCCAATTTTACCCCCTCAGGACCCTTTTGATTTAAGTAAAAGCAGTTTTTGACTGCTTTTCAGACGTTTAAGTCAGTCTCACTCAAATATATAGCATTTTTAAAGTTGTTTAATTATATATCTTATAATGTTGGGTTATTTGTTTGTAATTCACTGCATGAATGTAATTTATATGTAATCCAGTTGAATTTTGAATGATTTTTTTTGGAAAATCAACTTGTTTATAGAAATTGATATTTTAAAAATTATGAACATAAATCACATATAACATATTTTAAGAATCAAAATGTTGAAATTTTAGTGACACTGTTCACAAATTCAGATTTATATATATATTTTTTACAAATGAAAATGTTTTCAAAAACGTCTATATTTAGAGATGCAAAATTTATGTATTATATAATCATAGTTTTGCTTCAATTATCAGCATATGATAGTAAATAAAATTATATTTTTGATATCAAATCTGTTTTTATGCTTGCTTATTTGTAGAATCAAGTATTGTATGCAGTTAGCCCATGTTCATCCGTTCCCTTTTCTCCCTGTAGGAGGGGTGGGGTGGGGGCAGCTGTACACATGCAACCTATATGCAATTATACAAGAAAAAGAAAAAAAATTAGTAACATGATTTTGAACCGATAAAGGTTAATTTACTTGGGGATAGAAATCAGGGGCTTTAAAAGTTATTTTTGTTTATGTGTACATTTTAGGGGCCATTTTCAAATCAACAACCAATCACCCCTAAAACTTGAGAGGGAGTCCCCCTGGGGTAATGTAGTTAAAGGAGACTACTTGCAGGGTAATTATTGATACGGTGATGTAGGGAACAACAAGGGTGTAAATAGATATATTTGACAATTAATAATGAAACACTTCCCATTTCCTCCTCTAAATAGCTGTTATTACAGTTATATGCAAATGATTTTGAACAATGGGTTGAAGTTGAGGCTTTCGGGCGAAAACAAAAGGTTTGCCTGAAAGCCTCGATTTGAATCCATTGTTTGAAATCATTTGCATATAACTGTAATATCAGCTATTCAGGTAAACAAAGACTACAACTGGGGCAAAAAGGTTACTGTAACATAACCCTTTTCCCTCTTCAAGGGGACATAAATGAGGGGGTCCTCAACAATGGACAAAACCTTTGACACCACCGTATCACGTCATGTCACCAAACATTACCAACACCACAGCTTTTGTTGTTATTTGACTATTACCCTTTTACCAATACATTGTGTTTTGTGGGTTAATGAGTTCTAAAAGAATTCTTGGTTTGCATTTACGTCATCAAAAATATTTCAGGCAGTTTCAGATACCTCAACATAATAAAAGTACTTTCACGTGAAAGAGTGGGTAAAACTATGTAATTTTGCAAAAATTCAAGTCAAACCAAGTTTTTGCTGCCAAGAAATGAACAATTTCATATGCTATTGTTTTGGTAAGAGTGTATGGAGCTGCCATGTATGTGCCAAACTTACAATTTAACTCAAACCAAAACGCCTTAGATGTGAAAAGTTTAAACAACAATTTCATTTATGTACCAGCCAAAAACTTAGGTGACATTTGTGGCTAATTTACATTTTTTTACGGCTCTAGAAAACCTGTGACAATGTTGCATGACATGAATTTCGATTACAACATCTAAAGAACGAAACAACAAAAACCAACCAAACTTTCAGGAATAATAACTTTCAAACACATCTACAAACTATTAGAGGACCAGCTTTCTGCGATTTATAGTTTAGATTTTAGCGCTTTGATGATGTCACATGCAAACCGGCGACAATATCTAGTAAATATCTAGTTGATACACAACAACACAATGTGTTTGGAATCTACCTAGTACTATAACTATTAAAACATTCATGAATAATTAATGAGACATTTTCAAAAGAAATCATGACCATGACGAGTGTTGTAAATCTGATACAACACTAGTGTTGTATATCCTGATTTGCATAAGTTTTAACTGGTAAATTTTACGGCAAAATTTATTTTAATCTTGAAAATTTTGGTAAAATATGAAAGAGCTAACCTAGACATTTTTTATGTAGTTTACAACATTCGCTTCCGTGCTGTATCAGCAATACAATCGCGCGCCTTCAGATCTGCCGATACAACACGGCCGCTTATGTTGTAAACACTACTTATATTGACCATTCTTTCAAACAAATGCAAATCTCTAAGCCATGGAATAAAGCTAGCCAAAAAAACTTACTATTTCATGATTTTGATCTTGTAACTATTTTAGTCTGATGTTATCACTCAACCAGAAACATCAAATACTAAAGAAAACAATACCTTGTTTCAACTCTTCATGGCTTTGACACTGTGTTACTAATGACACAAAATAAGAACTATTTATACACAGTACCAATTTTATTTTATTTCATGGATGGTTTGCTCAAAAGGTCAGAAAAATTATAGACTAAAGGTGCAAGTAGCTGAGAAACTTATATAGACCAAGCTGTTGAACTAATGGTTTTGCCTGGAAAACTTCTAAATAATACATGTAGCTACTCCAGATCAAAACACATATTCTCCTTAGAAAGAAACAAATTTTAATTTCAAAAAGCAATAAAAGTTCTATTTAGTAATTTGAGAACCTTAAGCAAAGCCTGAAGGAGAATTGAGGTTTTGATCAGAACTAACAGCATTATCAGATTTACTAGTTTGTTACAAATGTACATAAAGTTGCCTTTGATCAAGCTAAAAACTCTCCTTGAAAAAAAAAACGTAATACAGAATCTGAAAGAGAGTTCTTGATCATTGATTGCAATCAAAATTATAAACATTCTTGGGAAGTGGGAAACTTCCCACAAAGACTCAAGAAGAATTATGTTTTTGATCAGAAATATTAACTACTAGCTGGAAGAGAGTCCTGAACAGGTAATTTGGGAGCTGGGATTAATTGGCCTTATTTTTGACTGGGAGAATGGGATTGGATGCACTGGGACTGGGATTTACAAATAAAAGAACAATAGAAAATGGGAATGGGATTGAAAACTTAATCAAAACTGATGGGATTATGTAATTTTTGACTGGGAGTTGGTCCAAATATAAACCGGGAAATGGAATTCGGAACCCCCCTTCAAGACTCTCCTTGAAGTATATAATCTACACGTTGATAACCTCACATTTGCTTTATCTTATTATTATTAATTACATGGGATACATAGTGTATACAAAATTGCAAAAAAAAAAAATAACATAAAGAAACTAAAAAGAATAGTTTGTGTACAATCAATGTGAATCCATTGCTATATATATAATATAGTATTAACTGGCCTAATTACCAGAGTTGCCCAATTTCATTATGACGTCACAGGAAAATAGCCAGCGAAAAACCAAAAACCTTTCATTTTGGATGTTGAATTTAATACTGAATGGCGTGAACTTATTTGAGGTAACAAAGGCAATCTACAAGGCATAGACCAAACCGAAACATGATGGCCTGCTATTGTTGTTGACTGACTAACCTCATGTTCATGATGGAATACAATAGAGTTTTTACATGGATGAGAGACTAGCGAGTCAATAACAATAGTTATTCAAATTGGTCGCCATATTTGGATTTGGTGTATAAAGTGTTAATTTGTTTAGATGACAATCCTTGGTTCTCTTTTTCTCTGACAAAGTTAAGTCAGAAATGTCAGTAAGTTGTAAACTCTTTTATACAACATGAAGATAACCGTTGTCACTGTAAGACCTTAAGTGAACATTTTTTTTACGGTGATATAAAGTTCATTATAATTATTACCTAGCGTTTATATCAAACACGGACGTAGCCTATGCTAGTTTACTCGCTAGTTTCCATTCACTGTAATAGACATCTTTACCTTCCTTGTTTGTTTACCCATTTCAGATCATGTGATGCTACCTTGGGAGTTGATTCTTTCACAGGTAATATAATCATAAATGAACAATTCTCAAGAGAACGCAGCATGGTCTGAAATGGGCAATTTGCATACGGAGGTAAACGGATCTATTCTTTCTATGTGACAGAAATATATAACAAAGTCTTTACAGTAAAACGGATGGGTTTTGAATTGACATCATAATGAAATTGGACAATAATTAATATAGAGTGAAAACATTAAAGCCATGAAATCAAATCTTCAAACTATGTGTCATGTACATGTATCTACCTCTGATAGTGTCTCTTTGCTACTAATAGCGGTAACAGTTTATAGTTATATGCAAATGACTTTGAAGAATGGATTCAAGAATGGTCCCAAGTTTTTGCTCTTGCCTGAGAATGGCTCTCTCCTCCATATGCAAATTGCCCATTTCAGACCATGTGTCATTCCCTTGAGAATTGTTCTTTTATAATGTCAGAACATGTTATATCATTTACATGTGAAAGAAACAATTCCCAAGGGTAGCATCACATGATCTGAAATGGGACAACAGACATGGAAGGTAAAGAGGTCTATTGTGACTTGAATACACCTTGAAAACATTCGCATATAACTTTGAAAGCAGCTATTGGAAACTATTACACAGTATAGTTATAATAATTTGTTTGCTTTCATGGCTATAGAGTCATTTCAATAAGTATGTGTAGCTCCAAGAAACAGTAAGAGGGTATTGCTTCTTAAATACTTCAGGTTAAGCGAAACAGTTGTTTTGCATTTTTAAACTTGTTCAACATCCTATTAATTAAGTGTTCAACATTTTAGTAATCGTTCAGTCCTTGTAAATCTGCAAAACAAAGTTTACTACTAGTAATAATCATTAATAATTCATGCAAAATTGACAAAAGAAATCTACATATATCTCATGCAGATTTGTTCTGATTTGCATAAGTTTTAACTTGAATTTTCTCAGCCAGATTTACTTGACAATTTTAGTAAAATATGAAAGAACTAACGTTGGAGTTTCATAAGTACTATACAATATTCATGTCTGATCTGCATAAGATATACAGTGGCTCTTCTTCATTATACCACTGTACATATCATACAGATCGGCCGCTCACATTGTAGAATTATATAACTAAAGATATCATCAGTTATTAGTTAGGACCACTAGAGTAGACACACTTAATCCGTGAAACAAATACTAATTTTTAGTACTAAATAGTGATACTAAAACAATAGAAAACAAATAATTTTTTTTATGAAATAGTACTAATTAGTACTAATTATATGTCACAGATTTAGTGTCTACTCTACCTAAAGATAATCTATTCTAATTTAATTTTTTTTTTATAAAATATTGTAATTATTTCATGCAAGGTAGAAATAAAATGTTGTTGTTGTTGTTGTTGTCAATTTCAAAAGAACTTTGTTGGTTATGTTTAGATGTCATGAAGTGAAAGTTATGAATATTATCAATTACTATTACAAATAATTATTATAATAGTGCCTTAATGAACACAATAGCAAAAAAAAAGACAATCATGTGATATAGAATTATATAATATAACCAAGTAGAGTACAAACACTAAAAGTGTGCAACATAAATACCACTAAATACTGCTAAATTAGGCAAATTCTTGTTCTCTATTGTTTAATCAACACTATTTAGTTGTAAATAGTACAAAGTATTGCACACTTTTAGTGTTTGTACTCTATCCTGAAGTTTAGTAATTAATGATAGTGTAATAGTAAACACAATAGAAGAAAATAATTAAATAGCATAATAGGACTAATTATGGTTAAATTTAGTGTATTTCACAGGTAAAACTACTTTACAATAGAAAACACAACATTAGAATGTTAAAGTACTAAATATTATGCCAAAGTGAGTTTCAGGGTTTACAAAATCAACTTTAACCCATGAAACAAAGTGAACTAATTTATTACAGTGTAGCAGTTACATTGCATAATCAGAAACAAATCTTGATTAAGAGCGAAGCAATACTTAATAAGCCAAGATATAATATATTCTAATCAATAGTGACTGTGATATTGATTTTATGATGAAAATTAACTTAATATCTTTAATTTTCATTAGAAAACGATATATATATTCGCCAGATTTTGGATACAAATATAATCCGAGAAACAAAAAATATAAAACAAAAATTTAAATTACAGTGAAGTCTTTAAACTTGCAAAATAGAAAGTAAAAGAATTGGAGTGGAGTGATGTATATATATATTGAGCTTACAAGTATTTAAGAATACCACTATAATACTGGAGACAGAATTATAACATTTTTGTATTATTTCAGTTTCTAAAAACCACTATACTGAAATGACATTTAAATTACAGTGAAGTCTTTAAACTTGCAAAATAGTAAACAAACGAATTGGAGTGGAGTGATATATATTGAGATTACGAGTATTTAAGAATACCGCTCTAATACCGGAGACAGAATTATAACATTTTCGTGCTATTTCAGTTTCTAAAAACGACCATACTGAAATGACTCTCATGTTTTCACTCTAATAAATTCTACATATCTAAATTGTTATTCTTTAAGAACAAAGACAATCTTGTTCTGTACACATTTGTTATAAAATGAGAATCCAACCACACTGTAAAAATTCCGGACCTGGCTGCTATAGGGCTTGCTCCACTCCTTGGGCATTCTTGTTTTTTTTTTCTAACAAGTTTTGGTCCAAACAGTGCAGTTGTTGCTAATTCAGTTGCCATCGGTATAATTAAGATTTGTAGTTATTGCTGAGCCATGTAAGTCCTTCATAGAGGCCGTCTCCTGTTGTAGCGCATATTGGTTGGACGTACCATTTTCTGTCTCGGAATCTTGATAGTTGGAATCGTTCTTCGATTTCATGTGGTTTTAGAGCTACATAGAACAATAGTAGTTAGATATTATATATATAAAGACACATATTGTAGCCAAAGGAACTAAATAGAAATGAATTGAATTGGTAACAACACCTTGATGATGATGGCAATAATAATGATTGTGATTTGATGATTAAGATTATTCCATTCATTCTATGAAATAAGGTTCTACACACCGTCAGATAAATCCATTTTGTTTGCGAACAGTAATATAATACAATCTTTCATTTCTCTGTCGTTAATGATCTTATGGAATTCTTGTTTGGCCTCTTCAATTCTTTCGCGATCTGCCGAGTCGACTACAAAAATAAGTCCTTGGGTACCAGTGTAGTAGTGCCGCCATAGTGGACGAATCTTGTCCTGACCTCCCACATCCTAAACAATAAAAAATATTTGTTGTACGTAGGGATAGCCATAATAAAATTTGTAACACCATAAAAAATAGTAAATAGTAAAATAGTAGCCCTTTGTTGGAGTTCGTTGGAGGGCTAAAGCTCGAAACGTCAGTAAAGTTAAGTCAACATTTTTTACGGTGTTACAAATTTCATTATATTACCTATGGTTTATATCAAACATTAACACAGCCTATACTAGTTTACTCGCTAGTTTCCATTGATAACCATAATAGATACAGGAACACTCTCTCTTTTTGTTTATAGGTTCTTTTAGATTTGTATATTTTCTTGGGTTGCAACCATTCCCAGGAGAGTGAATAATCCTTATCACAGTTCCGCCTCAGAGACCACAATAATAGATCCAAGTGGAGATTCGAGTTGCTGCGCACAATAAATTATAGTTTTGCTATGCGAATCAACTCAAAACTTCGACTTCAAATTTATTAAAAGGACCACCAGTCACAGTGATTATAGATGGTTTTCTTTTGTCAAGACCTGCTGTTTCTTTTGTTCAATAGTCCTTTTCACAGTTTCGCTCAGTGACCACAAATAATAGTTTCCTCTGTTGGAATTGGTTGCAAACTATCAATACGTAGACCATTTTGCTAAAGATCCTAAGGTGCTTTACAATGCTCAATAATAAATATATGAAATTATGATAATAAAAATCTTATCTAAAAGAAGAAGAATTTATAAATATACGAACAAACAAAATGATAATATAGCAATTAAACCATTGTAACTGTAAAGCAACATTTGTTGCATGGATGGATCATTGTGTTAGAGCTACTTACCCAGACATTAAACTTTATTTTTTTGTATGAAACAGTTTCAACATTAAATCCAACAGTAGGAATTGTAGTGACGTTTTGTCCAAGCTTCAACTTGTATAATATAGCTGGTATTAATGTTAAAGATTAACCCTGTTTTTACTACTCTACTTTTGACAGTAGTTGATTTGTGTTTGAGAGATTATATAATCTTTATTAGGCTCTTAGATTAATAAACTGTGCCAGGCTGTTTCTCTTGTAGCCATGTTAATAATGATAAGGTAATGTAGATGTAAATAATGAATAGAAATGTAAATGTAATGTAATGAATGTAATTATTTGTGAATAATATATCAATGATTAAAAAAGAATCTGATGCAAACCTGAGATTAATAAACCTTTTGTAGCCATATTAATAATGATAATATTGTAATGCAATGCAATATAATGTATTTTTTTTTGTAATATAATAAATAATAATAATAATAATAATAAATCAATGATGAAAATTAGAATCTGATGATGACTCTGAAACTTTGTTCAAACTTATTATCCATTATTTTCCTTGTCAAATGTATAACACAATTGTCTTGAATATAGAAATTATCCACATCACATATATTACAAATATCATAACCACCACTAAGTAACCAATACACCACCTCAACTACCAACTATCACAACCACCTCTCCCAATACCCTTGCCACCCGCCAACACTAAAATAACTGCCACCACAACCAAAACAGCTACTACAGTGCAACCACTCTATACAAAATCCATAAAAACGGTATTTTCTCTAAACCTATAAAAAAATAAATCTTTTGCTAAAACATTTTCAGATAAAATCTTAATAAATAGGACTTCCAGTTAAACTGGATATTTTTTTTCCTTGGTTACAGTGCTGACCTGTAAAGAGCGAGATATTTTTCTTGCTATCCTGTATAGAGGGGTTTCAATGTCCTGTGCAATTCAATGTACATGTACCACTGCAACCATTAACACCACTTCTTCTACTCTAGCTTCTACTTCCTTACCAACTGTTAGCACTGAAAGAACTACCACCACAACCACTACATGTACAACCATTAAAACACTCACTACAACTATTTACCGCTGCCACCTTCCCACCATTTTCTACTCTAGCTTCTACTTCCTTGCCACCTGCCAGCACTGCAACAACTACCACTACAACCATTCACTACAATTATTAGCTACCTTCACACCATTTTCCACCCAACTTCTACTACCTTGCCACCTGCCAGCACTGAACAAACTACCACCACAACCACTACTACCATTAAAATGTTTACTGCAATTATTACCACTGCCACCTCCCACCATCTTCTACTCAACTTCTATTTCCTTACCACCTGCCAGCACTGCAACAACTACCACTAAAATATTACCACTGCTACCTTCACACCATTTTCCACCCAACTTCTACTTCCTTGCCACCTGCCAGCACTGCAACAACTACCATCACAACCATCACAACCACTACTACCATTAAGGTGACTGGCTACTTTTGAACACCTTTGAATGTTCGATTTGAGCCCACGATGCGCGTGCGCACAAAAAACGCTGAATAAAATAAAAATTTTTATTTAGGAACCATACACGTTTTGAGCTTCAACAGGGACTCCAAACTTTCGTTATGCTCAGTTGAAAGAACCTAATAAAATCTATGTTACATCAAAGTTTTTCAAAAAGTTAATTTTTCTAACCTACAAAAAAATTGATTTTTGTAGGATTTTTTGTCTGACTTCATGCGAGTTTTGAAAGCACTGAAAGGACAAAATATGACAGATCAAGGTTTTTCTTTGTCGTTTATTCAAAACCATCCATGTTGTATTTAAGAATGATTCATTGCCCGGCATTTGTGCTTCATATAGTATGAAAAAAAACTATTTTCTTATGAGTTGTGATTTTTTTTATATCGCTTCCGTTTTCGCAAGTTTTTCTTAAAAAACTCACGCGTAGGCATCCATTAAATGCTGATTATCTCAAAAACAAGCTCGGACACCCCATTTTTCTTTTCATATTTGGAATCAGCATTACATTTCACATTAAAACATCATAGCTTAAAGAAAAGTTTAACATTATTTCCAAAAGTAGCCAGTCACCTTAAAACATTCACTATAATTATTACAGTACCACTGCCACCATCAAAACCATCTTCTACTTCCTTGTACATTTCAGTTTAATTTACAAGTAGTCTAAATTAAAGAGGATTGTTATGCAAAGGATACTAGTTTTCCCTGCTGCATCAAGACCCAGCATAAGTATTCTCATTTCTTTATTGCGGAAAATCTTTGATAAGAACACCCCCATCTTGATTGAGAATGTGTATTAATAAACCTAGAAGCATAGAAAAGTAGTCTTTAGTACAAACTTTATTTGGACAACAACTATGTATCAGCTTTATTATAGGCTGTCAAAGGTAACCAGAACAAAACCAAAATAAATTATGAGCATACATCTAAGCATGAATAACTCTGCTTAGAATTATTATTCTTGTCAAGAACATGGAGGTAATTGTTGAGATATTACATTGAAACACAACAACCAAAGTGTTCAGATTATTATTCTTGTCAAGAACATGGAGGTTATTGTTGAGATATTACATTGAAACACAACAACCAAAGTGTTCAGATTATTATTCTTGTCAAGAACATGGAGGTTATTGTTGAGATATTACAGACATACATTGAAACACAACATATTGTTGAGATATTATGGGCATACATCGAAACAAAAGTGCTTACAAATGTTATTCTTGCCAAGAATGTTCAGGTAATTGAGATATTTAGTGTACCTTGAAACCCACAAAACAATATTAACACTTTGGTTATTGGTGTTAAGGAACCACTTATGTCAATTAATGCAATTTGTACAAATTATTGATCAAGGTTTTGTAGGGAAAGTGTATGTACTTTTAGTGTTTTATTAACTAACAGTGAATTATCATAAAGTGTAAATGTAACTTTTGAAAATATAATGAATATTATTATAAAATTCATGCAAAAATGAATAAAGTGACAAAATAAAATAAATCCATTTTCTACTAGAGAATATAGCATACATTGAATTATTATTTAAATTGGTAAAATTCTTATACAATACCAAGAATGAATGCTATTATGCATAAATATTTTGAGAACAAAATCCTCAGAGGTAATTTTAATTATCAAGAAATATGAAAAGTCAAATATTTACTTATATCAATACTTTGAATTATAAGCAAAAAAATTATCAACAAACAGCAACAATTGTCAGCTTTCGAATCAGAAATTATACAAAAGAATACGGAACAAGCGTTTCAGAAACCTTTTATATAAAAACATCACTGTTAGCCAAAAATAGCGTTATTCTCAGCATTAATTTTCAAGTTTAGGAATTTACTAAACAAACTAAAAATTTCAATGTGGTTCAAGAGGTTTTTGTCGTAAATTTAAAGTATATCTTCTCAGTTTAATAGCCATTGAAGTTTTTAGAAATATAGCCTTTCATTATTAGTTTTGGCTATACCAAATATCAAAACAACGGTTAAATAGCAAGAGAAGTCTTCTCAAGTATCGGGGAAAATTCCACACCAATTTAGATATCCTTTCACAACTTAACAAGGACCAATTCTTAACGAGTTCAAACTGCGTTGTTTAGAATAAGTATTTGTTGATAATCAAACGAGAAGTTGTGTCAAAAGCGAAGCAAAGTTTGGACTAAAGCGATTCAAATTGCGAACTCTGATTTCTAGTTTGCTCGAAGTGTACAAGACGCGCGAAGCAATGTGTTGAGCACAAAGGCAAATAAACCGATTTTACTGCTTAAATACACGTTCCAGCTATCCTCCAAACATTAGAGTTGGATTATAAATTGCTAAAGTGTATAAATGAGTTGTTTTACACTCGATATACATACCTACAGTAATTTGATTGAGCGAGAAAGATTCTCAGCTAGTTCCAACTAACGCCCTTTCGTTGTGACAGCAAATCCAACGTTAGAAATCCAAGTCCAGCGCTTCAAAGACCAAAAATGAACACAAGAGAAACCCTAAAACTATACAGTTCGCTCGTGTTAAGCCTGGTTGGACCCACAAAGACGATTTTTCGTCCTAAAACTCAGTATTTCGATAGGGAACCTTTCCGCCATATTACACGCCTATCGTCGAAAAGCATCATGGAGCTCGTATAGTATTCGTTAATACCTCGGGATAATCTCGAGGTTACGATCCCTTTCCGACGATTTCCGAATGTTGCAAGAAGTCAAATTCCATTTCGTGAAAATATAAAGTTTCAAATTTCAATTCCGTAAATTTTTGAAAGATTTTCACACAGTGACATTTCCGTTTTTGTGTTATAATTTCTCCAATTTTTAAATGACAAAACATTCTGCAAAACTGACAAAATTAAAAAAAATATTTATAGATCATTTTTGAAAATATTCAATAAATAAAAAGTAAAGAGAAATGTAAACAAAATAATAAGATCGTCTAATAATTGTTATATTTATTACAATTAGTTAACGGAATTCCATTTCTTTTTTAGGTTGGTCGCTGCCCAGAGTCGCTGTTCTATTTTTTTTTCAGTTTTTTTTTACTGTTACCATCGCCGTGAAAGCCTGGTACTAGTAATTGCCTTACTCCAACGGCCGCCATAATGGCTTGACACACCCTGGAGTAAATATCACTTTCCCTTTAGGATTTCAACGCTAAATCGAACCTAAACTCAAGAACAATGGTTTGGAACGAATTAACAATAACTGGGCTCTAACATACCAAAAATCGCGGCGTAAAGCCGGCGTGGGAACTGAGATAAACGACAAAGTAATAGTGAAGGTCAGTGCTGACATTGAAGTTGTAGGCATCACGATGAAGGATTCGGGCTACTGTCGAGGTCACTGTAATGAGATCTTATTATTAACGGAACAACCGGAAGAGTTATTTTGTATTTGTGGTAAAAATCTCATTGTTTTAACCACGGTCATTTTTATTTGCACGAGTTGAACTTCGTGAGCCTCGGAGACGTTTCAGTTGAAAATAAACTTCTTTTTACTAACGTGCGTAAAATATTTATGCTTCATCGAACATCGCTTTAGGAAGAGAAAATAAACATCTGAATTGTAAAAAGTTTAAAAATACAAGGGATTAGGTGAATTACAAAGGCAATAATGGTAATTTTATCTTTTTCGGAGTAAAATGACACCATACATATTGAAAGTCGCCGGTGTTTTGAAAACTCATGTTCGCATGATTCAAAATTTGTACAATACTTTGCGGAGTGTATCGAGAATTTTCTTTTGAACAAAAGAAATAATTTTGGTTCATTAAGAAAGAAAGAAGCAGTGTAAGTTAATTATAAGGAATTGTTTTTGGTAGGACGATTACATTTGTAAATATGCAGCAATTTTTTCAATGTAAACACAATGTTTACATTGAAAAAATTACATTGTGAACGACTTTGCTCAAACTCTGATTTTGATTTCCAATATTTATGTTTATTTTTAAATTTAGACTTATAGTTACTGCGTTTATACATTGCGTTATTGTAGCGTAAATTAATTGAATTGTTGATACATTATATTACAATTTGTTTTGAAACATTTTTTCCTAACATTTCGACATTCAAAACTCAAACAATTTCAACCAAACAAGATAAGATAAATGATTGCGATTATATCGTAAAAGTCGCAGTTAATCAGTTTTTGAACTCATTTACATTCAATTTTGGAATGTACAAGACATTAAAAAAATTCATCAATTTTAATGCTTTATAGCTGTCTGCCAAAATTCTTAATCTAGGTATAATTTAATTACATGAGAAAAATAAACAATTCTTATCATTATCATTATTATATTATCTTTATCTTTATCATTACTATCATTATTATTTTTATTATCAATAATATCATCATTGCTATCATTATCTTTGTCATCACCACCACCATCATTATCATTGTCATCATCATCATACTATGAAAATATCTGAGTCAAATCAGATTGTACAACATACCATATTATTTCTGTGTCAAAATAACTACTAATTACAGTGTAAAACCAAAGACATGAAAAATTACAATTTATACTTACGCAAACGTTCTGTTAGGTGACAGTTCAGTGCTCATTATTCAAGAATATGTAAAACAGGTCATCATTATGTTTACAGTTCTAAAAATAGTTTGATTACAAAGTGCATAAGAATGCTAATTGCTTCTCATGTGAATGTCTAATGGGGTCACTGGTATTTGAAGTAACTACTGCTTTTACAGTGCAAATAAAAAAAACGTGGGCACCCAGAAATGTTTTAGAAACCGTGTCTTGTTTGTTGAACAACTAAGAAACAACTATATCACTGCAAGAAGTTTGACTGATGCATGTGTAGTATGATAAACCTTTTGTAGTTACAGTTCTTTGTAAGTTGTTCAACAAACAATAAACAATTTCTAAAAATATTTCTGGGTGCCCACGGTTTTTCGATTCGCACTGTAATGCTCTTGTAATTCTATGAACTGATACTTATTTTAAGCAAATGGCTTATTAAATTTAGGCCATGTTGGCAATAGCCCTTTTCATGGATTCTCATCCAACAACCACAGCCACAATTTAGCATGTAATATGTTCTTTAGAATTTGACTACAGCCTGTGGAGTTTTGGAGTGTTTAAATTGTTTATTATATGTATATTCCCTAAATTACCACGAGCTGTAGTCAAATTGTAAACAATATTTTACACACTATCAAGGCTGAGGTTGTGGACGAGAACCGTGCAAAAGTATATTATAGTCCTGGGTCTTGTCAGAGTTCTTTGGCAATGAAATTTTTCAATATGTTAACCACACTACAAGTTTGTCATATTTCAAACCACACGTCTAACCTCCCTTACATTGTCATTTTATAGCTTACAGTCACAGAGTCTGAACTACTTCCCTTAAAAACAAATTCATTAAGAGATGATTGCAGCTTTATTAATTTCATAGTGTCATTTAGTACCTTTAAAACCAGTAATTATTTTCCTAATTTTATCATTAGAGTTGAGGCACTGCATATGAAACAAAATTAATCACAAACAAACAGTCTTTACCCCTAAGAACTGTAAATCCAAAGTGCTCAAAAAGAACTTCCAAAAATCAACTAAAATTTCCATATTATGAATATACGTAGGTCAAGCATGGACATGTTTTTATCAAGTTGGTTTAAGCTGACTTCACCATTCCTGCATGAACATTCTAGAATAGAATATTAGAGTATTACATGTTGCTATGTATGTTTCCACCCAATTGAAATCTTTTGGGAATAAGATTCTTTGTCAAATGTTTTTTGATATCCTGTGGACAATTTTTGGAAAAAAAGGTTTTATTCCCAGAGGTTTTGTATTGGGTGGAAGCATATAAGTCATATCCTTACATAATCATTAATAGCTGATTCAGTCAAATTATTATATCTCGATCTAGAGAATACAGCAAACTTCAACATTAATCTAGGTATATTTTTGTTTTGACTACTGTCAACTGGTACCTGCATTTGAATATGACTATCAGTTAATATATAGCTTATAATCTTATTGTGGTTTGAATGCCACTTAAGTTAATATAATTTATCTTAAAATACTTACAACACTAGTCAAATATAAACAACTCCTGAATATTTAGACAGCTATATTTTTTAGACTATATTTAGACTACACTACAGTTTTATTAGTAAGTTAATTCAAAAAGTACTCATTTGATTATATTTAGTCTAACATGTATATATATATATACTGAAAAAGATGAGATGTTTTCAATAATTAATGAAGAAGATAGGAAGAAGATTATGAATCATTTTGGTTTTCATATAATTTGAATTCTTCGATGTTCACACAGCAAAACAATTATCTGAACTTGAATTTGTGATTTTAAGACTGAATAATGTAATAGTTGTTTATTATAGTTCATTGAAATTCATTGTAATTGAAAAGCGCTAGCTATTATATCCGATTATTACGTTACTTTTAGATAAATCTTATTTTAACATCTTCTTATTTGTTTTGCAGTTGAATTTATAACCAAACCACAGACAAGATGGGGAAGTTATTATCAAAAATATTTGGCAATAAAGAAATGAGAATACTTATGCTTGGACTGGATGCTTCAGGCAAAACTAGTATCCTTTGAATATAAACTGTTTAATAAGATTCAATATTTTTTTTCAAGACAGGAAGTATACAAAACCACAAGCCAAAAAAATTGCATTTCAAAATGTTTCAGGAGATTTGATTTTAAGTTGGCTTTGGAAGGTCTAGATTGCAGTTTATGCTTTTTGTCATTCACACATTCATTGATATGTTTTATTTATCCACTCATTCATTCTTCATCCATCCATTCATTCATTTGTTTGTTCACAAATTCTTCTATTCCTTCCTGCATTCAATGAATAAATCATTAAAAAAATGAACATGCGAGCTGAGTTGTGTGCAAAATAATTAACTTAGAGGTAGTGAGTGTGCGTCTAAGTCTCCCCCATTAGTAGAGCACACATGTCCAGCTAGAAGATTGAGATGTTAAAAAGTGATTTATTTATTTGTACATATCCATTCGTTCATCAATGCATTCATCCATGCATTCAATCATTCAATCATTCAATTATTTTAACATCATCCATTGCATCCATGCATCTATTCACATTCATTCATTTTCATTTATTTGTGATATATTAGAACAGGTTCCCATTTAAATCCATACTTTCCCATTTAATTCTGTACAGTTTATGCAAATTGTGCTGATGTGTGCTAAACACACAGATCAACCAATCAGAGTATATTATTTCTGAAGTGAACTTCTCTGATTGGTTGATCTGTGTGTTTAGCACACATCAACAAAATTTCCATAAGTACAGATTTAAATGAAAAAGTACAGATTGAAATGGGAACCTGTTTATGGTGGATTGTGGCTGTCTGGGACAAATACAACAAAGATAAATTCTAGTCTAGCCATCTCACACTATTGCACCAAACCACCAAAAATTGTGGACTGAAATAGAGTGCAAACAGTATATCTGTGACACATAAGTAAATACTATATATACAGTTGTACAATTTTTGTTAATTCTATCGTTTTCTATTGATTTATGTAGTAGTTTTTCTACTATTTAATATTTGTGTTTCACGGATATATTGTTTGCACTCTACATAGTTAAGGATAGGTAATAGAATTAAATTTGTAACACTGTAAAAAATGCTGACTTACCTTTAGTGACGATTCAAGCTTTAGCCCTTCGTCTTAGTGAAATTTGTGCTTTTTTACTCTGACGAAGGGCACGAAACATTAAAATAGTTAAGTCAACATTTTTTTACAGTGTTACAAATTTCATTCTATCTATTACCTATTGTTTATATCAAACATCGAAGCAGCCTATACTAGTTTACTCGCTAGTTTGTAATTTGTATTTGCCTTGACTGTATGCTCAGCTATACTATACAAGATGAAACTAGGCCAATCGGTCACAACTATACCAACCGTAGGATTTAATGTAGAAACAGTTACATTTCATAAAGTTAAATTTAATGTTTGGGTGAGTATATAAAACAAAAAAAGATATGAAATGATGAAAGATACAAATGATGATGATGATAACGGTTTTGTTGCTTGAGCATGATTCTTAAATAGATAAATTAAATGATGATGATGAATGATGTAAATGATGATGATGATGAATGATGTAAATGATGATGATGATGAATGATATAAATGATGATGATGATGATGAATGATAAATGATGATGATGATGAATGATATAATTTAATGATGATGATGATGAATGATATAAATGATGATGATGATAACGGTTTTGTTGCTTGAGCATCTTAAATAGCAATAGATCTTTTCATGATTTTCATCAAACAACCTCAGCCACAATAGCATGTAATATATATTCTTTAGAATTTGACTACAGCAGGTGGAATCTTGAAGTGTTTCAATTATTTAATAATGTGTACATTCGTTAAATTACCATGAGCTGTAGTCAAATATTGTAAAGAACATAATTATTGCATGCCATCAAGGCTGAGGTTGATTGATAAGAACTGTGAAATGTAAATGTAAACTATACACTCTAATTCCTATATAATGGTGAACGTAAAAGATCCTGTTGTGCTATTCGAAAAGAGCAGGGGATTTTCTCCTGTCACAACAGTCAGGTCTCAGCATACTACATGCAGGGCCCACATTAATTGGCATAAGCTGTTGTGGTGTCCCTGCCTTCATATGAAGGAAAAACTAATAAAATAAAATAAATTTTATACTCTCTATTTTTTTTGTATCTCACAGGATGTAGGAGGGCAGGATAAAATAAGACCGTTATGGCGGCACTACTTTGCTGGTACCCAGGGCCTTATCTTTGTAGTTGACTGCGCTGATAGAGATAGAATTGAAGAAGCAAAGAAAGAACTTAATAGAATTATCAGTGATAAAGAAATGAAAGATGCTATCATACTAGTGTTTGCAAACAAACAAGATTTACCCGACGGTAAGTTGAATAGGGATGTGATGATGATGATAGTGATGTTGCTGCTGAAAATGATAGTGATGCTGATGCTGATGGTGATAGTGCTGCTGCTGATAATAATAGTGATGGTGATGATGATAGTGCTGCTGCTGATAATGATGGTGATGGTGATAGTGCTGCTGCTGATAGTGCTGCTGCTGAAAATGATAGGGATGCTGATGCTGATGGTGATAGTGCTGCTGCTGATAATGATAGTGATGGTGATGATGATAGTGCTGCTGCTGATAATGATAGTGATGGTGATGGTGATAGTGCTGCTGCTGATAGTGCTGCTGCTGAAAATGATAGTGATGGTGATGGTGATGGTGATAGTGCTGCTGCTGATAATGATAGTGATGGTGATGGTGCTGCTGCTGCTGCTGCTGATAATGATAGTGATGCTGGTGGTGATGGTGATAGTGCTGCTGCTGATAATGATAGTGATGATGATGGTGATGGTGATAGTGCTGCTGCTGATAATGATAGTGATGCTGATGGTGATGGTGATAGTGCTGCTGCTGATAATGATAGTGATGCTGATGGTGATGGTGATAGTGCTGCTGCTGATAATGATAGTGATGCTGATTATGGTGATTATAATGATAATGATGGATTTCAAGATAATAAATATCATTGGTGCTGACATGACTTAAAACTGATGGCAGGTTAATGATTGGGAGGGTTGTGATGATAATGATGATGGCTGATAATTGATGATGCTGATATTTAAGCTGATGATGAGGATTATGAAGCAATGATGCATGAAGAAAATGATAGTGGTGATACTCAAGATGATGATTATGATTATGATGATAATGATTATGATTGTCACAATCAAGATGATAGTCTGTGATAATGATGATGAAAATGATGATAATGTTGATGATGGTGGTGGTGGTGGTGATGATGATTATGTTGATGATGGCAATAATAATAATGATTATGATAGGCCAAGATGATGGTGATGATGATGATGACAATGATGATAATGTTTATGGTCAAGATGGTGGTGCTGATGATGGTGATGATGATAATGATAATGATAATTATGATGGTCAAGATGATAGTGATGGTGATGATGATGATGATGGTGATCACTATAATAACAATGAACTGTTTCCCTTGCTTTCCTTAGCAATGAAGCCTCATGAAGTCCAAGAAAGACTTGGATTAACAAAGATAAGAGATAGAAACTGGTATGTTCAGCCGTCCTGTGCAACAAGAGGTGATGGACTATATGATGGACTTAGCTGGCTTAGTAATAACTACAAACCTTAAAATAGATATACATTTAGTATGCACTATACATTTTAGCCCCCTTGAGATAATAAGCAATGGTCATCAAACTGTCAAAACTATATACATGTATGGACAAATTATTGTTGTCTGTTTGGTTGCTAAAACAAGTAATCTTTTCGTTCATAATTTATTTTTAATATTTTGCTTTGCTTTGTGTTTTTTCTATAAGAGCCATTTTTATTAACCTGTGAAACACACTTGAGTGTATTTCTCTTTAATGCGCCTTAATTCCATTCTGTTCTTTCCTTTCCTATGACTATCATGCTCTAAATAATAACACTTTGTTTTACGGGTTATATGAGAACAACTCTATATGTCACAAAGAAATCTATCAACCGATAGTTTCTTGCATGATAGATTTGTGGTTAAATTATTCTGGACCGTGTCAATGTTTCTGATTAAGAAAACAATTTGGTAGAATGTTTGAAAACTAGTGTTTAAACTAGTGAGGACTGTGTTCAGTGTTTCTATAAGAAAACAATTAATTATTTGAGTAGAATGTATGTACTACTGTTCTTGAGGTAGAACTGGTGTGTCAGTGTTTCTAAGGAAACAATTGGGGTTTTTGAAATGGGTCATGTGAACCTTTAAAAACAAAATTATTTTTTAATTGCAGTTTTTTTAAATTAATGCAAAATTTGCATTTTTGTCATTGCTTATTATATTGAGGGGGCTGGCAAATGGTTGAATATGCGAACATTATTTGAGCAGGTCTCCACAGTTATTGAATGATTTTGTGTGAAATTTTCCTTGCATTCTTACTTACTTTTACGTGAGATTTTAGTTTGCAATAGCAAGTGAATATATTCGCATAAAACTGTTCGATAAAGTTTTTATGTAATGATATTTCTCTGTATTCAGGAGAGATTTTAAAATCAAAAGTGCTGTTGAGTTGATCGGATTTTGAAATGAAAAGTGCATTTCTCTTTGTTATTTCTTGTTGGGTTTCTCTGTTGGGCTTCCTGTGTAATGTCTCACCATAGGAACCCCAATCTTATGGCACCTAGAATATAATGGAGTCTGTGATTTTCACAACCTGAGATAGCGTAGGACACAGGCCCGTCTGAAAATCAGACTATTAAATTCTTGTCTTCTAAGTTATTTGTGTTATATATGAAACAGTTCAAAACTTTTAAAATGCAAAGTTTGTTATCACGCAGAATATTCACAATCTGACCAAAACAAGCTACCCTTGATATTCATAATCTAAAAAATCAATTTACCTTAAGTCTTAAATCAACTAACTGATTTGTATTCTATTTCTTTGTATTTGCTGCTACGGTTTACAGAGTACAATTTACATCAAAAATCCTTTTATTTGTGAATAAATATAAATTTTATTAATTTAAATGACACATTTTCTTAATACAATAATAATTGTAGAATTAGTGTTTGAACTCATCTCAATGGACTATGAAACAAACAATTAAAACTACAATAATACTACTAAAACCTGCAATAAACCTCAAATCTAAAGTTCTCTTTATTATCATATTATAACAGCTATATGCAAATGTCTTTGAACGATGGATTCAAGTCAATGTTTTTTGGACAAATTTTTGTCTTTGCCCGAGATGTGTGACTTGAACTTAACTCATTGTTTAAAGACATTTTCATATAACTGTAATAACAGCCATTCTCAGCCAGTAATAGCAATATGGTAGCGCTAGCAGTGAGATGTACTTAGACCAAAGTATACATTTTATGTACACAAGAAATTCTTTTATAGAGAGCTGTGAGTTTTAATTCACTATTAAAATGCTGTACAAATCATGCATTGAGTCTGTCTCTTGATAGAACAGTTTCATGTTATCCAGCACCGCTATACTAAATGGACAAATTTAGGCACATTTGCACAGGATCAAGCCTGGTACACACAAGCGTCATAATCATAAGCTAGAAAGCAACAGATTAATTATCCCCTGGGGAATTAGAAAAAAAAAAGACCAAAGTGTTTCCTTTTCTTATTTCTTTTGTTTTGATTAATTATGATTATGATTATGATGCAGTGTGAACCAGGCTTTAGCCCCCTAGATTCAGAGTAAATTCAAATGTGTTTTCCATTGTTAAGCCATAATAGTTTTTCATGCTTTGCTTGAGATTTGTCAAGACTTTTACAACGAATGGAGGATTAATTAGCCTGAGCAAATGTGCCTTTTGTCAAATAGTACAGCTGTAATGGATAACGTGAAACTTTAGTATTTACTTTGTTGTTATAGAGGGAAAACACTAAAACCATGACAATTATAGAAACAAAATAGTTACTAAAACAATAGTTACTAAAAGTAGCAGACAATTGTGGCATCAATGTTGACTGCAGTCAAATAATGATGATGATGATGAGTTACTTACCAGGGGCAGATCCAGAAATTTGTCAGGGGATGTCCCAATTGCAAATAAAGGGGTTTGAAGGTGTTAAGGGGTGTCGGGTCCCTAAATGTCTTATAAAATAGGGGTAATTGCGGCGCCAGGGGGTGTCCCTACCTGAAGGGGCACACCCTAGATTCGCCCCAGCTAACTAATAGTGTTTATTTGGTGACTATTTATTCGCTATTCCTCAAAACCAGAAACAGGATCTCTTGTGTTGATTCACTCTACTAACAGGGCCAGAAGTGTTTTAACTTTTCTGTGTGTGAACAAGAAAAAAATATAAAAAAACTAAGTTCTTCTGTTAGAAGGTATATAGTGCTGATTTTGGCATGAGAGCTAGGGATTGTTATCAGGGAATATCTCTCACTTAAAAAAAAACTATTGTTTTACATGTTATCAATATAATGGAATGAAATGAAACAAAAAATTCTCAAAATTATTAGTAAATTCAACTTTCAAATGTATCATTTAGTATTATCCCTATAAAATTGTCAAAAATACTATTTTACAACTTACCTTGAATTGAACATTCCTTTACTGTGATTTATTCTCGAAACTCCAAGTTTTCCTTTAAAATCTTTATATTTGAGCGTGCTACCTTGCTCCAAATTTTAAATGGCAACATCCAGACAAAACGTTTGAAAATCTTTACCCAAAATGCATTGCGCTCGTGGCAGCGAGGCAGATTTGAAAAAACAAAATGGCGGACAAAAAGCGTGGTTTGGAGCCCGACGTCGAAGAAGAAGCAGAGAAGAAATGCAAGAAACCTAAGATCGAAGGACAAGGGGATGGTCTAGAAAGCTTCAAGGGATTTGAAATTACTAAGACGTTGGCGGAGAATGCAAGTTCGAAGAGTGTATTTGTTCAAGGTAAGTTTCACGAAGACTCGAACGGTCGATATAAAACCCGGCGTAACCAATCGATGAAACCGATCTGATCGGAAATTCAATCGATATTATTACTAAATTGATATCGATTGGCATCGGTCAATCGATCACCAATCGATAATCACAAAAAGTCTCCAATCGATGATTATCGATTGCTATAATTTAGATGTTTATCGATTGCTAATCGATGGGTATCGACTGGTCAAACTCTGGGTCAAACTCTGATAATCACACATTTCTTCTTCATTGATTGGTCATCGATTTTAGATATCAATCAATAAATTGATATCGATTGGTATCGATTGACTATCGATTGATATAGATTATCGGTTTCATCGATTAGTTATGCCGGGATAAAAAGATTTTAATTTCCTTACCCTA
This sequence comes from Metridium senile, assembly GCA_949775045.1. Classification (NCBI taxonomy): domain Eukaryota; kingdom Metazoa; phylum Cnidaria; class Anthozoa; order Actiniaria; family Metridiidae; genus Metridium; species Metridium senile. The sequence goes on along the minus strand of OX459106.1, from coordinate 13,928,593 downwards.
CCAAATTAATATATTTCAATCATCCATATTAATCGATAATAATCATTTGATTATTGATTGACATCGGATAATAACCCAAGCTTCAATCGACTATTACTTTTAAAACGGTTTTCATCGACTATCATCATTTGTTTCTAGAAGTCGAAGATAGTCGATACGATTTTTATCGATTTGTTAGGGTCAGGATTTAATTATTAAATCATTGAAAGGTACAACTTATTGTTTTGATTTTCAGGAAAGTTTGCAGGATCTGATGATGATGCAGTTGTTCTCCTTGAGAAAACACCATTCTCACAAGCCATCCTACCAAATGTATTGTCATCAGAAACAAAACTATCTGTCGACATGCGAAATGACATATATGGACAGTATATATGTTATCCTCAGCAAGATATTAATACTGTTAAATGTACCATCATTTATCCTGCGACAAGTAAACATATAAACAAGTATACTTCACAGCAGATGTTTTTACTGAATGAGACACCAGATGATTATAAGAGCATCACTTTGCCTTATATAGATGCCCAGCAGTTTAGTATACAGGTACAGGCATTGTAAGACAATGTTCCACTTCACAGTTCCCTCCGCCATCTTGAAAGGTAGCCAGGTCTTTGTACATCCTCGGGAACCCAGGGGTTATAATATCTGGGACCACAGTAATTGGCTATTGCTGTTGTAGGTACCCTGCCATGTTATTATTTATTTTCTTTGTGATGTAATTTTGTTTTCTGTTATTGTATATTATTAAGGTGAAGCTAATAAAATAAAAATAAAAATAAATAAAAATAAAATTATTCTGTCACTTGTTTCTCACTCTCTGAAGCGAGAAACGAGTGACAGAATATAACCCCTGCTTTCCCGAGGATGGGTCTTTGTATTGAAGGGGGACAAACGTTGAGCTTGCAATGATAGAGGCACGTGAATAATTGTTTTGCATGGTGTCAAAAGGACTCTATCAATGCAAGCTCATTAACATTCATCTCTCTTCGACTTCGGCTTCCTCTTACAATGGTGCAGTGAACTGTGAAGGGAAATATTATAGTGGTAAATCATTATCATCATAATCATCATTTTAATTATTACTGTCAGATTATTATCATTATTTTTACTGGCGTGTACTCACAGTTTATCAAGTGATAATTATATTTATTGAAATACAATTCAAACTGAGTGTACAATAGCATCATTTATGGAAGGAGACACAAGTAATATATACAATATGAGCATCCGGTCTGTATAATATATATCGCATATAGTACTTATGAAAGTCAAACGTTACATGTAAGTACTTTCATATTTTATTAAAATTGTCATTTGAGATAAAAGTAAATTTGGCCAAAAAAATTTCAAGTCAAAACTTATGCAAATCTGGACGACATTTGTCACGGATATCTTTTGTAAAATCCAAGCATAAATTATTGTGATATACACAATATGAGCAGCTGATCTTTATATGATATACAATGGCAACTTGAATGCAGGTTTCTCTGTAATAAAAAAATGTTAATAGACCCACATTCAGCTTCAATGTTTATTTACCCACTTCAAACCACGTGTTCATTCCCTTTGGATTTAATCATTTGTTATGCATAAATATTTTCATACTTGACATAACAGAACAACTCTCAAGGGAATGTCATGTGGTCTGAAATGTGCAATTTGCATACAGAACTAAAAGGGTCTATTGATTTTCCTTTCATTCTAGTGGGTCTATAATATACTGGATCATAAGGCGGAAGCTGAAAGAATCTTATTTGAAGATCCAGATAAGGAGACAGGATTTGTTCTCCTACCTGACATGAAATGGGATCAACAGCAAATAAATAACTTATACTGTGTGGCTATTTGTCATAAAAGAGTGATCAAGTCACTTAGAGATCTAGATGATAACTCTTTGCCTTTGTTGAAAAATATTCTAACTCAAGGGAAGGTGAGATTAATTGATGATTTTTATTTAATAGTATTAATTGTCGTCATTTATAGTAGAATTATTGATATTTGTGTGATCACGTTAAATCTTTACCTAATTTATTTACAAAATCCATCACCATTAGCATCATTTCCCTCATCACTGTCATCATAATCGTCATTACCATCATTATAACAACTTTCATCACCATCATTTTCATCACCATCATCACTATCATCATCATAATAACCACCATTGTCATCATTATCCTCATTTAATATCACTTAACCTTGACATTTGTCATCATCAATTTCACCATTGTCATCATCATCATTATCAACCCCTCAATACATGATCATCATTATCACCAATATATTTAATTATTTTTGTGCTATTCTATGATAATTATTCCAATATATTTGTAATTTTGATATAATTTCTTTTTTTATTTACTTTTCAGGCAGCTATTCAGTCCAAATATGACATCCCTCTATCACAACTCAGAATCTACATTCATTACCAACCATCATATTACCATTTTCATGTCCACTTCTCTCATTTAAAATTTGATGCGCCTGGGTCTGGCGTAGGAAAGGCTCATCTCTTAGAAGATGTGATTGACAATATTGAGAACATAGACAACAACTTTTATCAAAAGAAAACTTTGCCATTTACAGCCAGAGAAAATGATAAACTTTATTTGGAGTTTCAAAAGGCAGGTAGAGGTTTGATGTAGGGATGAGTATCATTGGTGATGACCATCAACAAAATTGCTCTTGTCGTCATCATGGTTATTGTTAATATCATCATCACAATCAGATATCACTACAATCATCTCCATTATTATCATCTTCATCATTACCATCACCATCATATCAATATCATCATCATCTTTGCCATCATCATTAACATCATAGCCATCACTACAATCATCACTGACAATAGACCTCTTTACCTCTGTATACAAATTGCCCAATTAGACCATGTGTCATTCCCTTGAGAATTGTTCTTTATGATGAACGTGTTATATCATTTACATGTGAAAAAAAACAATTCCCAAGGGTAGCATCACATGATCTAATAAGAGGTCTATTACCATAATCATCATCATTACCATTGTCATCTTTATCTTCATCACCACCACCACCACCACCTTCATCACCACCACCACCACCATCTTCATCACCACCACCACCACCATCTTCATCATCACCACCACCACCACCATCATCTTCATCACCACCATCTTCATCACCATCATCTTAATCACCACCACCACCATCTTCAACACGATCATCTTCATCACCACCACCACCATCATCATCTTCATCACCACCACCATCATCGTCATCATCATCACCATCGTCATCACCATTACCATCATCTTCATCTTCATCACCACCACTATCACTATGGTCATCATTATACTAAAAAGAAACTGATTAAACACATTTTTACTTAGCTATTATATTTATTCTTGTCTACTAATAACATACATTCTATAAACACAATGCATATTACTACTATCTGGTGTATATTAAAAACTGTGTATGTTAACAATACATATTGTATATGTAAATTCATTCTAAATGAAACTCCTCTAAAAGATGGATAATATCATATTTTATAGTTTTATAAGAAATCTCCCATTCTATATGCATAAATAAATACAGCTATTTCAAAAAGATTTCCAGATTTTACAGACATTGCAAGGACATCCATTTAAAAAAAAAATGAGTTGTTTAATACTGCGGTTTTCGACTTTCTGCGAACTCAGACATTTCAACAGCTTGTTGTGTACCACGTTTTTAGCTGCTGTCAATCAAAACTAATTAGTTAGTACCTTTTAAATCCTTGATTGTCGGCAGTGAAACATGTATTTCACAACAAGCCATTGAAATGTCTGAGTTCACAGAAAGTCTAAAACTGCAGTAATTAAGTGGAATAATTGGTTGTCTCATAGATGTCGAAGGTTTAGACCAAATATGCTATGGGTGAATTGATAGTAAGAAAAGAAATGCCATCATCCTCTGCAGCTTTGATTGTGAAAACAGATTTTTAAAATAGATGTTTGACGCACTATCAATATACTAGGGTTGTAGAATGAGAGCCATAATTATGAGTTGTTCCATATTAGCAAAGACCTTCCAGAACGCAATAATAGAAGTCCTTTTCACGGTTCTCGTCAATCAACCTCAGTCTAGATATATAACATGTAATATATTCTTTAGAATTCAAATACAGCCCATGGAATTTAAGGAATGTACACATTGTCAAACAATTGAAATACTTAAAATTCCATAGGCTGTAATCAATTTTTAAAGAATATTAATAGTACATGCTATCCAGGCTGAGGTTGAATGACAAGAACAGTGGAACTAAATCAATTAAAACCTGTCAAAGTTTTTGAAATAGCTGTATATGACAAATGAATATAAAGGCCTATTTTTCTTTAATGATAAAGAGGGCCGTCAAGATGACAAAACGCTGTCTTGAATTACTAAACATGTTTCTAAAACTAAACATTTGCGCTAAAATAACACCCAATCAATGGGTTTTAAAATATGCAAGATTAAATAAAAAAGCAAAATATAATAAATTACATTATTTCCATTTGATAAAATCAACAATGAGTGAAGATCACAAAACAGACTTGTTTTTATACAAAATCAACTTCAGTTCATCTTGAATGTCTTTTTTGTATAAAAAAGGAACTGTTTTCAGGCGAAGTTTTCATAGAGTACAACTAATGTGCAACAATATGTGTTCTCATTGATTTAACTACATGGCAACCCAGTAAGCATAAATAATGTTGATTTTAGTAATAAATAAAAAAGATTAGAGTACAAACACTAAAAGCATACAAAACTTGTCTCTTATTTAGTACTAAATAGTGCTAATTTAACAATAGAATTAGCATAAAATATCACTATTTAGTACTACAATTTTATGATTCATGCTTTTAGTGTGTGTACTCTAATACTACGGTGATTATTATATCCCTCAATATAGCTAAAAATGTTAATTACATAATAATACATACTTTGCCCACAAAATCAAAAATTTGTCACTAGGGAGGGGTGAGTATGTATTAGAAAACATGCCTTACCCACAGAATCAAATGATCAAATATTTGTCACTAGGGAGGGGTGAGTATGTATTGTAATACATGCATTACCCAACAAAACCAAATGATCCAAAATTTGTCTCTAGGGAGGGGTGAATATGTATTAGAAAACATGCCTTACCCTCAAAACCAAATGATCGATCGAATATTTGTCACTAGGGAGGGGTGAGTTTGTATTATAAATACATGCATTACCCACAGAATCAAATGATCAAATATTTTTATCCAGGGAGGGGTGAGTATGTATTGTAATGCCAGGCCCTAATGATTTTCAAAATGAAATATTTTCTCTAAAATACTATATAATAATAATAATAAAAAAACAAAAAGTTATAAGAAGAAAACTGCTACAGTGTAAACTTATAAATGTGCAGCAATTTTATAATTTATATTAACTATTTACATAAAATTGTTTGATATATATTTGGTTCTCTGTGCAGCGATTTCATTTTCTTTAAAAGATTAATTTACTTTTTAAAGAAATCAGCTTGGATTTCTGTCATATTTTCTATAAAATATCTACTTATGTTTGGCTCTATCAAATATCCTTTCTACACCAAAGAGAGAATCAAAAACGTTTCAGAGTTGGAAGCTGGAAGTTCTACAGGGGTGGGTAGGGGAGGTCAGGGTGAACACAAAGTAGCTGTTGTCACAGTTCTATGTTGAAACATTTGCACACAACTGTTATACCAGCTTTTACAAAATTTCAATCTGAAGTTAGTTAGTTTTTTTCATAGGATTGCTAAAAATAGAAATACAACGGCATTTCTGTACGGGCAGAGGTGAAATTCAAAATCCTCTCTGTGGTGGGAAAGAGATATTTTCTGGAACCAAGTAATAATTATATTTGCATGCATTTCTTGCATATCTACAATGCAAGTATAGCTATCTTACACAACAAGTGCTCTTCTTCTTCTCTACAGCGTCAGTACCTGTCACCTGTATTGCTCCTGTGTCGGAGTTTGGTATGTCATCAACGTGTTCAAGCATTCTGAAAAAAAAAAACCGGAAACAGTTTAGATAATTTGTTTCGTTTAACATTTTGTTTCATTTAAACATTTTTATTTTGTTTTCAGTATACTCTGCTTCATTAGATTTTTGTTTTGATTTTTTCGTTTCGATTTCTTTTTTTTTTTCTCGTCTTTGTTTTGGTTTCATTTGTTTCGTTACTGTTTCAGTTTTTTCGTATTGCTAGTTTCAGTTTGTTTTCGCTTGTTTTGTTTTGATTTTGTTTGTTTCGTTTAGGCTCACTTGTTTCGTTTTGGTTTTGCTTGTTTCGTTTTGCTTGTTTCGTTTTGATTCTGCTTTTCAGATTTTTTTACTTTTGTTTTGAACGTTTTGCTATTTTTCACCTTTGAATCATCAAACATTAATCATTAATCGATAAAACATCGTTTATTTTTACAGGTCAAATATTGTTTTTCGTTTGCATTCTATATTTACCTTGCTAGTTCGACGCATGCCTCAGTAATATTTTGGTTCTCCTTTGCACTTGTTTCAGTGAACAATGCTCCATATTCCTACAGAAAAAGAGACATTTTAGAATGACAAAAACTGTACATGCAGTGACATTGGTGGTGTTCGGTATTTATATTAGCTATTGAAGAAATAGAAAACGTTTTTAAAAATAATAAAGAACATATGTTATATAGTTTCCTGATTAACTCACCTTTGCTAAACGTTGTCCACTTTCTTTAGATATTACAGATTTGCCTTCGGCGATGTGGGCTTGTCGTAAGTCTGTCTTGTTACCGCATAGCATGATGGGAACTGGCTTGGAGCAACTCTCCTGCAAAAGTGATAGAAAACCGAAACTAAATTATTTCGTTTTATTTCATTAGCACATTAATTTTATTAGCGGCACATCCTTATCAAAAGCCAGGTCGAGAACACTCCCCACCCCCTTCCCCTTAAACTGAATGCCCTAGCGATATAAGGACCACATTACAATGCAAATAACAAGTGTAAAAAAGCGAGTAAAAATATTAAGATTTAATCATGATTAATTGATCTTTACCTCAATTGCTTCCACCCAATCACGGACGTCTAGGAATGACGTCTCGCAGGTGACGTCATAGAGTAGCAAAACACCATCAGCTTTACGAAAGTACGATTTAGCAATACTGCGGAACCTTTCTTGACCAGCGGTATCCCACAGTTGTAGTGCGATGTGTTTGTTATCGACCATAAGTGTCTTCATTTGGAAATCAACTCCTGTGAACATTATTATATTAAGCGAATTAGTATCATTATCATTATAACAAAGACTACATATGTCATTTTATTTCTTTTAGTATCACTATCATTATCAAAAATGATTACATACCGATTCTGACAAAAATTGAAAATAGTTATATTTTTCCCCCCAAAAGTGCAAGTAAAATATTACTTGTTATCATTATAATCATTATAATCATCATCACCATCATCATATATCTGCATTGAATCGATATTGTCATCATCATCATCATCATCATCATCAGTATAATTATTTTTCAATGTAATCAAATTTAATCGTCAGTATTATTATCATCACTATCATTATTATCACTATCATTATCATCACTATCATTATTATCACTATCATCATTACATGTATCATCACCATCATTATCATTACCATCGTCATCACCACCATTATCATCACCATAATTATCACTATCATTATTATCATTACCATAATTATCACCATCTCCATCATTATTATCGTGACCATCACCACCACCATCGTTATCATCACCAACACCATCATCACCATCACCATCACCATAATAACCATCACCATTACCATTATCACCATCATCATCACCATCACCATTACCATTATCATCACCATCATTATCGTTTTTGCCATTACTTGGGATACAAAAAGACCCTAACACTTACCTAACGTTGAATTCAATGCGCTATGGAAGCGGTTACGACACAGTCGTAGAATAAAACTTGATTTACCAACTGCTGCATCGCCAGCTAGCACTAGTTTGAACATACGCTCTGGTTGGATGTCCTGGGTCATGGATATCGAATGCTGAAGAGAAAATAAGAAGCGATTGTATTATAACTAGTAATTTTTATGATCACCACCACCACCACAATCACCATCATCATCATCGCCATAACGATATCATTGTTATCATTGACAATTACATAAGGGTAAGGTGTGTTTATTGATGACATGGACATCGATTCAGCACCTTGACTATCAACACCATATCACCCTACCACGATCATCATCATCGCCACCACAATACCATCATGATTGACACTTACATTAGAGTAAGGAGTGTTTGGTGATGCCTCGGATAAAAATTCAGCCCCTTGACGATCAACACCGTCATCATCATCATCATCATCAACATCATCATCATCAACATCATCATTATCGCCACCATAATACCATCATGATTGACACTTACATTAGAGTAAGGAGTGTTTGGTGATGCCTCGGATATCGATTCAGCCCTTGACTATCAACACCACCACCACCACCACCACCATCATCATCATCATCATCATCATCATCATCATCATCATCATCATCATCATCAACATCATCATCATCATTATCACCACCACAATACCATCATGATTGACACTTACATTAGAGTAAGGACTGTTTGTTGATGCCTCGGACATCGATTCAGCCCCTTGACAATCAACACCATCATCATCATCATCATCATCATCATCATCATCATCATCATCATCATCATCATCATCAACATCAACATCATCATCATCATTATCGCCACCACAATACCATCATGATTGACACTTACATTAGAGTAAGGAGTGTTGATGCCTCGGACATCGATTCAGCCCCTTGACGATCAACATCATCATCATCATCATCATCATCATCATCATCATCATCATCATCATCATCATCAACATCATCATCATCATCATCATCATCATCATCATCATCATTATTATCGCCACCACAATACCATCATGATTGACACTTACATTAGAGTAAGGAGTGTTTGTTGATGCCTCGGACATCGATTCAGCCCCTACAGCAGCTTGTCTGTCAGTTATATCAAGTTCACTCTCCGTCTCTGTCTCAGAATCTGTAAATCCATTTGCCATGGCAACGAGCTGTGCAAGTTCTTCGTCATCAACGTCATCTTCATCGATGTCTTCTTCGTCTTCCTCTTTTACACTTTTGAACTACGTAAGAAATACAACAATGATACAATGACTTCGGAAACGTTGCAGACGATGATTAACAATATCATTATCTTACACAATCATAATAATAATAATAATGTTGAGGAAAATAATATCTAGATTGCAAATAGTCCCCTTCACAGTTCCCTGCGCCATCTCAATCATAGAGACCTTGTAACACCTTGCGGGACAATTATTCACGTTTCTTTATCATTGCAAGCTCAACGTTCGTCTCGTTTCGATGCAAATGCCCGGCTACATTTCAAGATGGCGCAGGGAACTGTGAAGGGGACTATTATCAATAAAATGTTCACTTAAATGCACTTTGCTGAGAAAAATTGAAAAAAAAAAAAACAGGAGCAGTAAAAGTATTAAAAGAACTTCAAGGTAAAATATAATAGTCAATGGCTATTTGCACCATTCCCTTTCAAAGCGAGTATAAATAAGAACTCCCATCCATACTCCATGTGCAGTTTCGTATGAAGCTCGCTGTTGCAATTGAGTCATCGACGACGTACGTAGCTTAATTTTAGTCTCCCACTTGCACTCTCCGTATCCTTCTAGCAGCTATGTTCAGTTTTCCCTCCCTCCCATCCCCCTTTTTTTATTCATATTTGTTTTGCTCCAGTTTTTGACTGAACGCGGTTGCAATTTTCCACAATCTTATTTATGGAGCGTGAAAGGGAAAAGTGTAAATAGGATAACTAAAGTAAAGAATAGTATTTTACGTCGGAAGTCCCTTCAGCCGAAACTGATCTTCCAGAGAGCCGACGGTGCGATCATTTTACTTCCCTCTCTCCATCAGTGCTCCGTTTTACGGGTATTTAAAGCTACTTAAAGCTACACGGAAAGAAGAGAAGTTGAAACAAGGATGCGAACTCGGAACCTCTCGCACAGAAAGCCGCGCACTAACCAACTGTGCCATCCTTGCTTTTACTTTTTTGTTAAATAATAGAAAAACGTCATTAAATATGAAAGAATTGTTACCTGTGCTTCGAGCTCAGCGCTGAGGATTTCAACTCGACTGAGGTCTGAGTCTGGTATGGATTCCGATTGCTAAATCGAAACAATATATCAAAGCCGTTAGTTCATCAATGGATAAAGCTACATATGTGTGTACAACGCGCGCAAACAGCTTTTCCACTTTGAATAGCTGTCGTCAACTGAATAGGTGAGCGTAGTGTTTACAAGTGTTGGTATTGTGTTGCTAATTTGCCAGCCATTTTCACAATATATTTTTTTACTTTTCTTTGTTCCACTAACAATGGTTGGTTGGCAAAACCATAACAAAATACGTCACTGTACGTCCACCTATATATTGTCCAAGTTCAAACCATCGTGCGAGGAGAATTTAGGAATCAAATGTTTTTACATTTTATATGAAATTTTAGATGACTATTTAGAAGTTTATACCATTTCAGTTTATTTTTTTTTAGTTAGGTTATGTTTTGTTGTTTAGATGGTTTATACAGTTTGTTTATTTTTTTTACTACTCACCCTTACGCGATTCACCAAGGAACCACTCCTTCGCAAACTTCTACTCGTGTTTAAAGCATGCGTGTCATCTTCGTCTCCCACATTGTTGCGTCCTTTTTTTCCCAGTCTTAGATTCATCTTTGACTGGCTCAGCGGCTCAAAGATGTCGGTCACAATGCTACGATCCAAATCCTCATTCTGAGCATGCGCGTATTTTTCTTTTCCCACATGGCTTGGCGCTTTACTCTTACCCAGTCTTAAATTCATCTGAGATTCGCTCAAAGGTGCAAAGATGTTGCTTACCAGGCTGCGATCCAAATCAGCTTGCAATTCGTGCATTGGTTCCGTTGCTTCTTCGACTCGATAATTCGTGGCATTTACTATATCATTGCCAGGGCGTTCACCGGCTATAAGACTTAAAACATCTGCGGGTCCTTTACTTCCTTTCCTAGAAATAGAATTACCTCGAGGACTTTTTCCGAGCGGGGTTCCTGTGTTGCTAGTTCTTGAGTAGGGTCTTGTGGACGGCGCGCGACCTAATGCGGGTTCTCCGCGGGACGAGCTTCGGGATGAGGGCCTTTTATCTCGTGGGCTATCGACAGGAGTTGCTGCCTTGTCTCTTGGAGATTCTACAGATTTTCTAGAAGTGCTTCTCGAGTGTGTGCCATCGCGTTTGTCTTTTCTGCTGTCTGATCTTGGCTTTCGTTCTTTTCGTTCTTTTTTGGAGTGTTTTCTATCCGTCTTTTTGTCATCTCCTCGCGGAGTCTCGCGTCCCGAGGGACATTGAACACCGGCGGACCTTAGCTCGGGATTATCAGTGTTGGTGCCCTTGGATGGTGACTCTGCTTCCTTTACTTCCGGGATCTCCTCGTTTTCAACTTCCATTTGAAGACCATCTTCTTCCTCCTCCTCCTCCGCCACCTCATCTTCTTCTTTCTCTCCCTCCACCTCATCTTCTTCTTTCTCTCCCTCCACCTCATCTTCTTTATCGCTCTGTGAAGAGACGTTATCTTCCTCTTCATTCACAGTGTCCTCATTCTCTCGAGGTGATTCTTTCACTGTTTCTCCGACATTTTCTTCACCATCTTCTTCATCCACTTCGTCCGCCTTCAACTCGCTCTGACCTGACTTCAACGCTTTAAGTTTTTCAGATAGTTCCTCCAGCCCAGCTCCTGTTTCGAAATTCAGGCTCTCCGAACTCTGACAACGAGAGGCTGGCAGCGACTTGGACCTTGCGCCGGCGAATTCGTCCTTCTTTCGCACCTGCTCCATACTGTTCCATTTTCCCGCCCTTTTCAGGTCAGGCCACGTGGAGCCATCGCCCTTATTTGCCTTACTATCCATTTCGGAAGCAAGAGCGTCTAAGCTCTTATGTCGCAGAGGTTTTCTTAGTAAACTGTTCCTCGCAAAAGGACTGTCGCCATCGTTACGGTCAGCGATTTGATGTCTCTTGTGCTCATCCGGGTCAGCGGTTTCAGTCTCTTGGTCACTCTCCCAGATGACATCACCAGCTTCGCGGCCTGCGATTTTGATTCGCTCACGTGGTGTTGCCATGGTCTTCCCGGCATTCACTGGGGGTTCCATGTGTCGGCCTTGCAGCTAGTTTAGTTGCCATAGTAATGTTAGTATATTTAAATGGTTGAAACAAAGTTTAATGGTAATTATACTGTTTTGAATTCTTTAGAGTTTAGTGCTTTTAAACTTTTAGCATTTTTTTAATTTATTAAATCATCCATTTATTCATTCAAATTCTTTCTTCGGACATATTTTTATATCATCCATACATGCATTATTATTTATTCATTTATCCATTCATTCGTCTCAGTTTTTTCAAGTTGTCCATTCATGCATTATTATTAATTGATTTACTCATTCATTAATTTTATTTATCCATCCATTCCTCTTGAATTTTTTAAATATCATCCATACATGTACTATTATTCATTCATTTACTCATTCATTCATTCATTTATTACAATTCATTTACTCATTCATTCATTTAAATTATTTATCCATTCATTCGTCTCAGTTTTTTGCATGTTCTCCATCCAAAACTTCTCCATTCATGTAAATATTATTAATTTAAGTTTTATATGTAGATATTTAAAGTTTAGGTTTTAAAATCATATTGATTTCTTATATTATTACAACATGTTTATATCATTTAGTTATTTTGATTTACGTTTAATGTGTTTAAGGTGTTTTATAAATTTAAAGAAAATATTACATATTCTTTTTGTCTAAATTCGTTTTTAAACATTTAAATAAATATATCAAGATATTGTTATTAAAATGCCACAATCTTTTAATTTTGAAATCCGACAAGTTTAATTTTTTTAGGTTTAATTATTTAATAAGTATTTGTTTAGAATTTTAATTTTTGAAATAAGAGTGAACGCCTTCTACCTATGAGCACACGTGACATTTCTGTAACTGATGGAATCGTGCTCGTGCTGCTCGTGCTCGTGCTCAGTGTTACAGTGTAGAATCGATAAAATGTATACACTTTTCTCACGAACATATCTGGCTCCTTCTTCGTGTACTAGGAACCTACTCTCTTATATTTTGTTATCTTCGATTCGTTCAAATTTATTATAGTATATCAGTTTTGGATGTATTTTCTTACCGTCATTGTGCTTGTGTTGTTCCCATCAGATTCGCCTGGATCGTAGCCAGACAGATCCTCGGCACCATCTCCCATATCATTTTCAGTCTTTTGTAAACTATGGATAAAGACATGGTAAACATTTGATTATAGCTAGCAGCTCTGCTGTGATCTACTGGGCGTTAACCTAGCTTCACCTATTTCAAAAATTGTTGTCGCAAGCAAGGCTACAGTCTGCACTCTGAACCCTGCAAAGGATGTCGGTATTTCTTCTCTTGTTATCGATTTATTCATATCATATTTTGGTTGTGAGTGTTTGTGTTATATGACCATTATAAGTTGTTACACATGTAGACGATGATACAAATATTTATTGAAAACAGTGTAATAAATCACAAAATTATGTTCATATTACTGGCATCCTTTGCAGGCTTCAGAGTGTGGACTGTAACTTCGGGCGAGACAACGATTTTTGAAATAGGTGTATAATTCAGTATCAATGCCATGGCTATTTATCTCATATCTACAATGACTAATCTTTTTATAATTCTATTATCTATTACTTACTTGTTTGGTGTTATACTCCGACTGGATATCGAGCCGTAGTCACTATGGAAGCTTGGATTCCGTTTACATTTATTGTCCCTACTTCGTGGTTTAGTAGAGGCGGCCCGCGTCTTACTAACCAACTCAAGTGCTTTCCTCAAATCGTCATTACTTTGGCACAATCGTTTGTTCGTTTCAGTTAGCACATCGAAATGCATTCTTATACTATTACGTTCACTAGAGGGGAGGGTACCGTAGGCTTCGTCTTCGTCTTCGCTCTGGAATCAAATTGTTAAGGAATAAAATTTAATCAGATAAGTTATAGTTATAGTTATAGTTATTCATTCAATAATGATTGGGATATTGATTTTATAATGAAAATTGAACCGAAACGTTGTGACTTAATTCCTTTAATTTTCATTATAAAATCAATGTAGTTATTGTTTCTTTCCCCATTTATATCAAATAGTTTAAATTTGTGCCGTGCACTTGTATTGAAATGTTCAATTTTATTTTTTTATTTGATGTTTAGTCTTTGATTTTAACAGTGCGTTATATAACTGATTTTAAAGTTTATGTGTATATTTGTCATTTATGTATTTTGTTTAGAACGTACACTTAGACTGCATGCAGTCAATGGTAAGGTTAAAATATTGTATGCTTAATGACGTCACTCTCTCTCTCTCCACCTCGACTGATTACGTCTTTCATGTCACTTTTTTTGTCGCACACTATAGTACGTCATATTTACATGTCATAGTGCATGCTTAATGGCGTCACTCTCTCTCTCCACCTCGACTGATTACTTCTTTGATGATGTCACTTTTGTTTGGCATCACTGTAGTACGTCATAAGTACACGGTGCTACGTCAAAATTTTATCACCAAACATATCACACAATTACGTCATTATACTGTCATAAAATTACGTCACATTATTACGTCATACCAGATTTGTGAGATCCAGTTTCGTACAATTAGTACTGTCAGTGTCTGACGTCTCACTGTCTTGTGTCACGTGTTGTTTGTCACGTGATGTGTCACGTGAACGTCGACTTTGTTCCCTGTTCGTCCTGTCACGTGACAATCGTCTGTTTGTTGCCGATGGCGCGAAAGTCACTGAGTTTTTCGTCCTTTTCGAGCCTTTGAGTGCACTACTTTTCTCACCCACTCCGTTAGAAGTGATATTGTTCTTTATTTTGTCGTTTTGTAACGTCTCTTTGCTAGTTTCAGGATTATTTGCTGGCAATTTTTGTCCCTGATTTTCCTTTTCTGCAGTCTCGGCTCCGTGTGGTTTTGCAGTAATTTTTAATTTTCCGAGATATTTTCCGAGTTTGGTACTTATTCTGGCTGAACCAGTTTTTGTCAAAGGAAAATTATCGGTAGTCGACTTTCCTTTCAAGTTCGATTTAGAAATTGTCTTCTTATTAGTTTCTGTGACTGAATCATTGTCCGATTCCATCCTATTGTCGGGTTTCCGTCCCGTTTGCGTCGCACCGTCGGTTTTTCGTTTCGTTTTCGAAGGTCTTCCGATCTTTCTGTCGGTTTTTGTTTTGCCGTCGGTTTTTCCGACGGGTTTCTTCGCCGAATCGTCGTGTTTTGGGTCGGTCTTCGTCGAGTCGTCGGTTTTCGTCGTACTGTTAATTTCTTTATTGTTAGTTTCCGTTGTGCATTCGGGTTCTCTGTTCTTGTGTGTTGGTGTGTTTGTCGGTGTGGTTGTCGTAGTTTCATCGGTGTTCTGTTTTAATAAAGTTTAATTTTATGTTTATAATTTTATTGTGTTTAGGTTTTTTAATTTTCGAGGGAAATTTAAAGCACTGCAGAACGAATTCCAACAACAACCATTCCTTTCAATATTTTTTGAAAATATCATTTAAAATTTTTTTTTCCTTAAATTTTTTTTCTGGGATCAAAACTTTGACTTGATATTATCTCTCAATAATTAACTTATCTCCAATTTTGCAGTCCTTAAAATTTTCCTACGTGTTAATAAATGATCTCTCAATTATTGTGTTTAATATTTTATTTGTTTAATGTGTCGTAGTGCTCCGAGTAAATTTTATTTGGACCCAAGCCCTACCGTTTTAATATACCGCTCGAGGACTGGGTCTACAACAAGTTCTGGGTCCTTGTCCTCGTTTCCTTCAACCTCACATGATTGGCGGGCTGGAGGCACTAAATGGTGTATACGACCTGTCTCCTTGTTGTTTAGTATCCCGGCATTGTTGTTGTAGTCTAGCTCAATCACAGAGCTAACTTCAGACTGGTTATCGTCGGATTCCTATCGGTTTATTTTTAGTTATTTTATTTGGGTATTTTAGCATATGCGTGAAATTAAACGTCGAACTCAACACTTGTCGATACACGTCGATACACGTTGAGAAAATATACATCGTTTATACGAAAGACAAAAGGAGATCTCCAAGACGACTTGATTCTTTTTGCCACAATCCGATGCTTCTATATATGAAAAGATCAACGCTTTATCGTAACATCTTGACACACCATTTTGGTCTAATATAGATCAAATAGAGGGATTTTATGGCAGCCATGTTTGTTATCAAATACAAAAGAAAGTTTTTGAATGTCAAAGGATTTCAGTTCCCTTGAAAGAAAAGCTCCATTGTTTTGACCGCAAACATGGCCATCATGAAATCCCTCTATACATGAATCTATTCGAAATTCTCGTTCATTTTATATTGTCAATCGACAGGCGAAGAGTTCGACGTCTTGATCAACGCTTTAGTTTAGAAATTTATAATGGTATGTTTAGTTTCTTTTTAAAGTTTCCAACAATTTTATTCATTTTTTTTTTGTTCATTTTAAATTTGTTTAGTTATTTGATTTCATATTTTTAGAGTTTAGCAATTTAATAAGTTTACAAGTGTAACTTATAAAGCAAGCAAGCAAGCAAGCAAGCAAGCAAGCAAGCAAGCAAGCAAGCAAGCAAGCAAGCAAGCAAGCAAGCAAGCAAGCAAGCAAGCAAGCAAGCAAGCAAGCAAGCAAGCAAGCAAGCAAGCAAGCAAGCAAGCAAGCAAGCAAGCAAGCAAGCAAGCAAGCAAGCAAGCAAGCAAGCAAGCAAGCAAGCAAGCAAGCAAGCAAGCAAGCAAGCAAGCAAGCAAGCAAGCAAGCAAGCAAATAATAATTATCTTTTACGCAAAAATTGCGATGACAAGCGCAGAAAGATTGAAGCGAAAAGTTAATGTAAGACATCCTCGTTTCTTCTCAAAACTTCTTTTAATTGAGCTTTAAGATGCTTCAATGTTTTAGCATAAAAGTGGATGCTGCATTTGTAATCTATTTCATATACACACTATAGAGTTACGTACCGATTGTCTATATACACACTATACAGTTACGTACCGATTGTCTATTAACTCCTCTAAGCTCATTCATAAGCGAGGCTTCATTCAAAACAGGATCATCCATCTCTGCACTTTGTTGGACTGGAAGCAGAGATTCCCGTCTACTTCCTGCTGTACTATGGGGCGGTGACCGTAAGGGTGTGGCACCTAACGATTGAGCCAGTCTGCTGTCATCTCCGTATCTTGTTGGTGACCGGCTACAAGGAAGGCAATGATAGAAATCGTTATGACTTATTAGAAATAGCTTGGAAGAGCCGTTTTTAATAACCCGTGAAACCCCCTTTAAGCCTGATTCACACTGCGTCATAATTACAAACGGAAACACTTTGGTCTTTGTTTTCTAATTTCCCAGGGGATAATAAATCATTCTTCGAAAAGAGCAGGGGATTGTCTCCCGGCACAGCAGTCAGGTCTCAAACCAGAGCATCTAAGCCTCGAAGAGAGTGAATGCTCTTACTATGGTAAACAGTAGATTCTTTACCTATTTTGGTTTGATTTGGTTCTCCTATGTTTCGGTGATGCTGAATATAATGTTGTTATTGAGCTTCTCTTGCTCGGTGATGGACTTCTCCCTGCATCTGACCCTCGTCTTGACTCAAGTGCTGATCGTAGGTCATCGTTTGTGTCGTGAAGCTTCTTGTTCGCCTCGCTAAAAGAAAGAAGACAGAATGAGAAAGAGTAACATAGAAAGCAAGAAAGACACGAATGGACGAACGAACGAACGTACGAATAAATGGATGAAATGAATGCATGAATGGATGAACGAACGAATGGATGAATGAATAGTGATAGTGTGAATAAATGAACAAACGAATGAACAAACAAATAAGTAAATGGAAGAATGAATGAATGGATAAATAAACGAACGAATGAATGGATAAATGAAGAAAAAACGAATCAATGAATTAATAAATAAATGAATGCATGTACAAACGAACGAACGAATGGAAGGATTGATAAAGAAACAAAGGATGACAGGAAAGGAAGAAAGAAACAGGCAAAAATATGACCATGTATAAAACGAAAATAAACGATTTATTACAACAAGTTTTGTCGATTAGCAATGTGTTAAATTCCTACTCTTAGCGATTCTTATACCACATGAATCCTAAAGCACTACTTACTGCAACAGTTGAAGTTGTCTTGTAAGACTTTCCTGTTCTTGTACGCACTCCATGACAGCTCGCTTCTCATTTTGAAGTTGCTGTGCCTGATCTTCATAGTCACTTCGTATTTGTGCGAGTTCGCTTCGTAATAACGCTGTGTTTGTCTGGGAATCTGTTACTTGGCTTCGTAAATATCGGATTTCCTGAGAAATGTAAAATGACAAAATATTTTAATAACAACGATAATGATGATATCTAAAACAAGAGAGATGATATTGTTGATAATGATAAATGGTGATGATAATCATGATGATGATGGTAATGAAAATGATGATGATGATCAAGTTCATAATTAACAGTGATGATAACGATAACAATGAGTACCTATTGGAAATATTGAATGACCTTATTACAGTGCGAATCAAAAAACCGTGGGTACCTAGAAATTTTTTAGAGATCGTTTATT